>JAJEJO010000865.1:198378-279819 GCA_020662805.1 Glaucomys volans
AGGAGGAGGAGGAGGAGGAGGAGGAGGAGGAGGAGGAGGAGGAGGAGCAGCAGGGGGAGGAGGGGGAACAGGAAGAAGAGGAAGAAGGTGAAGAAGAGGGAGAAGGAGAAGAAGAAGAAAGAATGGAGGGATTGGGGAAGGGAGCGCATCAGAGGCTATCACCAAAGATGAAACTGTTGTTGTATCAGAATCTTAGTTGGTTATTGGTAAAGAAACTATTTGAAATTGCTTTCTCTGGAGCCACTGGTGGATCAGGAAACTGGCAAGCAGGTATTGTTGTGGCCATGGCATCCTGTCCATTACTCCTTTCCCCATTCCCCATGAGTCCCTGAAGTGGCAGGAATCACATAGAACTAGGAACTGGGCTTCTCCAGCTGCATCCACCGTGGCCAGCAGTAATCTTCCCCTTGGGGGAGGAGAGGAACCCAAACCTCCATGGGGTATTACAGACTGAGACTGGAAATCCCTTCCCTGGGGATAAGGCCTATTATTCTTCATATTCTGTAAAGGACAACAATGTCACCATGTCTATGAGAGAAAACAGGGACTTGAAACTCACACTAAGGTATAAAAACATAAATTGCTATTTTTTCTTGGAATAGACTTTCAAGAAATAGATTCCTCCCTCTCATCACCAAAGACAGAGCCTGAAGAGGCAATTGACAAATTACTTGCCCCAGGGAGTGTTGACAGGTAAAACATAGGGTGCTCAAATTTGAATAATTGTTAAAATGGCCATACTACCAAAAGTAATATACAGATTCAATGCAATCCCCAGCAAATTACTAATGACATTCTTCATAGAACTAGAAACAAAAAACATGGTTATGGTTTGGATGTGAGTTGTCCCCCCAAAACTCATGTATGAGATAATGCAAGAAGGTTTAGAGGAGAAATGATTGGGTTATGAGAGTCTTAACCCAATCAGTGAATTAATCCCCCCCTGATGAGATTAACTGGTGGTAGCTGAAGGCAAGAAGGGTGGGGCTGGAGGAGGTGGGCATTGGGAGCGTGCCTTTGGGGCATATATTTGGTATCTGGTGAGTGGAATCTCTCTTGGCTCCTTGATCGTGATGTGAGCTGCTTCCCTCCACCACAATCTTCCGCCATGATGTCTGCCTCACCTAGAGCCCCAAGGAATGGAGCCTGCTGTCTAATGAACTGAAACCTCTGAAACTGTGAGCACCTAAATAAACTTCTCCTCCTCTACAATTGTTCTGGTTGGATCTTTTAGTCACAGTAGTGAAAAAGCTGACTAAAATAGTCCTAAAATTCATCTGAAAGAATAAAAGACCTAGAATAGCCAAGGCAATTTCAAGCCAAAAAAGCAATACTGGAGTTATCACAATACCAGACTTCAAATTATACTACAGAGCAAGAGTAACACAAACTGCATGGTCCTGGCATAAAAATAGACACATCGACCAATGGAACAGAATAGAAGACACAGAGTCCCACAGACACAGTCATCTGATCTGTGACAAAGGTGCCAAAAGCATACATTGGAGAAAAGACAGCCTTTTTAACAAATGGTGCTGGGAAAACTGGTTATCCATATGTAGGAGATGAAACTAGACTCTTATCTCACATCCTGCACAAAAGTCAACTCAAAATGCTTCAAAAACCTAGGAATTAGATCAGAGACTATGCAACTTCTAGAAGAAAATGGAGGGTCAACTCTCCACCATACAGGCATAGGCAATGACTTTCTTAATAGGACCCTAAAGTTCAGGACATAATGCCAAGAATTAATAAGCGGGATGGCATCAAATTAAAAAGCTTCTGCACAGCAAAGGAAACAATTAGGAAAGTGAAGAGAGAACCCATAGAATGGGAGAAAATCTTTGCTAGCTACTCTTCTGATAGAGGATTAATATCTAGAAATACATAAAAAACTTTACTCTAAAAAATCAAATAACCCAATTAATAAATGGGCAAATGAACTAAACAGATACTTCTCAAAAGAAGAAATACAAATGGCCAAAAGGTATTTGAAAAAAAATGTTCAACATTGTTAGTAATTAGGGAAATGCAAATCAAAACTACACTGAGATTTCATCTCACACCAGGCAGAATGGCAGTCATCAAGAACACAAAAAATAATAAATGTTGGAGAGGATGTGGAAAAAAAGGAAAAATTTACACTCTTTCTGGAATTGTAAATTAATACAACCACTATGGAAATCAGTATCAACGTTTCTCAAAAGACAAGGCATGGAACCACCATATGATCCAAGTATACCACTCCTCAGTATTTATCCTATAGAATTAAAGTCAGCATACTAGAGTGACACATGCTACCCATGTTTGGTAGCAGCACAATTCACAATAGCCAAACTGTGCAACCTGCCTATTGTCTGTCAGTGGATGAATGGATAAAGAAAATGTGTTCTATATTCTCAATGGAGCTTTATTCAGCCATAAAGAAAAATGAAATTATGTCATTTGAAGGAAAATGGATGGAGTTAGACCATTATGTTAAGTGAAACAAGCCAAATTCAGAAGATCAACAGTTGTATGTTTTCTCTCATTCAAAGAGAAACTAGAGAGGAAAAGGGAAAACAAGGGGGAACAGGGATCTCATGAAAATCAGAGGGAGATGAGTAGAGAAAAGAGACCAGCGGGTGGGAGGAGGAGAGGGAGGGCTAGTGCTAGGGAGTGATATTCTCTATATTATATACCATGTGCATGGGTGAATATGTAACAACAAATCCCATCATTATGTACAGCTATAATGCACTAATAAAAATGTGGAAAGAGAAAAAAGCATATAAATATTTTACTAAATCAGGCAACTCTGGGCCCAGGGACTGACCTGCCAGAGTGGGAGATCAGGCCTCCAAGGTTTATGTCACAAGTATGAAGACCTGTTTGTCTCCATCATTCCAATGGAAGCACCACCACCAAGCACCCTCTCCTCCAAAAGCCAGTCCAATGTCCTTCCTTGATGCCAGGTTCCAAGCATGACAATCAATGCCAACTTCTCTACTGAATCTGGTCCCAACAAATGGACATCATTCAGTCGTAGGCTGCTGCTCAAATCCCGGAGGGAAACCATGAGTGTCCCCTTCTCTATGAGCAGAAGATTCCTCATGCCCTGCCACTGGAAGGACATTTGTTTGACCCTGTGTTTCTGACATGGAATATGGATACGTGCTGCTCTACCAAATTCCTCACCCAGTCTTCCCATTCTCTAAACTTGAAAACACAGAATGACAGCGTATTGAGTCGAGAATGCTCCTTCTGCTAACCAGAATGTGCCCAAGACTGCCCCTTCCAGGTGTCAAGGTATGTGGCAGGCTGCGAGGGTGGAGAGTGAACTGTTGTGAAAGCTGCTTCAAGTCAGGGGGAGGGGGTCTGATGGAACGTCCCCCAGCATAGACACCATCTCTCTGGTTATAAAGTGGCCGGCACAGGTGCTGGCCATGACCTTGGTCAGAGCATGAGAGCAAGCCTGGCTCCAGAGATAAGTCAGTCCTAAATCTGCCCTACATCAATTTAAGACCCAAATCATAAGCATGGATATTGCTCAGGATTCCCCTTTGACGTCTTGGAAGGATGCTCTTGGGATACACGGAGTCTACGGTGTGCAGCTGGCTCTGGGGTAACGACACACCCAACAACCAGACAGCAGGGTTGCCAGCGCCCCACCTCCCAGGGACAGAGGAGATGTCAGGGGCCACAGGTGGTGGCACCGTCCTCTCTGAATGTGCTTGCAATTTGCAGCTCTGAGTGAGGCAAGAGCCTCCCTTTCATCTGAACGGTCAGGTAAGAGACCCAGTCATGGAGACGATCCGACTCTCTGGAAGAGATGAAATCACGGAAGAACAATTAAGGACAGCAGCTGTGCTAGAATCTGGGCCACAGGAGTTGGCTCTTCCTGAAGCTACCGCTCCTTAAATAAAAGACAGAGCCACCAGCAGCAATGGCTTGAGCAGAGAGGAAAGATGAAATCATGAGTCAGAGGCACTGAATTCCCTGCAGACGGTGCTGGTGAAAACCTGGGTGTGTTACATTTCAGAGACCTAGTTCCCAGTGCCAGGACCAGCGAGGTTTGTAGGGCAGACTGACAATGGCTTGCTCACAGATGGCAGACACAACGGGCAGTGCTTTGGGTTTCTCTGCAGTGTTTCTTTTATGTCTCTCCAGGGAGCAGGGAGAAACTCAGGTCTGAAACTCAAACCTGGCTCAGCCATTGTCTCCCCTTCAACTAGATTAGACCCTCAGGAGGGTCTCTGGATCATTGGCTGAATTCTAATGGGAACTGAGTCTTCCAAATATCATCATCATATCCTGAGAATACTTTCAGTGGAAAGCACTTCCATTCGGGGTGTCTTAAACCCCTTGATTTGTCATGTCATTTCAAAGCTAAGGTGACCAGGTATCCAATTTCAGTGTTTTTAAAAACGTAGCCAGAGGAGACAAGATTCCAGGAAAATCTCTAGGGAAGGCCAAGGATTTTTGAAAGTATCTGTGGACAAACAAATGCACTGTCCCAGAGCTACTTGCCATAACGAACCAAGCTGATAAAAGTGCTCAGTGAATCACTTTCAGGCAGGCTGGCGGTGGCCTGGGTCCCGGGACCTGAGGCCTGAACTGGGGGACCTGCCAGCTGTCCAGATTCTCCTTCTGTGCAGCCAAGATGGAGGCGCATCTCACTTGGAGTGGATTTTTGGACACCATATTGTCACTGTCAAACACACAGCTGAGGCTTCTGGGACTAGGGAGGAAGTTTCTCCCTAGGGCATCGATTTCTCTTAATTCCATACTCAGAGTTCCCTCTTCCTCCTTACCCTCCTCCCCTCAACTCTTTCCTCTTCTTTTTGCAAGAACTCACCAGGGACCACAGTCTAATACAGCAGGATGGAGTTCAGTCTGTTCCCAGTGACAACCACAGGCCACCAGAATCAGAATCACTGGACATGCTTATTTGAAACCCTTTGTCTTGGGGGCTGCCCTAGAGATACCTCCCCTGCCTCTAACTGAGGCCTGGGAACCTGTACTGTGCACACACACCCTTGCTGAGTCCTACACACACTCATTTCAAGAAGCGTTGGTAGAAGTGGAGGGGTCTTAGATTAGCAGCCAAAAACCTGTTTCTACCTGGGTGGTCTTGGGCAAGCTCCTTATTAACATCCAGTCCCATTTTCCCATTGGTAGAAGTGGATGTGCTGTTTTACAGGAAGTATTTTTTCTCTTTGAGGATTTAATCAGACAAGACATACAACACAGTGGCCAACACTGAGCTCTTGCTAAATATCCGTACACAGGACCCCAGGGAGTTAGGAAAGGGATGGTGTACTTATGTAGGCCTCCAGATACACACATTGTGTCATAATTTCAAAGGTTGACATAATTCTCTTTGGGTGGACAGAAAGCATAGAGACTGACCACCCAGTGGCTTTACTGCCCACTGAGGACTTAGTAATGTGCAGGAATCAGGGGTGCAGGACTCTGAGGAAGACCAGACCATAAAGAGACACTTTCAGGAAAGCAGACACTAGCTAATATTAAAAGGCAAATAATAAATCAAACTAAAACCACATGGCAAATGTGGGATCCCAGACACCTCGTTAGAGGGGACACAAGCTCCTGTCATTGGTTCTCACCTAGGGTGACTATGTCTCCCAGGGAACATTTGGCAATGTCTGGAGACACTAGATGATCACACAGAGGGTTGAAGGGGCTACTACTGGCATACAGTGGGCAGAGGCCATCCTACAGGGCATAGGACAGTCTCTCACAGCAGAGAATCATCTGGCCCAAATGCCAACAGTGCCACAGATGAGATAACTGGCTTCCAGGTGGCTAAGCACCTCTCCAGGGCAAGCTCCTGCTGCTATATCGTGAAACGTCACATAAGCCATGGGCCCTGGTGTCTGGCAAGCTGATGGAGCTCCGTGTACCACTTCCAGGTTCTGCCTTCAATGGTGCCAGTTTCCTGCCAGTTCCCACAATGAAAATTAAAAAAACAAAACAAAACACAAAAAACCACATTCTCAGAGCACCGGAAAAGGAGAAGGTGCTGCCTCCACATGGGATTGGGGAGGGTGCGTCCATCCTAGAAACTGCCTTGCTTTTTGTTGAGAGGGTAGAACAATGGGAGGAGACTGGGAGGCTGAGCTGCATGATGGGGCTGACACTCTGAGGAGCCGGTATGTACACGTGCAATGTACCTGGAACTTGGCGAGATGTTGCAGAGGGCCAACTTCAGTGTTGGTACCAAATGCAAATGGCTACTGGTTGTCGGTAACTATTTTCCAGTATAGGCTGGGAATTCCTATTTTAAAAATCCCAAATCCGAAATGCTCCAAAATCCAAAATCTTTTCAGTGCCAACCTGATGCCACAAGTGGAAAATCTGACACCATGAATCTCTGCTTCATGCACAAAATTATTAAAAACTATCATATAAAATTATCTTCAGGCTATGAGTATAAGGCGCACAGAAAACACAAATGAGTTTCCTGTTTACACTTGGGTTTCATCCCCAAGTTATCTTACCTCACATATATGCAACTATTCCAGAATTTGAAAATTTAAAATCTGAAATACTTGCATTTTGCATAAGGGATACTCAACCTATATCCCTTCCTGTGATCCTTGTCTTCATTTCATGGATTCCTCTTGATACTTCCAGTTTAGGGTCTTGGTTAACCAGTGCCTGGTTCTTCCTCTTTCTATTTTGATCTCCCTGTCTCCCTCCTTGCCTCCTGTTTCCTAGTAGGGTTAGCACTTTGAAGCTGCACCTCTGCTAATAAATCTCCCTGGTTGCCCTGGACTTCAGCTCTCTGCACTCTCCTGTGCGAATGTCTGGCTCTCAGTGTTCTTCTTCAGTGCACCTTCCATAGGTCCTGGAATGTCTGGCATTTCTTGTCTCCTACCACCCCATGTGCAAGGCCAGCTGCTTGGCATGTCACCTATGCGACATAGGACATAGGACCCCAAGCTCAAGGGCCCCAGGATGGGGCTCTGCTGCCACCAGGTTAAATTTCTTATTATAATTTCTGTTTAAACTTGAATTTGGTAAGTGAATTCTGTTGGACCAATCACACATGTGCAAGAACAGAGGACACATGAGCAATTTTCATGCCCATCCATTCCTGCTGCTCCATTTGCATGGAGTGATGGCCATGAGCATAGAATTCTGGCGTGTCCATGACATGTGGGAGTTCGAGGAAATGCAAGTGAATTCAAAACAAAAGTGTTTTGTCTATAGCTGAGTAAGCTGGGGAGGAGAAGGGATGCCCACAGCCTCAGGAGGCGTCCCTTTCCATTAGGGAATGAAAACTTGCTTCAAATACAAAGAAGATGGTGGCACTCTGAAACACACAAATGACCAAGGAACTCTGTCTTGTTCCTTCTTACTCATGACTTTGGCCTGAAAAATGAAGATAGCAGGGAGTTGTGGTTCCTTTCCTTTGGATTTTCCCTCACTCACCATACCAGTAAGCCCGTGGTATGGAACATGGGTAGAATGTGCATGTGTCAGAAAGCAAAATAAAAGCAGTAGACGGGGTCTTGTGGAGTGTTTCCACTGTTCTGGTGAGAGTGAGATATGCAAATCATGTAATTTTGGTTATTTAGCATATGGGTTCAGTACTCTCTGCATTCAAAGCTGACACTGCACAATATGTAGATGAAAGATAAGTTTCATCGTGATACTTAAAATTTTTAATTTTCCTTTAGAGTGGCATTAAATAGCAAATAACAATAATTTTCAAAACCATATGACAAGTTAAGGGACTGTGGAAGAAAAGAAGGTTTTATTTTAGAACTTCTTGTGGCACGTTTTTCCTGCTTTTTTTTGGAAAAAAAAAAAAAAGACACCCACATTTCATTTTGCACTGGCCCTGGCTGTGTCCACTACCGAGGCCCACCGTAGAGAGAAACTGTGTATCGCGTTGGCACCCGGGCCCTGGCTAGATGGGCCCACTTTGCCTACATGCTCAGAGAATAGGTGTGCCAAGGAGCCGATGCTGCCTGGGAGCTGTACTGAACCAAAGGCTAACGGATTCTGAAGTCTAGTACAGCAGCTCTTGTCTTACTCACCAGGACAACCCTGAAATGTGGCCGATGTTAACTCCACGCTCCCTCATGGGGTCGGCTCCAAGTCACCTTCTATGCCACGATGTTCGCAAGGGCATCTTTTCTTTCCTCACCTTCTTCATCCCAACTCCCCACTCCTGGATCAATTTCCTAAACAACCACTTTCACTCAACCTAAAGTGCAATGTCTATGTGTCCAGAGATCTGGCCCAGCCAGTGGAAGTGTTTGAGTGGTGCTGTGGACAAGCTTCCCTATCCTTCCCAGTGCTGTGATCCCTCTATGCCCAGGTTGTTGTTTTTTGAAGAGTCAACCTCAATGAAATCAGACTATGGGGTAAAACATCCAACGTAAGGTCGTTCCCAAAGGAGTCTCTACGCAAGTTGAATTTCAAGACTTAAGGATGAAACTTTTGATAGAAAAATCTTCCCAGGCAGATCAGAGGGAATTTGGAGAGCAGTTTGAAGAGTTGGTCCATTATGGGCAATCGTCTTGGGAGATCCTGGTCAATCCCCAAAGGAGCAAAGGCCAGTGGCTTGGACTTCAGGAAAGTGGACTCTATTAAGAGGCCCCCTGATGCCAGTGTCCCCAGCTCTACTTGTTTTGATAGAGGAAATGAAAGTGAAACTAACAACACACTTTGTTTTACCATTTAAAGTTAGTCATAATTTGTTCTGCAAGAACCAGTGCTATGGTTTGGATGTGAGGTGTCACCCAAAAGCTCATGTGTGAGAAAATGCTAGAAGGTTTGGAGAAATGATTGGGGTTATGGGACCTTAACCCAATCAGTGAACTAATCCCCTGATGGGGATTAACTGAGTGGTAACTGAAGGTGGGTAGGATGTGGCTGGAGGAGGTGGGTATTGGGGTGCGCCTTTGGGGTAGATATTTTGGATCTGGCAAGTAGAGATCTCTCTCTCTCTCTCTCTCTCTCTCTCTCTCTCTCTCTCTCTCTCTCTCTTCTGCCTGATCATCATGTGAGCTGCTTCTCTTCATCACAATCTTCTGCCATAATGTTCTGCCTTGAACCCTGAGCTTGCTCTCTATGGATCAAGACCTCTGAAACCATGAGCCCTCAAATAAACTTTTCCTCTGTAATTGTTCTTGTTAGTCTTTTAGTCACAGCAGTGGGAAAATCTGACTAAAACAACCAGGCTGGAATGAAAATCAGAGTCATATCATCTTTTCCACTCATCGAGGTAGGTAGCTGCTTAACCTGAGTAATCTGGGAATGCCTTTCACCTTGTCTACCTGGAAAATTTTCATTCACTCTTCAAAAACTCAGCATAAACACTGATTGCTAAGAGCAGTTCATCCCATCTCTCCACGGAATAGTCTCTCTTTTCTATGCTGCATAAAATTTCTGTATAAATATTTGTCTGTGTCTTTGCTACTTTCTTGGACTGTACAATCCTCCAGTCAAAAATTTTATCTTTTCACTTTTGAAGCCCACTGCCTTGTGCAATAATGATCTCAAAAGTGTTTGATTAAATAATAACAATGGTGGCTGGTATGAGCCGGGCACAGTATTGGACACTTTGTATGTGTTATTTATTGACTTTCCTTTTCGTAACCACTCAATAGTATCTGCAAAGTGAGCATCAGTATCTTCATTTTATAATTGGGGCAACTGAGACCAAGGAAGGTTTAGTAACTTGCCCAAGACCTCACATTTCCCTGCCAGTAGAACTGACTCAAAGCCAGGTTTGCTGGCGCCAGAATCTGTGTTGTTAACTAGATGATGCCGGCGAATTGGTACTTCCAAGGCTGTCAGGAAGAGTGCTCATTAGACAACAGCCTCATCTGTACAACACCTTTTAATTAAGCAGCATCGCAAAGTTCCTTTTATTAAAAAAGACTTCTTTTTACCTCCCAGTTCTATAAGGAACCAATTCTCATCTTAAGTTTCTCCTGTGTCCACTCGACTTTGTTATCAGGTCTTGTGACACACGTCTTAGCTCTGGTGCAAGTTCAAAACAATACAGGGACCAAGCACAGCTGTAGATCTAGTTCGCCCCCCTCCCCTGCCCCAGGCTCCTGATTATAGTTCACACTGGACTCCACCAAAGTTATATTGCATGTTTTTGGCATGTAAGAAATCCTCAAGGGTGGTACTGGTATACCAAAGACACTAAGATGTTCTGCCTCCTGGGACAGAAAAGGAAAATGGTTTTTACTTTGTAATGGGAAACTCTTGTCTTAGGCAGAACTTTTACTGTTCACAGAGGATTTCAAAGTATTATCTAAGTCTATGAACCCCATACTGAGTCATCTGGATATATGGGAGGGATTTTCATAGACCAGATGGGTGCTATTTTATATTGTTTTTTTCTTTTCAATCCAGTGTGGATTCATTTTTTTAAAATTATAAGAATTTTCCATCTTCCCTGCCCCCTACCCATCCTGGCCTTCATCACTGAGAGCACAGGGGCATGTGGGTGGCTGTCTAAGGCATGGTGGAGGCTGTGGGCTTGCCTGGTGACCCACGGATCCCACCCCTGTGCTCTTTTCCTTCCTCCTCCTCTTAAGAACAAAAGGCCCATAGTTTAGGCAGCCTGGATTTGGAGTTGTCATTTACAGTCACCAAAACTTTGAGGATGACTAACTTGCCAAAGCATAAGAGATGAAATCAGATAGGAGGAACTGTTCTGAGAACCACAAAAAAGAGAGAGAAAGAGGCAGAGTTGTGTAATGGCAAAAGTGACGAATTGGCAGTTAGGAGACTGGCTTTTAGATAGGGTGACATAAAAGTCCTTGTCCAACCTGGAACTCCTTTGAGAGTGATAAGGATTGCTATTGATAATTATGCTGGGATGACAGGTGCCACCTGGGACTGTCCTGATCTGGTCACTGTAGATCTGGAATACTCACCAACCTTTAGCAAGGTACCTAATGCATCGGGGTCTCAACTTCTTTTTTTTTTCCATTTTATTTATGTTTTATTTTTTATATTTAATTTTTTAATTTGTTCTAATTAGTTATATATGACAGTAGAATGCATTTATGCATTTTGATAAATCATACATAAATGGAGTATAATTTTCATTTTTCTGGTTGTACATACTGTAGGATCACATGGGTCACGCAGTCATATATGTACAGGAGGTGATCTCAACCCCTTTTGAAGAGAGAGACAGCTGGAAGTTTCTCCAGGTTCACCATCCAGGACCTCATTGAGTTTCTCCCCACAATCTCCATGTTTTCAAAATGATCATGTCAAGTAACACTGAGGCACACATCATGAGAAGATCTGCCAATCAGAACCTTTTGCCAACATGAAATAGGTGGTTACTGTACCACATTAATGCAGTTTTAGGCAAAAGAAAAACAAAAAAAACAATTTTTGACATTTTAATATAACTGAATCTTAATTAAAGGAAACCGAGGAGTTCTGGTATCATTTTTGAAGATGCCAACAGCTTTCAGGACTCCTCCAATATCTTTGCAATCAATAGACCTCTAAGTATGGGGGTTGAAAAGCACCTGATGGATGCCCCATCAATCCCATGTCCGTCTGCACCTTCTCTTATCACCTGACAACTTTAGAGCCTCTCTCTATGACCTATGGACAGAGGGAGGAGGTGGACTGTGCAAGAGGGCATCTGGGAGTCAGAGTCTGTTGGCATTGATGTGGGTCTGGAAGGGACTTGGTGAGGATGTTGGTTGAGGATGGAAGCCCTCATCTTAGAGCCCTGCACAAAGCTTCTAAAGGGAGAGAGGAGGGCAAATCTCCTTCCCACTTAAGGCTTCTTGCTTCACACTGGGAGAATCCCTAGGCTGTATTCACAACACAGGAGATAAAATAACAGGGCAGCTGGTAGTTCTTGCCTCCCCTCTTCCACACATGATCTTGGTCTTAGGGAAGAAAAGGGGAGTCAGTACCCTCCCATGCAGATTCATCTGCAGAATCACATAGCAAAATAAATAAAGGACAGGCCTGCTGCCTGAATGCCCCATGGGAGTACTGACATTTAGTTTCTAAGACAATAATCTTGTGATGTGCTACCCACCCAGTGGGAAATGTGTTTGTTGGTAGGTGGATGGCTGTGACAGTGACTGGACATAGACAACTCTATCACCCTCTTCTTGGGATCTGGGGATGCTTAGTGCCCTGCCATGAGCTGGAGACTCTCCCACAATGATGAATCATCCCATTCAACATGTCAAGAGCACCTCCACTGAATCCAAGGATTGCTTTTTAACTCTTACATATGAAGAACGATTTGCACCCCTAAAATGGGCAACTTCTTGTGGTTGTCCCAACATCAATGGGCAGAACTTGCCAGTGGAGCATGTTGATTCTGATAGCTCTTGGATAAGAGGAAAGAGAAATCACCCTAGAAGGGACCAGAAAATCATTCCCACCACAAGCTAAAGTACATGAAGTATTTTGTGGGTGGCTTCTCTTGCCTCTCAATGTTGACAGAATCACTGAATCATTTTCTTTTTGTGCTTATGAGATAATTGGCATTTTCCCTCAAAGCAGAAGGATGTGAGCTAAATCTAAAATTCAGGCACCAAGCCACCAGGGTGGGCCCTCCTTTCTGCTTTGCCTTCCATGGTAAACTTAAACTTCTCCCGAGTTCAGTTCCATTCACTTCAGCTACAAGCATGTGGCGAATCAACTTTTCACCAGTCTTCCCCTGGAATGGTTGACTGAGCTCTGCTGTAAGTTAGTGGCCCCAGGGGGGCAGGCCAGGGGCTCCTTCTCCACGAGATGCCTCCTAAAAGGAAAGAGGTCACCGACAACTCACAAAGGAGGCTGTGACCATAAATATTTCAGAAATGGGTCTCCTTAAGATCTTAAATAATGAGAAACATTTGCTTGTTTAAGACTCTTAAGGCCTCTCCAGTCCTGGTATTCAGCCCTCAGTGCCTTGCTTTGGAATTCCATGGCAGGGAAGGAGCATGACATCATGTGAAGGAGGAAAGCAGAGCACAGGAGGTCTGGTCTGGGTCAGAGGGAAGTGCTAAGCTCTGAAGAGGGCCCTAGGACGGATACACGCCTGTGGCCAGCAATGTTAAAGACCCGCGCAAGGGCAAATGTCTTTGACTTTAGTCTGTGAAGATAGACCCAGCCTGGGATTTGAATTTACAGCCAAGAAGTTGCTGATGGAGTGGTGGTAATGACCATTTAGTGTGTGAATGGCCACTTGGGGAACTGGGAGCTTAGCACACCAGGCTAGAAATCTCAGAGAGAAGCCCAAGGCCAGCCCCCTCCACCTTTGCTGGAGTAAATTAACACACCCCACAATCTGTCCCTGGGGCATTTTCTCTGCATTGCTTTGGATTTACAGCCTTCCCGGCAGTTCTTCAGGGCTTTGACACACATGACAATTTGGTATCAAGGGAATCCCCAGTCAGGGGAAGAATATCTTTCCTGGCTATAAACACCACCTAAAATCCTTCTCATCTGTTCTCAGAGCACTTATACTGTGTCTAAACTGCCCTGTGCAATGTCCCCACCCCCTGAGAGTTTACAAGTCTCTGAACTCATCTTGCTTATAAGCATGCCTACAAATGTCCTCTCTGACCTCCAAAGTGTCTGTTATCTTTAGTGCAGAGACTCTCAATTGGGGTCACTTGATCCCCTGGAGGACACTTGGCAATGCCTGGAGACATTTCTGATGGTTACAACTGGGTGGGTGGGGAAGCTCATTACTGGCACGCAGGGGATGGAGCCAGGTATGCTTCCAAGCACTCTCCAAAGACAGGGCAGCATCCCAAAGCAAAGAAAGATCTAGTTCAAAATGTCAATAGTGCCAAAGTTTAGAAACACCTCCCTAGGGCAAGGGGTAGGCCTGGCTTCTGCCCAAAAGGTAACTGTGTAGATGTGCTCTCTTCACTGGAACGTTCCATGATGTGCTCCATACTGGTGCTGTCCAATATGGTTACCAGTGGACACATGGTGACTTAGCCCTTCAAAGTGGACAGTGTGGTGACTAAAGAACTGAGTTTTAAATTCTATGTGATTCTAAGTAATTAAATTTTAATCATGGCATGCAGTCAGTAGCTGCCATATTGGACAGTGCAAGTCCACAATGGGAGCCTAAGAGCACTGAGCCGCTCGCCGCTGGTCAGCTGTCTCTTCTGCTGGTTTATTACTGAAATTCAACAGTAGACACTATTTCTTTAGCTAAGATTTTTATTCATATCGATGTGATATCATCCCTGGGAGAGAGATGATCTCTGAATTATAAAGAGCTGCTGCTACTCCAATATGACTAATGAACCATGAAGATATTTTGATAGGAGCAGAGAGCACTGGAGGCCTGGAGATGAAAGAGGGAATAAAATGAGCAGGGGGTGGACTTGGGGAGGGGTTATCTAGGATAAACTGGAGGAGGAGGAGACACGGTCTGGAGATAGCAAAACCAAGCTGGGCTTACTTTGATCATGCAAAGTCTGCTGAGAATAGAAGCCAAATGCCCAGCATTCCCACTCAAACACATGTCTGTGCAAACCAGAACCAAAGAGAGGAGAAAAGGCAAGGTGTAGGGAAAAGGAGAACCTGTGTCCTAGTTCCACTCTACCTGCCTACGGCTCTCAGGCCAAGTCCTTATGCACTGAAATATAATGACCTCCCCTCCCATATTTAAGCACAAATAGAAGCAATACTAAACCACAAAACACATGTGTTTTTGCATTCATTGATTATAAAATGCTTGATAAATTCACCAAAACCTTATTCTGATTTTCCCCCAGTGCTGGGGATGGTATCCAGGGTCTTGCACATGCTAGGCAAGCACTCTAACCACTGAGCTACATCCCCAGACCCATTGTTCTGATTTTTCTTGTTTCCCTAAGCAAATACATCTCTCTTTGTTAACCTCACACTCTGTTAGAATCTGAGGATTAGGGTCTATTTTCTTCCAAATTCATTGTATAGCTATCCTAATGTACAATTTTTAATAGATGGAATATTGGGAAGATCCTCTACATAAAGATTTCTAGAGTGGAAATCACCCTAAGCTCGTTGGGTAAGTCATATCTACCCACTTTCCAGAGATGAAGGAAGACTAATTGCTAAGCCAAATGGAAATATAAACCTTCTCTTCTGAAATGTTCTATAGGGCTCACGTTGGAGCTCCTGGAGGCAATGGTTTTACTGACTGCCATGGACAATCGTGGTTGAACGGAAAGTGCGAACCCACCAAAATAGTAGAGCAAAATGGTAGCACACTGTGGTATAAAGGAAACCTATAAAGCAATTTTATTTATTTATTTATTTATTTATTTATTTATTTGTGTGTGTGTGTGTGTATATATATATATATTTATTTATTTTTTTTTTTTTTTTTTTGCCAAAAAGACCAAGTTGGAGAGATGTAGATGGAGAGACCAGAAGTTGTGAGCATTTATTCACTCACAAATCACGTGGCAAGGGTGAAGAGGTTAGGGAGGGGAAGGTAGAGAAATGTGAGGCTATAAAAGAAAGTATTAGAAATGACTTCCGACAAACGATTTCTTGACTTTATGATGGGACAGAAACTGACGTGCATTTAGTTGAAAGCATACTTGGATTTTGAATTTGGATCTTTTTTCCTGGGCTGGCAACATGCAGTCGGATCCTCTCTTGGGATCCTCTCCTGGGATCCTGAGTAGCAGTAGGAACTGCAGCTCACTTGGTGGTTTAGGAGTATTCAATATATTTTCAAATGAAGATATTTTCAACTTAGCGTGGCTTTTCTGGAATGCAAGGCCACTGGAAGTCGAGGAACATCCTTTCTTAACACAGTGTGGTGGTAGTGGTAAAAATATGCTGTGGAGTTCAAATGTGTAAATGAGAAGTGACAATTCCATAGCAAATTATGGACTGGTGAAAATCAGGATGTTTAAAGAATTCTTGAAAGTAGCATAGAGAGGTGTTTCGCTTTCTTCCTAAAGTGATCTCTATGTAAGTCTCCGACATGGGATGTTAGGTCAGCCTGACCACAAGCCTCTGGGTCTATTACATATGGCGACTCTTGCTGTGCAATGAGGGGCTGTGCTCGTGGGCCAGTGTGCAATTTACTGATATCTGACATAAGCAGCTTTCACATATTGGTGTTAAAACAACCCTAGAAACACAATACCTCTCTGGAGAGAACTGAGAGACTTCCTGTGACAGAAGCAAGCCCAGACACCTGGGGCAGGGGCTGGTGGGGCGCTGCAGTTCAAATGCAGTAATAGCTGTTTTTAAAACATTCTGCTCTAAGTCTTTGAGTGCAGTGGCTGATTATTGGGTCAACAAACATGAAAAGCTTTGTTATCGGCCCAAGTTTGAACCAGAAGCAACATGTCTTTCAACTGTTTTTAGGATGAAAGATGTAAAGATTTTTAAGAAGTTGATATTAGTGAGTTACATATGAGGGTCTTCATTATGTGTGTGTTTTGCCTTAAAAGAAAAGTAAGGCAGGAAGATCTGTGAAATACTACCCTTGATCTTTCTTCAACCTCAAGTTGCAATCCCTGCATTATTACCTTCATGTCTCCATTGCAGGAGGGGAGGGTGGATTTCCAATAAGACTTTCAAATCACAGATTAATAAACCTGGCTATGATGCGGTAGAGTGGATATGGCTCAAGGAATACTTTTTTGAGTGATTCTGACTACATCATCCCCTTTCCTAAGTCCTTAAAATTCAGCAGTTCCTCATTACTGCTGGAATGGGCAGTCTCCTTGCCAGGACATACAATGTCCACCTCTGCTACAGGCACTTTGAGCTACTTCCAGTTCTCTGAATGCTTCTCTCTCTCTCTCAGCATCAGGGATTTAACCCTTATTCCTTAAACAATATAGTGTAACAGCTATTTACATAGCATTTACATTGTATTGGGTATTATAAATAATCTAGAGATGATTTGAAGTGTATGGGGATGTTCATGCATTATATGTGAATACAGCACCATTTTATATAAGGAACTTGGGCATTTGAGGTTTTGGAATCCATGAGGGGGCCTCTGCAGATACGGAGGTACAATGATTCTAACCCCAGGGGTTTCTTTATTATTATTATTATTATTATTATTATTATTATTTATTTTTACAGACTGCATTTCGATTCATTGTACCCAAGCTGGGTACAACTTTTCTTTTCTATGGTTGTGCACAATGTAGATTCATACCATTCATGTCATCATACATGTACATAGGGTAATTAAGACAAATGAAAAGAATGAGTAAGATCAGAAGTGGTTCATACACTTCAGAAAAAGGAAGGGAGGGAGAGAGGAAGGGAGGAAAGGAGGAAGGGGGAGCTTTCCCGCTGAAAGTCTACTTCAGGTGAAAGGGAGAGATGTTTTATATTTTGTTCTGAGGCTTGGTCCATAAGCAAAAAGAAGAAAGTGACTGAAGCTCATGGGAGGTGGTGACAAGTGGAACATTCTTTAGTTCCCAGTCACAAGACCAGATTTGTGTTTCCACCAGAAACCTTTTCTAAAGAAGCTCAGGGCGTAGGAGAGCTGCATTAGCCAATGGAAACCAACCGAACCCAACACGGAGGGCCTGATTAATTAGTCAGTTTATTTCCCAACACCTCCCCAACACTGCCTTTTGATGTTTTAGAAATGAATGAGCTTTCTTATTCACATCAGATGGACTTAATGTGCTGCACACGTTGATGCCTCTCTTGGAAAACATCCCTTTTCCGTTTCCTCCCATTGCTGTGGAAAGATCTGGGGAGAGGAACATGAGGACCCAGAGGCCCTCCCAGGATGTGGGGGAGACATCAGGTGAGTGGCAGGTGCAGAGGCTGCGGCCAGGGCCTCCCAGCTGGAAGAGTGTTCCCTCCTGGCAGGGCAGCCTGCCTCTACTTGCTTCTCTCTGAGATGGCTCATCAAGCGCGGCTGGGGATTTGGCAGCCTACAGCTGTGTTTAAGAGCTCATTTGCTTTATCTACCACATCCTTTGAGGATTTCATCGCAGGCCATTTTATCTACTTTAATGAATGCTCTGGCAGTTTCTGAAATTGGGGCTGTGTCTGCAGGCCCTGAATGGAATCACTGTCCCCACTGTTGGGGTTGGATACATATATATATCTCCACCTCTCTGTTTGCCATGAGACAAACAGTATGGGTCCTCCACTTCTTCCCAAACAAGGAAAGGAAAAAATTATAGAGAGAAGTGCTAAACATCAAATTTTACACACTTACTTAATGGACCAGGAAAATATGGTATATAAAGTAGGAAAATCTGGTTGCAAAACAGTTTGAACAAATTACTACATATGCACATGAATATGATTTTTGAAAAGAGCTTACTAAGATGCATACTTACTGTTGATCATGTTTATTACAAGAACGGAATGAAGAGACGTTTTTGCTGTATTTCTCACCTCCAACTCCTGTCTCCATCCCTGGTAACCAGAAGTCTGTTTGGGTTCTGCTCTGAACATGATAGGTCCCAGGTTCCCCTCTGTCTTTCCCCCATCCCGATAAATACATCCACAAACAGACCAGAGACCTCAACGTCAAATCCAAGGATGGACATCCGTAAACAGATCAAAGATAACTAAACAGAAAGAGTCCAGATAGCTAAAATTCTAGGACATACAGTCACACACGGTGGAATTTTAGTTGCTTCCCCTAGTGACCTCGTGGCTGACTGGGGCTACAGTTTGTGGCTGCTGCTCTGCCCTGGGAGAGAGGATCTCACTGCCTAGGGCTGGACTCAGAAGTAAGTCCCCTGCCAGCCACCCAGTCCCTCCCCCCAGAGGTGACCTACTTTATCCTTGCACATATGTACATTTCCTTCTTTAAAAGGTCTTATTCTTAGAGGGTGATTCTCCTGTGATTTTTCTCCCGTGATTACAGATGTTGAAGATGATCACCTATTAGAATATACAAACCTGCTTCATTCATTTTAAGGACTGCATGGTATTTTTTTAATGGATTGCATTTTTCTGCCCACTTTTAGTAAATTCTCAGGCAACTTCCTCAATCAAAACCATTCCCAGAGTAACCCCTTCACAGACTGGATGGGACTGAGCCTGTCCACTGCTCTTGATCTCATTGGATGGAAACTTTCTTTGCCACTTAATGTTGTTGGACTTGTTTCAAACTTGATGAAAACCTGGCTGTCCTCCTTTTTTGTAGGGGTGTCTAAAGCAGAGCAGCCTATGTTCGGTGTGGGATCTACGCCTTCTGGCTCACTGGGTTGAGGCAGAATAATTGATAAACTATTTGATCAAGTTTTTCTCCTCCAATGAGCTATGCTAGAAATGATCAATTGAATGCAGGTTGGACCAGAGGAGATGGGTGATGACCCATGTGAACCAAACGCTTGCAATAGACAGCCATTCCCTTTCTGCGCCCCAGAGTTCACTTCCTAAATGCTGTGGCACTGGATTTCAGGACCACCTGAGTTCTTCCTTCTTGCACTTGCCTTTCTTAAGTTCTCGCAGGGACAACTGGAAAATGCTTTTTTGAAAAAAAGACGGTATTTACATACCTCATCTAATTTTCAAAAACAAGTTCATAAATCCATTCAGCTGCAACAGAATCGTGTCCTACCTAGTTCATACAGTTCATTCTGAATGTGAGCCTAAGGAGGTAACGAACATGTCTAACTCACAATTTTTCACTTTGAATCTAAGAAGTTCTTTAAATATTAGCCTTAACCACACATTCAGGGCATCTTCAGAAGCCACATTCATGTGGAACATCATTTAATAGGTTCAAATAGGCAAGGAAGTACATGTGGTGATATAAATCTCCTTCCCTTTTCAGAATGCTGTGTCTTATGCATCCTTCAAACTCTGATTTCCTCTCAATAGTGATCAACGGTCACCCCTGTCTGCATGAATATCTTTCCTTCCTTCTTCAAGAGCTGGCAATGTGTACCTCTGCTGAGTTCCTGTTTCCTTTGGTGTTATTTTAAGATATTGTTTCTGTGCCAGCTTCCTTTACTAAGACACCTTGGGAACAATAACTGGGTGTCTGGAGCTCTCATTCACAGAGTAGAAGGTCAGTCAATGTCTATAGGGCAATGAAATAATCAGACATTCAGATTCTCAGATAGTTAATTATAGAGTTCACTATGTACATATTGGCACCATCTAGAGAATTTTACATGAATTATCCCATATTGTTACGATGTCTTCAGGTGAGAGGCATTGTTATAGTGTCCATTTCATAGAAATAAAGACACAAAATGAACTTAGCTTCAGATGACCTGTCCTTACATACTAAGGTAGCACCTCTTAATGAGGTCCAAACTCTAAAATTGATAAAAACCCAGCCATCAACATTGAAGTTTAATTAATTTGCAAGGTAAATGATGTCAACAGCTTACTAACTGGGCTCCTTGCTTTTGTCCTTTGGGGTCTGTTTCAATAGCCAGTAGAATCCTACTAAATCCCAAATCAGTTCTAGGTCCAAACTTTCTGGTGGGTTCTCATCTTACCAGAGTAAAAGTTGGAAAAACCCATAAAGCTAAGCAGTCTCTTCCACTCTCTGACCTTCATCCTCCCCTCTGTTCTTTCCTCACTGAACTCCAGCCATGTTCTTCTAACAAGTTGGGCATGCTTCTGCCTCCTGCCTCTTTCCATTGACCTTTCCCCTGTTTGAAACTCTTTTTACAGATATTTCTCATTTTCTTCATACTGTTTTTTGAGAGGACTCCTCTAAGTCTGCTGTCCATGATGGGCTTGTGTCAGACTAGCACGTACCTGTAACAATCAGAAAACTAGACAGGATATGTGAACTAGACAGGATAGTCTCAGGCAATGGAAAACATGGGAGAGGTGGGCATGAGGTTGTCCATATGTGTGCCTGGAGGTCTGAGTTCCACAGAGGACTGCAAAACTTTGCTTAGCAGAGCCAAGGAGTCAGGGATTAGAGTTTGTGGCAACCGAAATGGCTGGTACCTGTGAGGACAGAAGGCCCTAAGTCTGTGTATGGGTGTGAGGCCTCCTCTCTGAGTCCATGAGCAGGTCACCCAAGGCTTACCCCATGCCAGCTGCTATAGGGTTGAGAGTGAAACAGATAAAATAGACACTGAATAGTCTGGAGGGTAAATATATGAGTATTTAAATTTAAATTAACAAAAATAAGTAAAATTTAAAATTCCTGTCATGCTGATCACATCCAAGTGTTCAATAGCTGCATGTGAGTAGTGGTAGCCCTAATGGACATAGAACACCTTCATCAGGGTGGGAGGTTCTGTTAAGCAGTGTCCAGTATTCAGTCACAAATCACTAGACATGTAAACCAACAAATCAGAATAATAAAAAATAAAAGCATTCAAATGAGAAAAAAAACAAGCCAAAACCAACATTAGATCTATAATGGACCAAATGTTGGACTTTGGAAATAGAAGATTGTAAAACCTACATGTTTTGTTCAAGTAATTGGAACATATTCATTAATTAAAACATAGTCCTAATGTGCAAATAGATAAGGCATTTTTTAGCAGAGAAATGGGAACCATAAAAAGAAACAAATGGAAATTCTAGAATTGCACAATTCCCCCAGTGAATCATTCACTGGAGGAGCTCACTAGCAGAGTGAAGATGTGGGAGATAGTGAGGTTGGAGACAGATCAGTAGAAATGATCAAAGCTGAAGAACAGAGAGAAAAAATATTAAGGAAAAATGAACAGAAGGTTGAGGAATTGCAGAACAATATCAAACAATCTAACATATGTGTGATTGGTGTTCCAGAAAGAGAAGAAAGTGAGAGCAGAAAAAGTATCTGAAGAAATATTAGCCAAGAATTTCCCACATTCCTACGCAAATGGTTTAAAAATTCAAGAAGCTCAGGCAGGATGGAGATAAAGAACACCCTATTTAGGTCTATCGGAATTGAGCTAATGAATACCCCAGGTGAAGGCAAAATCCTGACAGCGGCCAGAGAAGAAAGACAGTGCAGTCAAGGCCAGACACAGTGAAACGACATCTCCCAAGGGTTGAATCAGACATAGAATTCTCCATTGAGCAAAAGTCAATTCTCCAATTGAAGGCAAAATAAAGACATTTTCAGATAAGCAAAACCTGAGATGATTCATGAACAGCAGATCTGAACTCTGAGAAATGCCAAAGGATGCTTTTCCTTTAGCAAATAATACCAGCTAGAAACCACAGAAAGAATAAAGAGAGGAAAAATAATAAATAACAGAATAAATAAATTACAGTCTATTCGTATAATGGACTACTGCTCAGTTATAAAAAACATGTAGCTGATGATAGATGTGATAACAAGGTTCAAGGTGACGACAAGAAACCACACAAGTCCTGTAGGATTCCCTTTGGAATTCTTGAACAGGAGGTACTAATCTATACTGAGATAAATCATATCCTTGGTAGCTTGGGTTGGGAGTGGGAGACTGAGAATAAAAGAGTAGGAGGGAGCTTTCTGGGGAGATGGAAATTCTCTATAGATTGATCAAAGTAGTGAATGTATATATACGTCAAAAGTCATTGACCAGCGGGGTCTGGTGGCACATGCCTGTAATCCCAGGGGTTCAGGAGGTGGAGGCAGAAGGATAGAAAGTTCAAAGCCAGCCTCAGCAACTAAGCAATTTAGTGAGACCCTGTCTCAAAATAAAAAATAAAAAGGTCTGGGAATGTGGCTCAGTGGTTAAGTGCCCCTCAGTTCAATCCCTGGTATAAATAAATAAATAAAGTCATTGATATGTGCACTTCAAATGTATAAATTTTACAACAGATAAATCACAATATTGTTTTTATAAAACCTGAAAGAAGTTACGTTCTCAGTGAATTTTTCCCTAAGTAGCCTATTTAAAGCAATACCCCAACACTTCTTCTCTTTAATCTCTCCCTAGCACATATTTTCTAGCAAGCTAGATGTTTACTTGCTTTATCTTTCCTCCTAGAATGTGACTTCCATGTGAGCAAGTATTTTTGCCTGTAATGCTCATTGCTGTGAACCCTATCCCGTGCCTGGTACGTCATACGAGCTCAACAAATCTTACATGAGTACGTAAGTGAAGGCATGCATGAATGAATTTGCTTTCTTCAAGATTGAGTGGACAAGCTAAAATGACGCAATGCTAACATGTTGTGAAAGTTGAGACACCAGATTTTAGTCTAACTCAGGCAAGAAACTTGAGTAAAAAAGACATTGTTCATGAACTAGACACAGGGGCCAGGAGCTGGCATCTGTGTTAGCTATATCAGCAAGACTCTGAGACAAACTGTAGATGTTTACTATCAATATATCCACAGATATCTTTACTCATTTAAGATAGGGACATGTAAGGAATTTGGGGTAGAAGAGAAGAGAGCGCTTGGACTGGCTGGTAGGAGAGGGGCTGAGGTGTCTGCCGTTCATCATCCAGTAACCTACCACCCCAAGGCTCCATTTGGGTTCTTTCAGGACATTAGTAAATATAAACTCTTGAGAAGAGTGAGCTCATGACACTCAAGTCTAGCATGTTTCTGGCTACAAAAACATCTGAGATGCACTTGTAATCGACAGTATTCAATTATGAATTGACCTTAGTTAGGTGTCACATTTAGCATCAAATTATAGACAATTGAAAAACAATCCACCTTGTCCACTCCATCGGAAGATCCACCCTACTGGAAATGTCTCTCCTGGAGAGGGAGGGCACAGTCAGAGAGGCTCAGCAGGTCAACAAGAGAGCAGAGCACCCATGGGAACATACTCCTATGCTTCCTGAGCGCCACACCTTTCCAAAGGAAAGAGCGATCTGAATTCCGGGTTCTAGGTACAGCATGTCTATTCCAAGGAAATAGTTAAAAAAAATAAGATTCCAGCCTACAAAGCCCTGTGGATGACTCTGGAGAGTGCCACCTCAATGTCACTTCCTCTAAGGAAACCTCGGATCTCTTCTGCACTGGGATGGCTCAGCCCACATTCCAATATGGGCCCCTTCTGCGTGGGACAGTGCCCCAGCTTCTAGCCAGGCCTATTCCCCATCTCTCTAACACGGTCATGAATGTCAGCCCATGGAGTTCTGAAGTTCAGAAAAAAGATATCCTGTCTCTTTATTTTTACTATTTTTAAAAATACATTTTTTTTCATCCCTCTTTGCCTTCCACTATTTTCCACTATTCTTCCCCCACGCCCCACCATTGGAGTCAGTATTCAAAAAAAAAAAAAAAAAACCCTGATAATTGGTTCACAGGAGTGGAAGAAGAGTGGGAGTATTCATACTTCTCATTCCAAATCCTTCTGGCTTCTAGAATTATAAATGCCCGGAGTCAGCCCTTTCAGCACAAAGGAAAAGAATCTGGGGGAATTTTTGTGGAAGGAGAGAAGATACTAACACGGAAAGATACTTTCATAAAAGATCTTCTTGTCTGGAATAGGGTGACTAGGAAGGAGGCTTGGAAAGAGGGATCAGGGCCAGCAGGATAGGAAGGGGGTGAGGGTGAGTTTATATAAACTGGAAGATTCTGAGGGAAGAGAGAGGGAGAAGCAATCCACCCATGAGAACATTTCAGACTTCACGGCAGGAACTGGGAGGAGGACAAGAGACAGAGAAGACAGGCTGATTAATACTTTGAACCTGAGCCAAGGAAATTGAGTAACGAGAGACCATGGCATTTGTGACTTATTTTGCATGTAGATTGTATGTAGCTTTGGACAGCGAGAGGGGATTGCAGGGTCTCAAGTTACTTGTGTTTGCAGCTATCTTGGTGTACGAGGATGAGCTAGCCAGGGTCTGCGCCCTCCTGATGTCAAGCAGCCCTGGACTGTGGCTGCCTTTCCAGTTGAACTTCAGATCATCCCAGACGGATCCTGCTCTTAGTCCTGTCCTCCAGTTCCAGAGACTTCCCGGAGGAGGGATATCTTCTCATCAATAGGCTTTTCCTGTCACAGTACAACATCCATCACGTTGTCAATCTCAGTAGGAAACAATGGAGCACCATTAGTAAAAGGGATTTTTAGCTGATATCAAAAGGCCAGGTAGCATGACAGATAGGGTGTCAACAGGTTCATCTCCCAGCACCTTCCTCTGGTTCATGCCCTGCAGTTTCGCAGGCCTCCTTGCTGTTCCTCAAACACCTTCTGCACCTGCCTGAAGGCTCTGACCCTGCACCTCTAGGGACTTGAAGATCTCCTTATCTAAACTGTCTCCGGCACAATGTCACCCACTTTAATCTTTTTTATGGTGCTTATTACTACCTGACCCCATCTGGTGCATCTTTTGTGTTTCCTACAGGGAGTTTTCTGCAGTAGGTACTGGTTCAGCAGACTGCCCAGCCCTACTATTCTATATGACCATGAGGAGAGCCTTTAAAACAGCAAAGAATGAGGAAGACCAGTGTTAACAAAGACCCACCCAGAAGAGCAGTGCTTTTTATTAAGGAAGTAAATATCGAGGGTTTGCTTTTGTTGTATGGTTCTAAGAAAGCTCAGAGGCCCCCAGGTGAGTTCAAAGTCCCTTCTGTTTACCAGGTAGAATAAATCTTATTATAATGGACACACTAGAATTCACAGATAGAGAGGGCTCGGCTCTCTCTTTGAGCCATCTCCATAGAGATAGGTCATCTGTTTGCAGCTGGCCCGGACTCTGGTGGGGGGAGGAGGTTAGGGCTGGGCGCACTGGAGTTTAAGATGCTTTCCAGTCTCCCTGGTTTGCTTTGATCACTGGCCAGCAGCTGCTGTAGGTGGCAGTCCTGACTGTGCTCAGCAGGGTCCCAGCTCTTGGGTGCCCATGTGGAGAGGGTGTGAAAACTTCTTTCTGTGGCAGCCAGGCTCAGCCAGCACCAGCCCGGAGCTCCTTAGTCAGGGTCAGTCCCATGGCCTCGTTAGGGAGGGTCTGCCCACTTCCCCCATGTCAGCTCCTCACCACCAGCTCCATTTCCATACTCCAGCCCTGCCCCTCCACCTTCCTGCACCCCCAGTGTGCCCAAGGATCTCCTGGCACAGCTCACCCAGCCTCCTCTGCTCAGTTCCCATTTTCCAACTCCTCAGCCTCATCCTGGGACCCTCCTGCTTCCAGAAGAGCAGCAGCCAGGACCACTGGGTACAAAGATTTGATGCCAGGCCATTTAGCTTATCTTTATGAGCTGCAATTTTGGGCAAGTCACTTCTTGATACTCCATTTCTGTATTTGTAAATATTGGATAAATTCCCCAATTTAGCTCAGAGCATCCCTTGGTTCCAAAAAGACAATGAACAGTTTTTACACTGGTCTCACAAATCAATTCTCAGTTCTTTGGAGGCTAGTCCAGGCAATACAATTTGACCAAACCAACAGCAGACTCATTGGCAATCAGCTTCCATAGCTAAAGTATCCAATGAGTCTACCATTTAGCAATATGACTTCATTCATATCCAAGCTTTGCCTATTTCCAGTCTTAAGAAATTGTTGAAGATGAGGCTGTGGCATCAGGCTGAGCTCTAGAGCAATACCTTGAGGGAGAAAGGGCTTTTGAACACTCAAACCACAATTTTGACAATTGTCCCCTTGGCCCATGCAAAGGGCTGGCCCAATTACATACAAAGTCTCATAATCTGGGCGTGGCCAAATGTGGCCCCAGAGGCCACCACCATCACTGTTACCCAACTAATTATTTTGCAAGTCTTGCCTCATCAAAACTATGTTTTTCTCTTGGTTTTGTTTTTCAAACATCCCGATTACAAATTGCAGACCTGGGCAACCCCAAACAGAGGTCTCGTCAGCTGACTTTGGCAATTTCCTCTCCGACTAACTGCGGGAACAGAAGTGTAGACCCATGGGTGCAGGGTGGGTAGGATCTTGGAGGTTAGGGGGCCTAGCCTCCCATCAGGGTCCTCAGCCAGTCAACATGATCATTGGCTTACGGAGCGCCTTCTTGGTGCCAGATGCTATAGGGGGTGCTGGAGGGGACTTGGCCAAGACACTGAGTAAGACCCTGTCTCTAATCTCACAGAGGCATATCAATAAGCAAAAGGTTCCATGTATGAATATAGTCTAGTTTTACACTCAGGGGGCCCAGGGAGGGAATGTCACCCAGGGTTGGGGGTTGTCAAAAGGCTTCTTGGGAGAGGTGGACTCTTTCCTCCAGCCCCATCTTTCCTGAGGTATAACTGACAAAATATTCTGCATACTTAAGGAGCACAACTTGATGAACTGCTGTACCTACACCTTGTGGAATGATCACCATATTGAGCTAATTAGCATATCTATCACCAAGCATGGTGCCCATTTGAGTTTGAGAAGTGGAGCGTTGCAGGGAAAAAGGAGTGAGCTAGAAGGAAGGTGTTCCAGGAAAACTCCCAACACGTGCTGGGAGGGTGGAAGGCCAGAAAGGAAGGATGGGAAAAGGGAAGGGCAAGTAAGGGAGCCCGCCAGGGTCAGGGGATGTACTTGTGCTCGGTGCTTATTCGGGAACTGCCAGGAGCCTCCAGTCTGCAGTCAGAAGTTCAAGGTGAGGGATGGTAAGAGTGAGGCTGAGGAAGGCAGCAGGGTCAGCCAGGAGGAGCCTCGCTAAAGGAGTTGGGACTTCCTCCTGATGGGGTTCAGGATGCACCACTTCCAAACATGGCACCTCAGCCTTTAAGAAAACAGCAGAAGGAGGAAGTCGCTCTCACCATCGCCAACTTTGAAGCAGGTCCTAAGATCCTCATGTGAGAGGTGCCCTTCTTGAACCCGGAGGAGAAAAACATCCTTATATCTGAAGACCAAGGGACACAGAGAAGAATCTGCACAGCAGACATTGCTGAGATCCCCAAGTTCACTGCCATCGGATCCCACCATGCTCCCCTGTGCCTCTCCACTCTTCCCCATGCTGAAGCATGAACATACACAAGTTTTCCCATTTCCTTTTGGAGGCTCTATGTCAGAGAAAACTTGCTTCGAATAAATATGCATGCCTTTTTCTTGCTGCCGTCTTTTGTCCTAGGGTCCTCGGGCATAAACCTAGGAAGGAGTGAAGAAATGAGATCTTTTCCTGCTCTGAGCCCCCAGAGACCATAAGGAATGCTGCCCATGGTGAACAGCACAGCCGTTAGAGAACTCTAGGTGAGTCCTCAAGTTTCTTCAGGGGTTTCATTGGCCAACAGTTCGTTTCACTGTGATGCAGGTCAAATTGTCAGCAAAATGTGTGTTCAAATGAAGCCCAATGCTGCCTCTGAGAGGAAGGCATGGCCCCGGGGGATTCCAAGAGCAATGTCCTCCATGTCTGAAGACCCTCTCTGCCCATCCACTTCCTCTTCTTCAGGCTTGAGCCCAGCCCAGCCCCCTCTCCCACTTGGACAAGGACGGGTTCTCCTGGGAAGCATGGGTTGTCTGCACCACAGAGGTTCCGCTGGGGCGGAGGTAGAGCAGATGAAGGCGCTCCCGGAGTGCAGGGTGGGCGTTCGTGGTGACAGCAAGCCCACCTTGCTCTGCCTCTGTCTCTGGCCTTTGCCTCTGATGAGTGCCCATTCCTGCTGCCTCTTAGCTGCCCAAACACTTCCTCTCTGCTCCTGCCTGTTCCCCCAGGAGCATCTTCTTTATACCTTGCCTTCTCTGAGCTTCTATTTCTTCATACATATAATGCTTCCAATCCCTAGCTTTCTAGGCTGTGAAGCTCTTCAGTTAATGTCTTCAATAGTGTGGGAAGTTCAAACTTTCCCACTGAAGGTTTGATATTGATCCTGGCAATAGATTAACAGAAGAAAAGGCATGACACATTTGTTTAAATCATAGCTTTATGGGACACAGGAGCCTTCAGACTGAAGACCTAAAGACCCAGGGCAAACTATCCATTTTTATGCATAGGTTTGACAAAGCATGGGGAGCCATGTAAAAATATGTTTGGACAGAAAAGGTAGGATCTGATGGTAATGGAGTGAGGGGGGAATCCCGTGAAGCATCTCTGTTTAGATTCTTCTTGGCCTTCCAGGTAAGGGGCAAGATCCTTTCAAGAATCTGGATCTTCTGACCTATAATTAAGTAGGCTATGTCAAAGGACTTCTCTCTGGCAAGACTTTCACAGAAAGGTGGGGGAAGGTCATAGTAACATTCTTAGGTTTTATGGCCGGCTTTGGGGGAGATGGATTCGGTTTCTATGACCCCTCTTGGGGAAGAGAAATTCTAATATCTGAAGTTTACCTTAAAGAATGGGAAGTGAGAGACAGGAGGGCATAAGAAAGAGAGAAATTCACTCCCCAGGCTACTTCTGAGGCCTTTTCACTCAGGGTACCATTTTCTGAGCCCCCAACAGTAAATGGCAGGTCCAAATTGATGACTGTCAAAGTGACAATGGTGGTCACAACGGTGGTCTTACTCTTCCACACTCCACTGTGTGGTCTGGCTCTGATTGCTTCCTTGCAGCCTCAGTTTCCTCATCTGCTCAGAACAGCAGCAAGGATTTGGTTGAGCTATTTAAGAATCTAAGTGTACAGTAGATCATGAAGCACGTTTAACTTTCTTGCCTCCAACCTCCAGTGGATTCCTGATCTCTTCCTTCTATTTCCAGATGTTCCTATCAGGGTTCCAAATCTTTCTGGGTAAACATCTTGGGAGAACATGAGGATCTTCCTTTTGGCTGTCCAGCATCAAAGCATTATACCCTTCTCCTGTTTTATCTCTTGTTCTCTCTTTCCTCACTGCTATGGGCTGAATTGTGTTCCCCCACCCCAACCCCAACACACATACACACCAAAAAGGAATGTGGAAGCCCTAACCCCCAGTTCCTGTGAAGGGGAAAAACGTTCACTGTGGATTCCATCAAGTTAAGATGAAATCCAGTCTAACTGCCAACCTGATAAGAGGAGGAGCGAAAAATACACAAAGACAGAGACACAGGGAGTAGAGGGCCATGTGAAGATGGAGGCAGACTGAAGTGATGCTGCCACAAGCCAAGGAACCCCTGTGGACATCTTTTTCTAGAAGCTTCCAAGAGAGCATGGCTCTGTGGACACAATGATGTCAGACTTCTGGCCTCCAGAACTGTGGGTCTTTGTTACAGAAACTAGTGCACTGGTTCCATTACTAGTTAGAGTCCAAATTATGGAAAGTTTTATTAATTGGTCAAATAAACATTCCTGAAGCCCACTTCTAAAATGGCCAGCTGGCTACCTGAATTAGGATTTAGGAATACATTATGGTGAGCATGTATAAGATAAAATGAATGTGGACCGGGGGTGTAGCTCAGAGATAGAGCACTTGCCTAGTGTACGTAAGACCCTGGGGCCCATCCCAAGCAACACACACACATACACACACACACATACACACACACAGAGTAGATGGAAAAAGGTCACAGTGATCAAAAAGGAAAGAAAACTGCTTAAGAAGGTTCAAAACACTGCCTCTTAATGGATAAGAGAAAGCAACTTGTAAAAGTTGGAATGGTCTTAAATGAATGTCAGGGCAGGAAGAATAATACAGGGCCATAATTCAAGGGTCTTAGGGGAGCTGGCATTTTTGTGCTGATTTAATCTAAGATTTCAGCTTTAACAAGGGATAAGGTTTACAGTCTGAAAATTAGCCACAAGGTATAGCTTTACTCCTGACTTAACAGAGAACTTGAAGAATAAAGCAAGCAGCTTTGTCAGAACTTGCCGAGCAACTGTGTTTGAACAAAGCAGAGTTGGCCTGCCTGTGAATTACAGGAAGAAAGGAAGGAAGAAAAAGAAAGAGCTCCAGGGCTATTTATTCTTTTTCTATGGGACGCATTGAAGAGAAGACCAAAGCACAAGTCACAGACCCAGCTGGAAAACATAGAACCAACCCAAGCACAGGGTCATGAGTCACTGTCCCAGCTCCCAGGAACTCACATCTGGGAGCACATTCAAAGGCAGGGCATGATTCTGATGGAGTCCCCTTGGTTCTGGGCTTTTGCAAGCTTCATCCAAAAATCACATGTGTCTTAAAAACTAGAACTGACAGTGATGGCTTGGAGAGGGTGAAAGAGTACTCAGATCTCCCCCGGTGAGGATGGAGAAAGAAATGGAGCCATGCATGGCAGACAGAACCATCAATTCTCTTGAAGTGGATCGTGACTCCCTTTAAGTACCTTTAAGACTACCTGGACATCTGCTGTTTTCACCACCTAGCATCTGTTCCTCCCCTGCTCTTGGGAACCATGGTCTGACTTCCTCTCCAGGACTCAGCTTTCCTTATTCTTGGTCCCTGGTTGTAGGCGTGGGCACTGACTACAGCCTGGCCAATCAGGGTATTCCATTTTCCTGGAGGTAGGTAGTAATTGGTTTAGGGAAGACACATGACCACAGCCTGGCCAATCAGAGTATTTCATTGTCCTGGAGGCAGTCTTTGATTTAGTGATGGGCAAATGTTATAAGTCAGCCCAAAGAGGTTTGGTCAAGGAGGAATAGAATTGGTTAATTATTAGAGTTTTAAATCTATGTCTGCAGCTGAACCTTTGGATTGAGCTAAAGACACATGGATGCTGACCTTTGAAACAACACTAATCTCTGCTGACCTTATGTACAACAGACCCCTTGTCCCATATTACCCAGAGACTGAGGCTGTACCAGTGTCACTTCTGCCAGCACCAATCATAATTCCTAACAAATGATGTCATTACCAACCCCCTTGTAGCTTAGAGCTAAAAACACAGCTGCCATCTTGCAAAACCGCAGAGCACATGCTCAAGACTGCTGGAATCTCTGTTTGCCAGCACTGTGGTCCTACTAAGCCCAATTTCATGCCATCCTCTTGTTTCTCGACTAGAATGACTTAATCTTAGCTCACAGGTTGATCCTAAGAACTTCTGCAGAAGATATTGGGAGTGGATGAAGGCAGCTGGGTTGCTGAGGGGACTGGGGGCACGTGGAGCTGCTGGCCACCTTGCTATCACAGGAGAAGAGGCAGCTGGAATGAGTTCAGGGAGAAGTACCAATGAGACTGAGCCCTTGTATCCAGATGCAACTGAAGCTTATTTCTATTACATGAACCAACATACTTCCTCCTTTGGTTTACTTAAGCCTTTGGAAGTTCAGTATCTTTTACTGGCAACCTAAGGAGTTATAACACACAGATCTTAAGATGGTAAGGTGCAATAGATATGATGGAGAATATCATGGAAATTTAGAGAAGACGTACTTTGTATGCACATGACATGTCGATCTGAAGACTTGCAAGATAGAGATGACATGAACATGGGAATCAAGTGCTAAGAATATTTTGAAAACAAAATGATGGTATTATTCCCTTCAGTCCTTCTGAGTGAGGAAATAGAAACAAGCTGTTAGAAAGAAAACATGAGTAATCTGATTCTTCTCGCAGTAATATGGCATCATCAAGACCTGTCCCCCTGGCAAGAACTGTGAGCTAGTACAGACTCTGACATAGGGAGACCAACTTTTCCTGGTTTGTCCGGGACTGTCCCTGTTTTAATAATGAATGTCCCTTGTCCTGGGAACCCCTTTGTCCCTGGCAAATCTAGATGGTCATTCACGTGCTTATCTCGCCCGATCAGGTCATTTTAGTTTTCCAAACCTCAGTTTCTTCATCAGTAAACAGGGTGTATGTGGCAGGGGAGCGGGTGGTGGTGGAACCAGCTGTGGTTTTCAAGTCATGATTTGGGGAGCTGCAGGCTTTTGTGAAGGGCCACCACAGCCACTCCAGAAGGGGAAGGCACTGAGCACCCTCTTCTGCCGCTGTCAGAGTTTTTTCTGTATATTTTAAAAATAAGGCTCTACCTAAGATTGGCTGTGGGGGGTGGGGGCTGCCCACGGGGAACCTCCTCTAGAATTCCATGGCTTCTTTTCTTTGTTAAGAGGCAAGTGGCTCTTATAGACCAGTGTTCCTGCACCTGGCTGCTCCTAAGAGCCACCAAGGAGCTTTAAAACTGGCTATCACACCTGGAGGTTTTGGCTCCACTGGAATTGGGTGGAGCTGGGGACCTGTATATATTTTTTTAAAAATCTTTGCAGGTGACATACATATAAATTATTCACAAATGTCAGTATGTTAACTATGATTAATAATAAATTACTTTCCACACACCTCACAAATGGCCAAGACACATTATTGTTCCAGAAGTCATGTTCCAGAACATCTCAAACTTTCCATGCATCAGGAAGTCTCCTTCAAACACAGATTACTGGGCCCCATCTCCAGGGTTTCTGTTACAATAGGACCTTGAAGAGTCCAGAAATTTGTATTTCTAAAAATGTCCCCAGGAAGGTATCGGCTACCTTCAGGAGCATCATTTTATGCCACCAACTCGAATAACTTGCCTGGTCTCTTTAAATTCTGTCATCGCTGAACCATCCCTCTGTCACCTCCACCCAGGACAGCACTTAACAAATTACTGATGAATAAATGAGTGGATAAGGGTTTTATAGGCTTCAGCCATGGCCAACTTTCTTTTTTTAGATTAAAATTTAAATAAAAGTTTTGATTGCTAAGTAATGATCTCAGTTATTTGTGGGGTAGAGTGTGGTATTTCAATGCATGTATACAACATGAAATGATCAGATCAGGGTAGTTGGTATTTCCATCGCCTCAAACATTTATCATTTCTTTTCAACTGACTTTCTAAAGAATCTTGGGACCTACACCCTTTAGCATGTGAGAAAGATTTCTCCTAGCTATCTAAGGGATATTGTCTCATGGAACTGTGGTTGAGGACATGGGTGGGAACAACAGGATTTCCTGCTCTCGGTTTTAGGGACTTTGTGCTAAATACAGAGAAGCAACTGCTTCAGCCTGTCCTGGAGCCTCCAGCCAAGTCCATTGGGCTTTCTCAAAGACTCCATTTTGCTTTGTTTTTCACTAAGACCAGAAGACTTAATTTTAACTACCAATTCCTTTCTGGCTTTCTTTAGCTTGTTGTTGTATTTAGGTTTTTAAATCATTTTGCTGGGATGTTATGCAAGCAATTCTGGTTGCTCCAGCTCTCTATTCCTGTGGCTAAGCTTGTCATGATCCTCTGGAAGCTCTAAATGACCACTCTGATCTCTACTCCGACTCTACCAGGGGCCCCAGTCGTCCTGCATCCTTTGCCTTGTTTTGGGGCTCTGTTGGGACTGGAACAGCTGCGGGCAGCTTGGCACTGTCTTTCCACCCATCATTAGTACAAGAAATGTTTCTTGGACTACAGAACCTACTCATGGCCCCATCCCAGACCTCAAGGCCAGACACACCCCAAATAAAGTTAGAAAGGAAGAGAAACCGCTGACCATCATTAGCCACTAAATAGGGGGCGTTTGGTCCAAGTTCTGGAGGAACATTCAGATGGTTAAGTGGCTTTGCAGCTTTTATGTAACTGCTTGAAATAAGACACAGCATTCAGAAAATAAACACAAATAACAGTAATAGAATTGAAAGAGAGATCCCCTCTGTTTCGGATCCTGCTTCTGTGATGGTGACGCAGACAGCCAATTCGTTGGCATGCAGTCCCATGATCGCTAGGCAAATAAGATGTGTGCGAAACAGGCAGGAAATAGAGGACCTTCCCAACTCCTCCCTGGAGAGAGGGCTTGCTTGTGGCCAGAACCTGTGCTTACAGAGAAATTATCCCTTCTAAATAAGTTCTGTAAAATCAGCCTAGCTGAATGGCCACGTCTGTGGGAATGTGCAAAAGCAGCTTTCTTTGCCATCCTGCTCAGGGGGCCATACAGGTCCCTTCTCCAGAGTGACTGTTCAACAATTAGCAGCAGCTGCCCAGCTACTGCCCAGTGGCAGCACTGCAGGAACTATGAATTTCCCCCGAATGCCACGTGTGGCAGAGATGCCTGCCAGAGCAGAACTGTCCCCTGGTGCACACTGGTCTAGGAGGCTTGGCCATGTGTGCTCTAGAAACTTCCGAAACCTTTTTTGTGTCGTGTTAATGACATTTGTGTTTCAGGAAACACCTTTGACTCTTGCTGACAGGAAACTAGCATGCTAGATGATTACACAGTGGAGGATTCAAAAAGTTTTCCACTTAGAAGCCTTGTGCAGAGTGGAGCCGTTCCACGGAGACACTGGGTACTTGCCTTGTAGGGAGTCTATTCGGTTTGTACAGCATGGTAGGTGGTGGAGGGCAGGGCACCTGGAGGAGGGAGGGAAAGCGACCTGTGTGTCACTCTTGACAATTGCCACTGGTCCTGGAATCAGGACATTTTTTTTTTCCCTTTTTTTGATTTACAAAATGTATAAAGATTGTGCAATGATGGGAAAGAGGTACTGCAAGGAGACACTGAAACCCACTCCTGCCATTCGCAGAGACAGGAGATTCAAACACAGAGAGAAAGGCCAGGTTCACACCCTTGCAGGCAGCAGAGAATGGGAAAGGCAGACTTTTTGTGGCTCCAGATGCACATTCTCGCTACTAGGGGGAAACTCGGTGGTCCTCAAAGTTCATCTTTCTGATGGTGGGCTGGAAAAAAAACTTTGTAAGAAACACAATGAGTCCAAAAAGCCTGGAGAGTTTGAGCAAATCCCTGTAAGTGGGGAGAGAAGAGAAAGTTCCCACGGCAGGGGGGAGCAGCCCCCAGGAATCTGAAGGTCAGAGGCATTAGAGAGAGAGAGTTAGTGGGGGGAGGGGTGTCGAGAAGAGGATCCATGTTTACCTCTTAGAAGGAAAATTGTTGGAGAAACAAGCCAGAGCTTTCCATAAAGGCTTCCTGTTTACACTTGGAAGAATCTAGAAGCAAATCCAGTTTTGCCCAGGAGTTTACAGGTACCAATTGCTGTGTTTGGATTTCTCCAAGGAAGAGACTAGAGGCAAAGTCTGCCTGATATTCTGGCACCATGAAGACACACCCAACCAGAGTAGAGAGAACTGCCCACCAGTCCCTATTTCATAGGACTGGCTATTTTTTTTTTTAATTTTTGATAAATTCACATTGACAGAAATAACTATGTATCTAAGAGTTTAAAGTGATCTAGAAGTTCTTCTCAGTCTCTGTGTGAATTTTACTTTCCACTCACATCCTTCTAGACATCCTCCTTCATGGTGATGATTGAATTCATTGCAGCAGTTCCTCCAGAGGGACTTCAACCACTGTGAGGCAGAGTTGAAAGCTCTCCTCTTTCATAATGTCCCAGAGAGGTTGCCACATGGTAGCCCTGGTCTCAAGGAGATGTAGCATATGTGGTGGGCGTCCCATCCACTGAGCAATGTCTTTGTCAGGAAGATGTTCTCTGGTTGAGACCTCTTGATATGTTGGTGTTTCCTTTGGTTGCCAGAGCTCAGTCTCCTGAGATTGGCTTCATGCCCTTGAGGGGTAAACCATATCTTGAAGTACTGTGGTTGACAGGAGTGTCAAAAACTTTATCAGTCTTCTGTAATCTCTGCCTGTATCATACAGGGAGGATGTTGTCCTCTTAGCAGAGGTCAGTGTGGAAATCATAGCTGAACCACCTAAATGGCAGCAGAACTCTGTAGGCTTTAGTTGACAGCAGGTCACTCAGTGGAGGGCGACTGGTCCTTCCCATCTCTGACTCTGTGATTCCAGGGCACAGCCAACGGAACAAGACTCGGTCTCCAAAACCATGAAAAGGGACAGTGTGGATACATTAAAAAGACATTGGAAGGAGAGAAATGGGATTCGTCTTGAGTTGTGGAACTATCATGTTGCCCCAGTGGCTGTGATTTTTCCTGCACGGTTTCCCAGGAAACTATAAATAAAGCAAACCATTAGAATGGTATATGGAGATTTACAACTGGACAACAGGCACCAGGAGTGTGCCCAACTCTTTGACATTTTCTTAAAATAAAAATGGTGCAGACTGACTAAGATAAAGTCATATGTGTATATATATATTATATACATATATTATATATTATATATATTATATATTATATATATATATATTTTTTTTCTTCTCAGCCACATTGCAGGGATCCACTTGGGCTTCCTTCCTGCCACCCAGAGCAGCACTTCAATAAGGCTCCCCAATAAGTTGTACTCTGTGCTGTCCTGGATCTCTCTGCCTCTTCAGTCTCATGGCACCTTGGGCCAGTTCTCATTCCCTGGGACCAGGTTGTTCCAGAACATCCCCTTAGGACAAGGAAGGTATGACATGCATGGAAGGAGAAAGCATTGAGGCTGGAATGAGCTGGGGTGTTCAAGAAAAGATGTCAAGAAGCTGCAGGTAAAAACACACAAAAAAAGATGCAGGTATATGAGCTAAGCCTGGGACTGTGGGTGGGGAAAGAAATGACTCTGAGGGAGAATTTGGGAGGTGCATTAGGAAACAAAAATGTTCTAATGAATCATGTTATACTGGCTGCAATGGCCTGAATGCTTCTGTACGTGCCAAATTTGCACGTTGAAACCTAACCCCCCGATGTAGCAATATTGGAACCTTCGGAAGGTGACTGGAGTGAGATAGAATCCTCATGAACCGGCACAGTGTCCTTACAAAAGCGACCCCACAGGGCTTCCGTGCCCCCTTTCCTGCCATGCAAGGACACAATGACAAGGCAGCTCCTGCAGGCCTGGAAGAGGGACCTCACCAGAACTCAACCAAGCAGGCACCCTGATCTTGGTCTTGAGGTCTCCAGAACTGTGAGAAATGAATTTGTTGTATAAGCCACACAGACTTTGGTCCTTGGTAGGAGCAGTGGAAACTAAGTCACTAGCATCAGTCCATTTTCATCTTTCACCTATCACTTTTTCTCTCTTTCCTGTGTGTTCTGCCTCTTGCCCATCTTAAGTCATCAATGGAGACCAGAGGCTCAGCCATTATCAACCAGCACTTTGACCTCCATGTTCCATGAAATTCACGTAGTGTGTCATCTAGATTCCATCACTTACTCTTCAAATGGTATCGAACAACCTCATTCACTTATGGTTTCATTTTAGGTCCCTTCTCTGGCTTCATGTTCTCACTGGAAGAAGAAATGTGTGTAGGTGTCAAGTTTTGGCTTTATGTTGGCTCCAGCCATCTAAGAAATACCCACCTACTCACTTGGGATGTGTCAGAAACCACAAAGCTCAGAGATGGATCTCTTTCTTACATATAAATGCATTAGAATTGGGGTGTTCATGAAACAGAGCTTTATTGAACATCTACTATGTGTGAGCTCTGGGCTAGGCTCTGTGGGAATAGAACCAAGACATTTTCAAAACCTTCATTTATTGGAATAGACAGATGTATAATAACTAACCATGTTAACACTAAAATAAACTATTGCTCCAAGATGTTTTGCATTATCTTCTGTGCTCACATGGCAATGTGGTAAATGAAGCATCTTTTATCAAATTTATTTCAAATTCAAAGGATTCTTCTAGTCCTGGCCCTGTTTCTAAATTCCCCTCCCACTTTTTAAAAACTAAAATATCTTCCTTAATTGGTTGTAGAAATGGATTAATGGGTTTCCATGGGAGGGGGTGGGTAGAAGAAATTTTTTCCAGAACAATTTTATGCCTAAAAATGATTTATAGTTGGATGATTTAGTTGTCATGTGAAATTTACTATTTAGATCTTACAAATGGAAATTCTTGGGGGCATTATGGATACACATCCTAAAAAATAAAGGACATCAAAAAGGAATGTCCTAAGTCCAAAACATACTCATGTGAGGCATTAAGCACTAGAACATGAATATACCCTAAAAATAGCTTTAATTAGTGATGACCCTGTACCGTAGTGTGTTATGGCTTATGGCTTGAGGAGCTACATGTTCAGTGTAGTCAAACTGTAAAGGCTTCATCCACTGTGAACCTGAGAATGGAGGGATACACCACTCCCATTCTCCAGTCATGGTTTAAGGGGACCATTCTAAGGAATGGCCAAGTGTATGGTACTGTTGTAAGCAATGGATACATATTACTCATCTAATTTCACATCAATCCAGTAAGGCAGTGTGCAGAAAAGAGTTCACATGGGGGCCTGAGACTGCCGTCCTTAGAAGGTCTGCTCGCAAGGTTGGCCCTTGCTGGCATCAGGGAACTTGTAGAGCATCCCATTATTCCATGACAACAGAGGTGCACCATGTTGAAACTGTGTGTGCCAAAGATACAGTTTATGCTGAGCAACTGCTTCCCTTCCTGGAGTCTGGAATTTGGGTATATGATAGACAGAAGGTGCCTAAATGACCAGTCCCAACTCAAACTCTGATGAGCTTCCCAAGTTGACATTTCACACCTGTCATAATTCATTGTTGGAGGGGGTTCATACATCCAGTGTGACCCCATGGGGACAGGGCTCTTGGTAGCTCATGCCTGGTTTATTACATATGCCTTTCCCTTTGGGGGTCGTGATGAATGTCTGTCTGATATAATGGAACATAGTTGTGGGTATGACTATATGCTGAGCCCCTGTGGGTCCCCCTACTGACTCACTGGGCCTGAGGATGATCTTGGAAATCCCCTCCTGACAGGTGTGTGCCATCTTCATTATCTTCATTTTAAATGTGAGGAAGCTGATTCATGGAAAGGTTAAGTAACTATCCCAAGGCCACACAGCAGGTCCACAGAACAACCAGGATTTGAACCCAAGTAGGCTGGCTGCACAGCCCTAGCTTCTGACCTCTATGGAGGATCAAAAATTCTATTACTTTCCTCACTGGGTGGCTGTGACTCAGAGGAGCAGGTTTGCTCAAAACATACTAGGTACTCAACAAAGTAGATCTATCCTATTATTATGCATAGCCCTGATTCTTTCTACCTACTAAGAAAATCTACCAGATATTTTTTATTTTTTACAATTTTGTTATGATACCTTTTCTTTATAAGATAAATGGAGTCCTGCATCACTGCCTTGTATGTGCAGTGACAGGAGGGAGCTGCTAAGTGCAGTAGGTGATGGTGATACAAGGCATACAGTCGGTTGGGTGTTTAGAAGAACCAGGGGGGACAGAGGGAGGAGAGGTGAATGGTTTCTGGGGAACCCCACTCATCACAGTGGCCACATTGTGTACCATCCATCCCCTAACTGGGGACACTTTGGAAAAGTTAACATTCTGTTTGCTGCAATTATTTATTTCTCCATCATCTTCATCTCTTCCTACATTCTCAGGCTTCTAATTAATGCAGAAATCCCTTGTTTCTTTCCACGGAGGAAACCAAATGAGCCCAGCATTCCATGGACCTATTCTTGAATTTCTTTCAAAGAAACACAGCTCTCCTTGCTGAATGCCTGTTGTGATATCTCATAACTTGGTAGATCAAGCCGTCCCAGGTAGAGAAGAGCTGGTGAAAGTACAGTGCATATTGGATAGAATTGGATGGTGTTTGGGGGGTAAAATAAAAAAGGTGCCCCTAATTTAAAACTTCACGTTCTGCATCTGTTCCTTGAAATGTTCTTCACTAGAGAAGCCAATCTCTTATTCACAGTATAAAATAGAGCTTAAAAAGGAAATAGCAAAAGTGAGTTGGCATGCAGGTACACCAACCAATCAATGAGATCCAATCCCTCCTTGCAAGTCCAGTTTTGATGACTTAAGAATGGAGGGAGCCTATGGATATAAGGGACTTGAAAGAGGGGCTTGGTCATAATAGGTACTTTAAAAAAGGAAAGAAAAGGAAAGGGAAGTGGAATATTTAGGATGGAAAAATAGTGGTATCAAAAGATTACTTATATGATCAATTTTTCCATGGGATGGCCCTTCTGTGTGTGAGAGGTGGAAATAAAAAGAAAACCTCCTATCTTTAAATAAAAGTTTCCTCCTCAGTTTGAGGAAAACTGGTGTCTTCACACCAGACAGGAAAGTTGCAAGGATCTGCAGCAAGGAGCTCCCTAGGGACAGGTGACCTCCTTTAAGCAAATGGCTGGGGCAGAGATCTGGGTTTCGGTCCCAAGTGCATCACTTGGTCACTTGCCCCATCTGAGCTAAGTCACCTCATCATCCCTCTGCAGGCACCTCCATGTCATGGTTTGCAGAGTGGGGCATATAACAAGAACTCCCTAAGCCAGTCCCCAGAACCAGAGGTGGAATGTTCTCTCTGCTATGTGGATGCTAACCCACAACAAGGGAGGGTATCCATTGGGTTAGACAAAGGGGAATGAAGGGGAGGGAGTGGGAGGGGACTAGGAAAGACAGTGGAATGAATGGGATGTGATTTTCCTGTGTTCACATATGAAGACACGACCAGTGAAACTCCACATCATGTAGAACTGCAAGAATGGGATCCTAATTAAAATAAATTAGACTCCATGTATGCATAATATGTCAAACTGCACTCTACTGTCATGTGTATCTAAAAATAACAACAAAAAACCCCTCTCTGGGATCTTTGTGAAAATTGAATAAGATAGTATGAATTGTAAATTAATATTTAAATGTTGGCTATTAATATTTTGATCCCGTGATGTATATAAGCACCAAGATTGAAGAGAAAAATCAAACATCAAATAAGAACCTAGTTTTCACTATATCAAACATTAAGTAAGGAGGGCCACCGAATCAGGAGAGCCTTCTAAAGCTAGATTATGGGTGGAAGGGTATCCATAGCCTCGCGGTCTGATCGCTTATGATGTTAGCCTTCTCTTGTTACAGCAAGCTCAGCCCCTCCTCCTGGGCTCGTCTGGCTAAACTCACACACAGTGGTCCAAACAGACAGTGGACATCAATTAAGATTTAGGTCAAAGTCTCCGAAGTAGCCAGTGATTTAGTTTCTGGGATTAAGGAAGACAAAACCTCACCGATGGCTGGATAAGAAGAACATTCCTTTCTATTGTGATCATCCGACATCAAGGAAATGTTTGACCTTTGGGCAGCAGAGTGTGATGTGCCTGTTAAAGTTATTATATGGTTGAACTTCTGAAAAGCACCACAGCATGAATGTGTTTAAACCATCTCTGCTGTGGGTAAGAAGCTTGGAGGAAGGACATTTGACAGATCGCCTTCTTAAAGGGCCCACAGTGACTGCTGGATTCAGATCTTTCAGATTTGTCTGCTAGGAGCTCCCCACCTACAACCATCAACCATCACTAGAACCTCCTATTTTTTTCCTCCTATTTTATTTTTTTTGGAAATGCTGTAGACTGTTATTAGATTTAGAGGAAGCTGCAATTAGCAAGTCTCTCAGCTTCTCTTAGAAGGAACTTATTTTTCGGTGGAAATCTGTACAATGGTTCCTGTCTGATTCTTAGCTCTTCTGCAGAGACCAGACTACTAGCTCAGTCCTGGGATATGTGATTCCAAGAGCGAAGGGTTCCCCTTTGAACCGACTGACTACTATAACGTCTGAAATCTAGCTGCTAGCCTTCTGGCACCTTCTTCACGACTCCCCTTGCAAATAAATCCCGCAGTGCCAGGAGATTCTGGTCTTTCTGTGTGAACTCTCAGGAGTTAACAGGACTGAGCCTTTGCTCTCACAAGGACTTTTCAGTGTGGTCCGGGTAGTAAGCAAAAGCCTCAGAGTCACAGGGACCCGTCCACATTTTTTATAGCAGGTGACACTGGCAAGATGTTTGCCAAGGTCGAACAGCTGAATTACCAAGGTCAGCTTAGAACATGTTATGGGCAGCCTGACCCTCAGCTCTTCTTCTCCCCTCTCCCTTGGTCCTCTGATAACCCTTTGCAAGTTGAGAGGGAGAGATGGGGATGGAGGATAATCAGAAATCCAAACAGATGGAGGAAGGATTTAAACTTAAAAAAACAAAACAATGAAGATTTGTTGAATTCACAGATAATATTAGCATAATTGAATCTATCGACTTGATTCCTGTGATTCTCCATCATGAAAATGAAGAAGTGTCAATGTCATAAGGATACTACAGTGTTTTTCTTTTTTCCAAGTTATTACTGAGCCGGATTGAGGCACTGTCGCAGCTCTTGGATACTCTGCAAATCAACACACAATAAAACAAATGAACCCAATAGTTTTCTGACATGCAGTTCACTCGAAAACAGTTCATGCTGGTGGGCACTAAATGTGTCTTGGTCCCAGCAGCACCTAGAACGTGGAAGGGACTCAGTACTTACTTGATGACCTACAACTGATACACAGATGGGGCTACGGGAGACCAGACTAAAGCCACTTGAACACACCCTCTTCAATTTCATTGAAACGCTTGTTCCCATCTGTTCTGGTTTATCACCAGGTAATAAAATGTCACTTTGACTTTCTTTTCAGAGGTCGAGCTGAACTGAACTGGATGGTCACATTCATCTTAGAAGCATTTGGGCTGTTTTGGATTTTCATGTTCTCTTCTGAAATCTGACTTATTCTTTAGCCTCTTCTTACATATGAAACCATATTCTTTGTGCTTCTTTCCTCCTACGAGGTAATAGGAAACCAAGCACTTGATGTGTCGGATCCAGCTGGAGGTGCTTACTGTGTGTTGACTCACACGGCCCTCGGACCGTCTACGGACTCACAGACCCTTCAGAACCGCCTGAGAGGGAGGCATCTCCTCATCCCCTTTGTGCAGATGAGGAAGTCCCTAGCTCCAGAGCACATGGCTGGTGGGTGGCAGAGGTGGGATCTGGACTCAGGCGGTTACTGGCCCTCTGGGATCTGCCCAGTGCCTGAATTCCAGTGATCACGTCTCCCATGTAGGTTGCTTGCTAATTGCTTCGTGCCTGTTCCCACGAAGCAGAGAAAGGATCTCCTTAGATGGTATGCACGTTACTGCTCCTTACAGTGCTTAGAAACGTTTTTCACTTTGCTGTTTATTTTTGGCAATTACTTAGGAACGAATGAACTAGGTGACCAAACAAACCTGAACAAAAACAACCAGGAGATAAGCCTGATTGTAAGCTGAGACAATTATGTTGTTGTTTTATTTTGTGGGGGAGGAAACTAGGGATTGAGCCCTTGGTCACTTTGCTGCTGAGCTACACCTCCAGACCTTTTCATTTCTTGAGACAGGGTCCCGCTGAATTGTTGAGGCTGGCCTCGAATTTGTGATCCTCCTGTCTCAGCCTCCCAAGTTTCTGGGATTATAGGTGTGTGCCATAGTGCCCATCTTAAACTACCTTCACGCATTCCTAATATCTATCTGATGTTGTTGTGCGTTTCAACATCATGCACAACTGCTTTTCACATAGCCTCAAAAGAAAGAAACACAGTGAAGTTGAACTCAAATAGGGAGTGTTGAACCAAGTAGCTCTCCCATGGTGATAGAAAGAAATCATTGAGCAGAGAGACAATCTGACAGAGCAGAGGCCCAAACTTCTCAAACTGGGTGTTCAGGGAATATCCTTGCTGGGGATGTTAAGTCAAAGACTCATTTCTCCACGCAACATGGTTTGCAAAACAGATACATTTCCCTGCTAAATCATCCTCCCAAGAACCCAGGAGGCCTAGCCCTGAATCACAGGCCTACTTGGAGTAAGAAACTACCCAGAAGCATTACTGAAGTTTTCCTCTGGCTGAAGCAAGCAGTCTGCAGCATTTTCTTTGAAAAATGCTGAAGCCAAAAACATTCTTTGCTCTCCTATGTCAAGTAGAACTCTGTTTTTCAACCAGGCTGTTATTCAGGTTCTGGAACAGATCCAGACTTCTTTCCTGAGGAAAAGTCTGGCTTTGTCTGCATTGGGAGGGGTGGGCTGGCCTCTCACAGTGACAACCAGGCTTTTGGTCCTCTTGTCCAGGAAGCGGGATGGATGGCTGCCTCCTCTGTGCTCCTCAGCCCTCACTCCAGACAAAGGGATCCTCTTCCAAGCCCCAAAGTGCATCCACCTCTGTTCAAGCCACACCTCCCCATCTCCTGGCGTCTTCCTGGGTCCATCCTCCTTGGGCAAGGCCATCCTGAGCTGCCCTCTCCTGAGTGGGCCTAGGAGCCCTCCTCCCCTGCAGCTCTAGTCCCTACTACCCACTGGCTCGCTTGCTCATTCCTATAGTCAATGGATGGCTACTGAGCTCCCAAGGCCAGGAAGCTGACAGTCCAGGTGAGGAAACAGAGCACAAGGAAACACACAGATATTTATTTACCTTTTGGGGTGGTGCTAAGCACAGGTAGCAGGCAGAGTGTGCGAGGTGAGGACCTGGGCCTGGCACGGTGAGGGAGGGCAGCCATGGTAAGGTGTGGCGTGGCTGCAGAGCTGAATGAGGAAGGGAGGGAATCCTGCAGGAGTCTCTGGAACATCCTTCCAGAGGGGACCACAGATGTCAAAGTCCTGATTAGGCACATTCTTGGTCTCTTGGGAAAACATCAAAGAGGCCACTTAGCTTATTTTGCAGACTTTATTTTTTCAGAGAAGCTTTAGGCTCACAGCAAAATTAAGAGGAAGGTGCAGAGATTCCCACATACCTCTGCCCTCACACCTGCACAGCCCCCTCACGACCCTCCGGCTGCAACAGAGGGGTGCATTTGTTACAGCTGATGAGCAGAGAGTGACATGTCCCCCTCACCCCGGTTCTTGTGAGCGCTCCCTTTGGTGCTGATCGTTCTGTGGGTCTGCACCGAGAGACAGTGGTCTGCGTCCACCACTGCGGTGTCCCATGGAATAGCTTCACCATCCCAAAGTCCTCTGTGTTCCACTGTCCATCCTCCTTCCACCCTAACCACTGGCACCGCTGAAACCCCTACTGCCGCCATAAGTGTGCCTTTTCTAGAATGTCATATATTCATGCCATTGGTACCCTTTTCAGATTGACTCCTTCCATCTGGTCACATACTTAAGATACATTTTTTGAATGTGATTTTTCTTTTGCAAACGTGCTCTCTCCTCAGCTCAAATGTAGGATTCTTGAGAGTGGGGGTGCGGTACTCTAGAGATAACGGGGATACATGGCAATGATGTTTGTCTAATAAAATTCCTCTTTCTGAAGCACACCAACATGGAGTGTGCATCCCTGGGTTCACCCCAGTCCTTACTGAAAACAGGACGATGTGTTAGTCTGCTTTCTGTCTCTATGACAAAATACCTGAGATCACCAACTTTTAAAGAGGAAAGGTTGAAACAGGTCATGGTTTCAAAGGTTCCAGTCCAGGATCACTTGGCCCTGTTGCTTTGGGCCCTGTTGCAAGGCAGCACATCATGGCGGGACTGTGTGGTGGAGCGGAGCTGCTCACTCATGGCCAGGAAGCAAAAGAGGAAGGAAAACGGGCTGGGTCCTCATATTGGCTTCAAGGGCATGCCTCAGTGACCTCACTTCCTCCCTGAAGGCCCCGCCTCCTAAGAGCCCCAACACTTCCCAATAGACCACAGGCTGGGGACCAAGCCTCCAGCCTTTGGGGGACACTTATTAAGCCAGGACAGATGATCACCTGCAGCTTGTGACACTCAGATATTCTAAAGAAGACTGGTGCTCTTTCGCTGGACTCCTATGCCGGGGGCCATGAGTACCACTTCCCAGCAAGCTGGCCCGGAAATGTGCATTTTAAGAAGATAGACTCTCAGTTCCTAGCAACATGAACTCATGCCTTTGGGTCTAATGCCTGCACTTTCTTCAGACAACAGCAACAAAACCACACACACAACGAAATAAAAAAAAAAAAAACACAACAAAACAACACTGTGAACAAAGAAAGAAATGCACACCATCAAGTTATTCTAAGTCTCCCAGAAGTGACCCTTCTGAAATCACGACACCTGAATGAGGTGGTTCGTTCAAGTGTCTTACCATTAAAAACAAAAAAACAAAAAAAAAATGAAGAAAATAATCAAATGCACCAAAGTCCCTAGCCATTTTAACTTAAATGTGATGCAATTCGTTCATCTTCCTGCCCCTTTTAACTGAATTAGAGGTGCTTTTGAAAGCTGTGTAACAGATAGCACATTGTGTCTAATTGTAGAATGCGTTTATAGTCACCATATATTTTAGATCCCAGGTTCCTGAGTGGGCAATAAAGTCCCCAAACTCGTAATCTTTCTTCCTCTTTCCAAATCCCCTTACTATATTTAGAAGGGAAAATTAGGTTCGATTGACCTGAGTTGTGTCTGCAGTGCTTCTTGAAGGCTTAAAACCTACATACTTCAATTTTTAATTAAAATTTTTAATTACCTGGACACCCTCCTCCACCTTCATGTGTGAGCACGTGAGGATGGACCCTGTCTGCTGGGCTTCATGCTGAACCCCAGCCCTGAGCATGTGGCCTGGCCCATGCTGGACCCTTAACAAAGGCTGGATTAATAACTACTAAATTATTTTCTGAAATGAGATACAGAATCTGTGATGGTTAATTTTATGTGTCAACTTGGCCAGGCCAAGATACCTGGGTAATATTATTTGGTCAAAAATTATTCTGGATGTTATTGCTACGGAGTTATACTATTCTACATTTTGGGGGGTGGGCAGCAGTGGTGCTGGTGATTGAACCCAGGGCTCCTGCATGCTACACAAGTCCTCTACCACCAGGTCACACTGTACCCTAGCTCTTTTTATACTTTTATTTTGAAACAGGTTCTCACGAACTTGCCCAAATTGGCCTTCACTTATGATCCTCCTGCCTCAGCCTCCGGAGCAGCTGGGATTACAGGTGCATCTCACCACACTCAGTTTTATTTTACCTTTTTTATTTTTTAGATGATTTTAACATTTAAATCGGTGGGCTCTGAGCAAAGCAGATGACTCTCCATAATGTGGGTGGGCCTTGTCCAATCAGGCAAAGACCTTAACAGAAAAAAGACTGACCTCTCTGAGCAAGAAAGAATTCTGTCAGCGAATGGCTTTTGGACTTGAAAGGCAACATCCACTCTTCCCTGGGTCTCCAGCCTGCTTGTTTGAGACTCGTCAGCCTCCATACTTGTGTGAGTCAATTCTATAAAGTAAACCTCTCTGTCTGTACACACACACACACACACACACACACACACACACACACCTACTGGGTCTCTTTATCTGAGGAACCCTGATTAATAGACTATTCCTCATTTATTCATTCTCAATGGGTCAGTCAATACGGGTCTCATTTCTCCCATGATACAAAGCACCTGCGTGAGAAATGGGCTGGAGAGTGCGTCCTCCCTGCTAAAGCCATGCCAGGCTGGTGTGACATGGCAACGAATGGCCCACTGCCTCCTCATTTCCCACGGGGACACTGAGCTGCTGATGGTCTCACTTCCTCTAAATATTTCCACTCAGTACAAGTGAGGCTGTGGGTGGGGATCAGAGTCATGGAAACTACTCAAGAAGTTATGCATGGGCCACAGATTCGACCTGGGGTGGCTCAACGGTCCCTACACTGTAAGGAGAAGGTGACTGTAGAAAATACACCACTGGGAAGCTGAGGGGGCAGCGCAGGAAATGCTTCATTTAGCATCAAGCAAAGTGACTGACACTTGTGGAGCCCAGTGACCAGTCTGGGGACTGTGCTTCTGTAAACGGAGCATTCATACCGATCCTTCCCCAGGGCTCCTGAGGAGAGGAAGTGCCCGGGATGCTAAAAGTGAAAGTCTCAACTTGCCCACATGGGCTGGCCCAGGGACAGTTTTTCTCTCTTCTTATTTCTGGGAATCATCTGCGTCTTGGGGAGTCTTTTGATTTCTTCCTTCCCTGCCCATTTAAGGCCTCATCCCCACTGTGATGTCCCTCTCCATTTGGTTCTTGGGTGGCTCATTCATTCCCCTCAAACCCCCTGTTCAAACCTGCTCCTAACTGACCTTAAGCTTCACATCTCCACTGGTGGAATTTGTACAAGAGGGAGGGAGAAATTTAAGGCCCATTGTGCCTTCCCTGAATCCTAACTCTGGACCCTTGTCCTTAACAGCTACTTAACGCTGTCATTGGATAGCCAGATCCACTGTCATATGTTCATGGAACAGAATCATCAACCCCCTCTACCTCGCTCTCTTGCTGTTCGAGGGTTGGAGCCCAGGGCCTCACACAGGCTAGGCGACTGCGCACCACTGAGCTCCTCCTCCTGCTCCTTGGGTACCTCTCTGCCCGGAGGGACTGCCCTCGCAACAGGGTATAGAGCCAAGCGGCAAGCCGTGGAGGAATGCATATGGTCAGATCGCATTTATTTACAGTTCCCACCCAGGCCAAAAGAAAATAAAACAAAACCACGCACACACACACACAACTATATGTAAATTGTTATCTCATATGCATCGATGTCCACGTATACACAAAGACACATGAGTCCCAGGTGTTTCAAGGTCAGGCCAGAGTCGGTGGTCCAAAGGAGTGAAAAGGGAAATGTTTCCTCTCTGTGATTCAGGTGAATTAATGCCCTATCAATGCATCTTGTAGCAGGTAAAATTATCCTATTTGTGCCCCACATTTTGGAAATTTTGATCAACTCAGCTGTGGGGAGACAGCTAACTAGGTCAAGGTTGAGGTCATTTGCTGCAGGACGTCCTTTCCTAGGGAGACGTGTCGCATCTAGGAGGAACTCCGCCTGAGCTAGTGCTGTGCGTGTCTCCAAGCTGAGGTCAGAGGGGATGAGGAGACCCCACCACCCATACACACACACACAACATCCTCGAATGGATATAAGGGATATCAGTACACAGATTCTAAGGTCAAGGGCAGCTGATCACTGGGGAGCAGAGGACTAAACTCCAGTGACGTGCTGCATACCAACGTCTTGGTCAGCGATGGGCTGCATATCCAATGGGGGTCCATTGGATCACAAGGGAGCTCAGCACTTCCTACTGCCTACTGATGTCCTAGCTGTCACCACGCCATAGCACAGCAGATTACTCAAACCTACTGCATTGCCATTCAGACAAAATCACAACACATCCAGGTACATATAGGGCATGACACTTGCTAATGCTAGTTAGTGACTAAGTTAATGGTTTATGTATTTACTATACTGTACTTTGTATCATTATTTTAGAGTATGCTGCTTCTCCTTGCAGAAAAAGGTTTGTTGTAAAACAATCTGCTCACACATCTCTGGTGCATCTCTTGATTGCATTATTTTCTCTCACGCATGATTTAGTCTTGCATTGCTCTGTTCAGCATGGCCCTAACAATCGGCTCTAGGAGGCTGTACCATCTAGGTTTGTGTGAGCCCACTCTATGATGTCCACACCATGAAACTGCCTCACGACGCCCTTCTCTGAACAATCCCTGTCATTAATCAACACATGACTGTATTTGAGTATCCGCAGCATCATGATTGTCTTAGGTTGGATTTCTCCAGAAGTGGATTCTGATTCAGGATTCAAGGACTGTTGTTTCAGAAACTGTCCTGCCCAGATGTGACTGGAGGTTGAAGCAGGAGGATCACAGTTTAAAGCCAGCCTCAGCAACTTAGCAAGGCCCTAAGCAACTTAGCAAGACCCTTGTTCCTAAATAAATTATTAAAAGGACTGGGGATGTGGCTCAGTGGTTGAGTGCCCTTGAGTTTAATCCCCAGGAAAGAAAGAAAGAAAAGAAAGAAAGAAAGAAAGAAGAAAGAAAGAAAGAAAGAAAGAAAGAAAGAAAGAAAGAAAGAAAGAAAGAAAGAAAGAGGAAATATAGATTTCTAAGAAATGTTCATGGAGAATGAGGGGCAGGAGGGTGAAAAAGGAAAGGAAGGAAGCTACAAAGGGCATTAGCACTGTGAGTCACTGCAGCTTCGGGCAAACAAACATAAGACGTAGACCTTACTATATCCCACTCAGGACTGACCAAGTGGGGAAATTAATTCTGGGGCATTTTTACTGGTATTTGAGCAACTGCAGTTGGCTCTAGCTGAATTGGGGAAAGCCCTGAGGTCAAGAGATAAAAGTTTATGCTGTTAGACTTCAGCACCGTCACAGTAAGGCACTGATTGCTTCAAGAGCGAGCTCTGAGCTAGAAGCTCCAAACCTTCGATAGCAACTTTAACCCTCCCACAGCCCTTCCTTTCCCCTTATTTACATGTAGAGGAAGAGGCACCAGGAGACCCATCGTTTTAACAAAGTCATACAGTCTGTCCCCTTCTACATTGCTGGTTCCTTCTGCCTAATCTACTACTCCCCACCCCACCCTGTGTTTTCTAAATACTAAGATGAAATCCATGCAATATAAAAATCAACCATTAAAAAAGAACAATTCCATGACATTCCATTTACGCACAATGTTATGCAACTGCCTCCTCTGGAACATTTTCATCTCCCCAGAAAGAAATCCTATATCTATTAAGCCATAGTTCCCCATTTCCCCTGCCCCCAACCCCTGGTAACCCCTAATCTACATTCTGTCTCTATTGATTTACCTCTCTGGGCATTTGATATAAATGAGATCATAGGACAAGTGGTCTTTCACTTAGCATAACTGTTCAAGGTTTGTCCATGTCATAGCGGGTCTCAGTACTTTATTCCTTATCATGGATGAGAGAAATTTCATTATATGGATATTCTGCTGTTCGTGGATCCATTCATCTGTTGGTGGACATTTAAGCCATTTCTATTTGGGAGCTATTATACATAGTGCAGCTATGAAAATGGGGGTGCATACACTTAGTTGAGTCCCTGTCTTCAATTCTTTTGGATATATATGCATGCCTTGGTATCCAAGAGGAACTGGCTCCAGGACCCAAACATGTGGATGCTCAGGTCCCTTACATAAAATGGCATAGTATTTGCAAAGAACCCTGCAGACATCTTCCTGTAAGCTTTGTCATCTCTAGATTACTTATAACACCTAACCCAAGGCAAACGCCAGGTAAATAGTTGTTATACTGCATTATTTAGGAAACAATAATGAAGAAAAAAGTTTGTACATGTTTAATATGGATGCAATTTTCCATTTAATTATTGAATCCACAGGTGCAAAACCAGCAGAATGCAATTGCTAGACCATATGTCATTTCTGTGTTTAACTTTTTGATGAGTCATCTTAGACTTCTTGGGGAGTTCATTCCCTCTGCCTCTATTGAAATGTTAGCATGTTTTGAGTTCAGTCCTAGGCCACTCTCTTTTTTCTCACTTGAGAACTCTGTCTCAAAGCCTATCATCCACACCCAAGGCTTGAATTACCATGAATATGCCACAAGTCTGCAGATCTCTATTTGGAACTCTAGACCAACTGCCTGGCTGACGTGTGTCCTTGGATGTCCACCAGACCCTTCAAAATCACTCATCCAGAGTTGATTGCCAGCTTCATTGGTCTCTGATGGGTAGGCAGCACTGCCATCTGTTTGGACACTCCATTGGGAAACTGGGGATCATCTTTGACTCCTCCTCATTCTCTTTTCCTGTCCACCATTAAGTCCTGTTCACTTTCTTTCTAGATGACCCTTCGGTGTGTCCACGTCTGTCTCTACCACCCTCACCCTGGTATGCCCATGACTACCTCACTTGAAGTAGCTGCATCAGACATCTTCTGGTCTCCCTAAGAGGGGGTTCCCTCTGATCCTTTCTCTGCACCTTAGCAAAAGGGATTCCTTACAAATGCAGATGGGATCACAGCATTCCTAGCATCTCCATGATGAGGACACTTATCGGCCTCAATGCCAGCTGCACACTTCCCCTCTCTAGGCTATCTTAAGTCACTCTCCTCTTCACTCTGGATGCACTGGCCTAACTTTTCCAGATGATGTCCCACTCAGAGCTTGGCAGGCCTGTGCCCTGTGCCTGGAACTCCAGCCAGCCCGTTGCCTCATGAACCCCTCCACCCCTTTGAGTTCCAATCTCCATCTTCTTTTTGAAATCTCCCTGACTCCAAGATAGTCAGGTGTTCCCAGCCTACATTCTGGTCCTTATCACATTTATGTAATTATCGATGGTGTTCAGAACACGACACCCCATGTAGCCAGAGTAAGCCACCCCAAAATATACCTCTGTCACATATTGGTTACTTAAAGTTGGTTATTTTGAAAACCCACAGACACGGAAGCTCTAAAAGTTGCTTGTTTGGGGGGGAAATTTTTGTCTGCAAAAAGGAGTTGCCATTTGTAAGCTCTCTCACTCACTTTCTCTCACTCTCCCATTCTCCACCAGAAGGAGGATGGCTAAATCAACAGATTCCAGATCAACAGAGAAGGCACTTTGTCAATCAGCCTCAAGACTTTTCCCCTCCTATACCAGGCTTTTCCTGGCCATCTAGTCATACCCAGGTCTTTCCCTTCACCATCCCGTAATTTGCTCCACCAGCCTCTAGATTCACAGATCTCCTATTCCTTTCTGAAATTCAGGATGTTGTATAAGCCTCAATGATCTAGCCACCTCTTTGAGTTTCACAATTTTAGGTACATAAGTAATTAAACTTGTTTGCTCTGATTCGTGTCCTAAGTCAATTTCATTCATAGACCAGTTGGTCAAAGAACCAAGAAGGGTAAAAGAAAGCAATTTTCTTCCTCTGTATTAATTAAGGTCTGCTTTTCCTTTGGACTGTCACCCTTTGGCCACAGGGCAAGGCCAGTTTTGTTGTTCCCTCTTCTGTAGTTCTGCCTAACAAAGGGACTGCTACAGGTGAGTACTCTCTAGAGAGTTGTTAAATAGATCAACTCATTAAGGAGAAGTGGCAGAGCTCTAATTCAAAACTGATTTCACATCCTTCCCTTTCCATTGCTCCACATTTCCCGATCCTTAGAATGGGTCTGTCCTTGAAAACAACCAAGCTTGGAAGGAAACAGATGTGAGGAGGAAAACCATTAGGCTGGGTCCTAGAATCTTGCCAAGGACAATTGCTCTTCACACTCAATTCTGGGTGGGAAACCAACTTCTGGAGGGAAGAAGGGGCTTTTCCCCTGCAGGAGTTGACATGATCAGAGCACCATCCTCACGACCCTGGCTAGTGCAGACAGCCTGCTCCGCTAGACGCCACGTTAGGACCCTTGCAGGATGGCTTTCCCTCTATGTGTTCTTCATTTGCAAGTCATTTTGGCAAGGAAAAAAAAAAAAGCTGCCTCACATCCTTTCTGGAAGCCAGGCAATTGAATGAATGAATGGATGAATGAGTTAAATGAATAAATAAATAGAAAGAAAAGTAAGGAGCTCTGAGGTTGGCCCTGTGCAGAGGCAGAGCACAGTGTGATTGGTCCCCAGTCCCTCAGAGGTGATGCTGGTGACCGATGGAGCTGGCCCTACACACAGCCCCATTCTCAGTCACCATTCCTTGCTCCCAGGAGCCATCCCCAAAGAGGCTGAAAACAAGGTGGATGTAAATGACTGCAATCCACACTCAGAAATACTGAAATACTTTAAGGAAATAAAAGCTTAGCTCCTCACCTTAAGGTCTCTGAGGACAGCAGGAAGAGAGGAGGAGCCATGTACCCACACACCAGGAAGCGTCGACCCAGACGATTTCAAAAGTAGAAATCGTGGGGTTGAAGATGCACTAAAGCCAGCACCTCCAGGTCACCCCAGAGAAGCGCTGGAGTCACTCATTCCTCCTTCAGGGCACGTGAAACCCTCCCAGCCCCAGGGAAGGGTGTCATGAGAGGGGAACATCGCCAGATGCCTGACATGGACTCAGGAAGTAAGAGTCTGAGCGAGCTGCACCCCTGCGCGCACCCCAGGCCCCAGCGAGGGGCTGAGCACTCACCCAAGGGCGCACCGCTGCCGATGGATCCTGCAGGGCCCTGGCCTTCCTGCCCTCTCCGGCCTGGGCGGACAGGCAGGAGGTGACAGCTACTCCCTCTGCATGCTTAGGCTTCTCTTTCTCGCTGCAGCAACCAGACGTGCTTCTAAGGCAGCAGTAGCTTTCCTCTGCTGGGCAACCGCACGTAGGATGTGATGGCGTGTGGGGGGTTTCCTTCCGGTTGCTGTGCAGTGAGGTTGTCTCGGCTCATTTCCTCTCTGGGCCTCTTCTTTTTTTCCTTCCTCAGAACTTTGGATGGGCTGAGGACACTTTATAGTGTGGAGACAGGTAAGAAATCTAGTACTTATGGAACCCATTTGCCTTTTTAGATCTTTAAATTAGCATGACAATGGAGTTCTGTGGGCCTTCTTTTTATCAATGACATGACTCCTTTCTAGGCTGCATTGAGGCAAAGTATAGGTGAGTTAGAAGCCAACTGAATTGGGATTTTGTGTTCAGTTTGTTCTAGAAGGTTCCATTGTAAACTCACATGAAACATTCTCTCATATGACAAATATATATTGAGCATATCTACTAGAATAGGCACCCTGGGCTCTGTCCCCAAATGGAGAATCTCTCTGGGGTTGTAGCTCAGTGGTAGAATGCTTGCCCAGTGTGCACAAGGTCCTGGGTTCAAACCCCAGGTCTAGAAAAAAGCAAAACCAATCCACATGAAGAATCTCCTATTTACAATGTGGTCAAGAAGCTCAGATTCGTGTACATGGAAGGAAATTTCAAAGCCACCCAGCACCAACCCTTTGTCCTCTTCTGTGCTTTTGAGTGGTGAACAACTCTTAGAACATTTTCATCTTTCTGTGGCTCAGCTTCCTCATCTGTGAAACGGGAACAACCCCGGGAGTGTTGTGAGAACTAAATGAGTTAGTGTCTGGCACAAATAAAAAGAGTGCTAAATTAGCGTTTGCTATGATCATCAATGGTAAATTTGTATTATTATCAGCAGAGGGCTTTGTTTTTTCCCTTCCCTTCCTCATTTTCCACTCCCTGATGGTGCCTAGGAAGTGTCTTGGGGACACAGCAGGTTGAGAACAAAAAGAGAGGGTTGAACGACAAATGCTCCGACAATAACCCAGTGGTGCCGGCTGTTCCTGCTTCAGCCCCTGTTTGCTCTATCATGCAGACCAGGAAGGGACTGCCTTGGTCCTGCCTGGGTCCTGTCCACACTCAGCTCATGGAGGATACAGAATTCTTGTGACTCTTCCTCCTCCTCCTCCTTTGTGACACTGGGGATCAAATCCAGGGCTAAGCACAGGCTAAGCAGGCACTCTATCATGGAGCTACATCCCAAGACCCTGTTTTGCTTTAATTTCCTGTAAGTCTTGACCAAAATTCAGATTTATATCATTTATCTTAAATGTTTGAGCTGGCATGAATCTTGCTAAAGAATAGTCCACCCATAAAAAGATGCCTCTTTCAGCAAATAAAGAGCTAATACTTGGTTCAAGACCTGCACAGTTGGGACTTATCAATATATCGATAACAAGAACATCCATACCAACCATCAGACATGTCCATCGCTCATACGAAACTTCCATTCTGCATCAAGGCGCTGTGACCTATTCTTTCTCTCATCCTCTTCCTCTCACAAAACCACTCTGGAATACATGCCATGTGTCAGGAGCTCTTCCAGATTCCAGGTAGAATTTTCCTATTCCCAAATTTCTATATTTTACTGCAGACTCGTCTTAATAAATTGATGAAGGTAGAGGAAAAACCCTCGTTTTGTATCAAAATATCCCTGTATGTATTTCCTGTTATACCTTTATCATATACCATTATTTTCTTCACCAGGCATTGATGCCTGGTATATGATTTAAATGTCTAAATTTTAGGAAATATAATCTATGATTATATTTATTATATGATTATATGATCATATGATTATATGATTTCATGGTATAACATGGGTAACTCTGTAAGTCAGCACACCAGATAGGCCTGAAAAGCTTGGCTTGGTTTCCTTTTATATAAAGCACTCTCGTGTTACAATTTGATTCTCCTTAACTCTGTTCTTCCTTCTTCACGGCTTCTTTTCCCACTTTGAGCTGTCTGATTCTCTCACTGTTGAGTTTTTCAGAATGAGGAGAGAACAGGTATTTTAAGTCAAACTGAAGAACTAAGGCTTTGACCAAAACTGGATCAGTTATTTTAGAAAGACAAGTGAAATATTTTTCCAATTTAGAAAGATACAAGGTTTCTATGTCTGTTTTCTTTTTTATAACCTTAGCTATGTCTTCTTCTTCTTCTTCTTTGATTGATCCTTCCTTCCTTCCTTCCTTCCTTCCTTCCTTCCTTCCTTCCTTCCTTCCCTCCCTCCCTCCCTCCCTCCCTCCCTCCTTCCTTCCTTCCTTCCTTCCTTCCTTCCTTCCTTTTCTCTATTTGATTCGCGTCAGGTTATGCTGCATGTCCAAATTTTGACAAACCCCAAAGGGTTCTGACAAAAACCGAGCAGCTGTAATTGCTAATCGCTGTATCCAATGAAGACAGTGCTTCCATCCCATTTCCATTTCGACAGTCTCCTTGACTGCTTTAATTAGCTTCCTCATGCCATCTCAGTGAGCTGGAATCTCTGCTTGCACCACAAAATGGTTTATAACTACCTGTTAAGCAGTAGCCAAACCCCCAGCGACTGCTTTGAATTTGCCATGGATGTTTGGTCTAAGGAGTGACTGCTGGTGGGGCCGAGGATGAGGGGTAGGAGAAGGAGAAGTGGGAGAATTTAAGGTTAAAAGTTTGCAAAGTCGATGGCCAAGGTGTATGTATCTTTATGATTCCATTTGTTTGACTCATTTCCTTCCATGATTGAAGCTAGTGTTAGCCATGGGGAATCAGCTGCCCACTAAGGAATTTAAATGAGTATGCTCAAGAGTTGATTTGGCAAGTTTTAAGAGCAAAATTCCCCAGCATTTTAAAGCATGCCTCATCCCTGCTTGGGTTGGTCTTGTGATTTTCATTTTTAGATGAGGAAATCAGAACTCAAAGAAAGATCTTGTCCGATGGTTCATTAGGTAACTATGTGACCCTGCAAACTCCCTTGCGCTTTCCTGGGCATTCCTGATATATCATTTACTAGGACACAGACCCACCCTGAGAAACTTGTTTCATGGGGAGATAACCTAGCGAGAAAGCTGATCCCACTACTTGGTTCACTCCCGAATTAAAAGCACTTTGATAACTGAAAAAAAAGGTGGAGGGAAGGTAGGTAGGGCGATGAGGATCCCCCCCCCCCCCCCCAAGAAAGGTTACAGTGTACCACTGTCAGATCTGGATGTGTCACCTGGAATTCCTGTATTGGAAGCTTAATCCCTAAATTCATGTTAATGCCATTTAGGGACAGGGCCTCCGGGAGGTAGTTAGGATTAGATGAGGTCCTGAGGGTAGGCCCCATGAAGGTGTGAGCGGCTTTACATGAGAAGAGAGACCCAGACTAACACTCTCCCTCTGCTTTATCATGTGATCCCCTCCGCCATGTTATGAGGCAGCAAGAAAGCCTTCACAGAAGCTGAACTTCCCAGCCTCCAGATCTGTGAGCCTAATAAACTTACATTTTTCATAAATTACCTGGTGGCAGGTGTGTGTGTGTGTGTGTGTGTGTGTGTGTGTGCATTTTTTTCATAGCAGTTGAAAATGGACAACTAATAGGCATGGAAGAATGAATCTCATTCATCTTCCTCTTCTGTTCTCTTACCACCCACAATCCTCTGTTCCCCTCTTTTGTAACAGAGTATCCTGGTCATTTGCCACTTCTGGGCTCCCAGTCCATCAGCAGAACCCTGGAGTCTCCAGGGCTCACATTGCCAGAACCCATGACCAGCTATTTCGGCAGCACAGGGAGTGTTGATTTCCTTGTGCTTGTTCTTCTGGGTGACCTTGCGTAGAGGATCAGTTCACCTCCTTTTATTCTCCAGAGCTACTCAGACTCATGGGGGATGTTAACTAACGCCAATTTGTTTCCATGCAAATTGTACCCCAATGACCTCAACTGAGGCCCTTTTGCTGTTCAAGCATCTTCTTACACATCTCTCAGTGACTACCTGTCAGGCCTTCCGGAGCATCCTTCCCAAAGTTTTCTCTCTCCAGAAGCTCTGGCTCAGCCCTGGCCTCCTAAGCCTAGGCATGGATAAGCACTGCTGACTGGAGCACTTTGAGAATCCCTCGTGGTCCCCGCAGGATCCCACTCTTTCTGGCACCGTTCCCATCCGCCACTCATTCTTCAGTCCTTTGAATTACAGCTTCAACCATTACCACTGGACTCATAATGGTAATAATAGCTACCTTTTTTTAAAAAAATTTGCATCATTAGGAGGTAAATGACATTGGAAAGTGGAAACTTTCCATTCTTCTAACTTACAGAATAGTTCTTTGAAAAAACATGAGCACCTGGAAGAGTGAAAGGAAGGAAGCCTGCTTTTTTTTTCTTTTTTCTTTCTTTTTTTTTTTGTACTGGAGATTGACCCCAGTACCAACCCCATTGAGACACATCCCCAGCACTATTTTGCCTTTTATTTAGAGACAGGGTCTCACTGAGTTGCTTAGTGACTTGCTTTTGCTGAGGCTGGCTTTGAACTTGAGATCTTTCTACCTCAGCCCCCTGAGCTGCTGGGATTACAGGCCTGCGCCACCGCACCCAGCAGGAAGCCTGCTTTTTAAGAGAACCAACTGAAGGCGAAGTTAAGATTCTGATGATTGGAAGCATTCTTTAGCATTTGGCAAGCACAGATGTCTCCATATTCTATTCACCCTTCTCCCTTTTTTGTTTGATTGCTTTTTAAGAACATCAACATTTATTTAACACAATTAAAAAAAGAAGTGGGATATGAACATATGTCTTAAACAATAGCAAGTAGTCTTTAATACATTACAATGCTCATTGAATAACCCATACACAATGACATAATTGCATTTGCACCCAGATTAAGTACTGGATTAAAAACCTGCTTATTGATTACACATCCATTCCAATGAAGTGTAAGCCTATTACTTCAAAATACGTTCACTTTTTTTTTTTTTTTAAACAAAATCACTCCCCTTTTTACTGGATGATAACCAACTTTGATTTCCCAAAAGTATAATTGGGAGAATCTTACTATTAATTTTTGTATAATTTTTAAAATCTAAAATAATAAATGTGTCTTGTCAAAACTTGACATTGCAGGTAAAGCTTACTTAACTACCTACTGATCATCAGCCCCGATTTCACTTCCTTCCCCTGGTTTTCCCACAGTGAACCCTGTTTCGGGGTGTATTCTATCAAGACATTCTCTCAGCATCCATGGAAATGTACGCAAGCAGTCGTGCGCATGCACAGTCTTGCCCCGAACGTGCTTGTACACAGAGCAATGGCCAGCAACGATTATGCTCGATTTCTGCGGGAACTGTGTAAACTGCAGTTCTGCTTTCACATGAAACAGTAACTTGAAAACAACATCTGATTCATGAGAACATAAAAAACAAAACTGCATTGCTGTTTTCAGCGGTGGAAAAGGTTAGACTACTCCTCGGTGTACTTGACTTTGCTCATTTGTTTTCTAAATGCTCAGAAATGTGGCTTTATATCCAGCTGGTTTACCTCTGAGTAGAGATACCCAGATCAGAGGCCCACCAGCATTTGAAAAAGTGTCTGGATTTTCTTTTTCGGCCTATATGAGTTAAAACCTCAAGTCGAATTCAGCCTCTTCTTGGATACATTGGCCCTGACCATCACAAGGAGGAATCACCAGGTTCTGTGATCATTTGTGTCCACTTTTTCTCCACACTGGTTGATCAGTTATCTCTCCTTTTCTTAGCCATTTGCCTCCCTCTGACTCCTACCACAGTCCCACATTGAAGGGATAGTACTTACTAAATTAAGGTTTTGTTTTGTTTTAACTGATCCCCAGGAGTAGAAACCCTAGCAATGTGTGTTTATTCCCTTCAGTTTTTATATAATGATTTGACTCTAGATAGTAGCAATTTAAAACAGAAATAAAACTCTGTTTTCAGCTTAACTTTTCTGATCATATAAATAGAAACCTGGTATCCACATTTTCCTGGGGACCCTAACTCATTCCTTGGTTCCATTTACCTTTCTTACTTTACTTTCTTTTTTCTTCTTTGCATATCCAACTGACCTAAAAGAGCAGTGAGCACTCAGTGCCTCCATTCCTGCACCTTCCAGCCCCCCTTTCCTCGCTGCATTCCTCTGCCCTGGTATCTGGCTCCTGTCCACAGCTCTCCACAGACATTGTCCTTGGTAATGTCATTCTCAAAATGGAGATGTTGGAGCCTGCAGATGTGTTGGTGAACACCTGCAATCCCAGCTGTTCTGGAGGCTGAGGCAGGAGGATTGCAAGTTCAAGGTCAGCCTTGGCAACTTAGTGAGACCCTGCCTCAAAGAATAAAAACACTGGGAATGGAGCTCAGTGGTAGAGCCCTGGGTTCCATCCCAGGTACCACAATCAATCATTCAATCAATACAAGTTGATCACTTCTCTCATGCCCCTCCTCTCTTCCTTGACACCGTTCAGCCTTGGTGCACCTCCCCCTTGTTCAGTGCACCTCCTCCGCTATTGCTACACAAGTCTCACTGTTAGACCTCACAGATTTTTACTCTGCTGCTGTCTCTGGGTGAGCCCATCCCATTTAGATCAGGGGCCAACCTTCTCTTTGTGCACTCTTCCATTATACATCAGTACTATATACTTAGTCTTCCATTGAGTGCAAATACTGCGAAACTTCTCCCAACACAGCTCTTAAATCTAACCAGTCACCAATTGTTTAGTTTTAAAAAATGGTTAAATCTCAAATCCTGTGATCCATTCATTTTCCACGGTGCATGCCCCCTGCCACTACCTGAGTTCAGACGTTCATTGCTTGGATGTTAAGATTCCTAACTGTGACAGTCCTCTTCTAACCTCTAATGCTTATGTTCTTCCAAAATTCATATGCTGAAACCTGACCTCCAATGGGATCGTGTTAGGAGGCGGGGTCTCAGGGAAGTGACTAGGTCACGAGGGCTCTACTCTGGTGATTGGGATTAGTGTCCTTATAAAAGAGGTCTGAAGAAAGGTATTTGTCTCTTCCACCATGTGACAACACAGTAAGAAGGCACCATCTATGAGGAAGAGGGTCCTAACCAGACACTGAATCTGCCAGTCCCCTGACCTTTGACTTCCCTCCAGAACTGAGTCACCAGGATTTCATATAGCATTTATCATGTAAGAACACAATGGCATTTCTCCTTCCCCTGAATTTCAAGGCACGAAGAGCAAAGAAGTGTTGCTTATCCCTTTTGGGGACCAAACTAAACATTTCACAAAGTGGCCTTTGGAGTCCCTGTGAGGTTGGTAAATATAGACTCCCAGGTCTCATCTGTGAACTGCTGAATCCTTGTTTATTGGAGAGTGGGATATTCCTAGATATCTCTCTTTCTCCTTTCTCTCTCTCTCTCTTTCACTCTCTCTCCTGCAGTGTTAGGGTGGAACCCAGAATCTCGCCCGTGCTAGGCAAGCACTCTACCACTGAGCTCCCCTCCCAGCCCTAGATAATGTTACATAATGGATCTGGAGTGTCCAACAAACATTTGATGAATACCATCACGATGAAAACTACTGAGATCTCTACTCCTAAACTCTGCTCTACTTCCTTCTTTCCTTCATTCATTCCTCTGGGGTACAGTTTAGCTGGGGACAGGCCCAGGGATTTGGCTCAGCATAGATCAAAGTTACCTAATGGGAAACAGCTTAGCATTATTCTCTAACCAAGTCATGCAAAGTACCTATTGTCCTGTCCAAATGCCAAATTACATTTGGGGTCATTCAGAGTCCGGAAGATGGTTGGCTGTGATAAGTACTAAGACATTCTTGCTCAAGTGGGAACTGGTATTTGCAAGCATATTCTGCATGATTAACTCACCAAAGCCAAGTTCTTAAGTTGAAGTGGCTCACAAGTGTCTTCTAATGAGCTGAACTCTTCCACTTAGAGTGTGGGTAACTCTCCTATCAGTTAACAACCATCTCCTGTTGACGTTGGGTGGACTGCACATGTGCCTTGAAAGATTTTAGCCGTTGAGTGAGGTTGATAAACCTTTGTGAAGACTGGCAAACTTTATGTTGGTCACAAAGTCTCTTAAAAGTCCTTTTTAATATCTTTAAATTTTGAGCTTTATCAACATGATCTTGAGATCTGCCCTAAGGCATCACAAAAAAATCTAACGAAAACTTTACAAGGTATGCATCAATTGAAAGCTCTCAGGAGCTCACAAAGTATATATACCTTTTTTAAAAAGTTAGATTTATTTTACCACCGAAGGAAGTGCTTTTAAAAGTACGTATAGATTCAGCAGTCCCACTCCTGGGCATATACCCTCAGGACATAAAATCAGTACCTTGCATTCCATGCTGATGGCAGCATTGCTTACAGTTGCTAAAATATGGAATCTCCTAAAATGTCCATCAACAGATGATTGGATAAAGAAAACATAGCTTAGATACACAATGGATACTATTCAGACTGAAAGGAGAAGGAGATTCTTCCATTTGGGACAATGTGGATGAACATGGAGGACATCGTGCTAAGTGAAAGGAGACGTGTTCTTACTTAAATGTAGAATCTAAAACCATGGAACTTACAGATGCAGAGAGAAAGGTGATTACCAGGGTCTGGAGGGTGGGGAGATGGGGAGATGAGGAGATGTCAGTTAAAGAGCAGACAGTTGCAGTTAGGGAGAATAAATGATAAGCATTTAAGGTGAGGGATGTAGCAATCAGTGTGACTCGACCATTCCACACTTTACACATTTATCAAAACATCATTGTGTACTCCCAAGATCATGTATGACTATAATTTGTCAGAAAATAAGAGATAAAAGGTGCATGTAACAGAAGTATATACTGATACCATATAAAGGTGAATGCAAATGCAAGTACCTAAGAGGCAAAAAAGAAAGACAGCAGGAGTGACTTAAAATTGCTCTTTGTGGCTCTCTGTAGAGTAGTTGAGACCTGTGTATAGCTTCCAAGACGCAAGACGTAGACTAGCAACTAAGCCACCTCCCTGGTTCATTCCTTGCCTCTGTGGGTCACAGCATTAGAAGTTATCTCTTCTATTTTAGGAGACCTTACTTCTTTTCTAATACTTCCATATTTCTCTTCCCCCAACACCACATACTCATTATTTAAACTAGAAAAAACAGTAATAAAAATGATATAACTCAAGGCACATTGGAGTATATATTCTTGGGGACACTTTCCTATGTATGTGAACTGTGACCTAGTGTAGTGTTTCAGTGTTCTCCTGCTGCTAGGTCAAATTATTGCAAAAATAACATTTGAAAAAACACCAATGTATCCTCTGACAGTTCTCCACGTCCAAAGTCCAACACTGTCCAAAGGAGCTTAATTAGGAGGTTGGCAGGCCTGTGTTCCTCTTCTCTGAGTTGGGGAGAATCATCTCCCTGTCTTCCAACACTGGAGGCTGCCCACATTCCCTGGTCCACAGTCCCTTCTTCCATCTCCAAGCCAGCAACTTTGCCTCTGTTCATGCTTTCCCCGTTGCCATAACTGGGAAAAGTTCTCTCTTATTTTAGGGACTTGTGTGACCAGACTTGACCTCACATCTATAAAGTCCCCTTCATCACCTAAAGCACACAGTCCTGAGAATCGGGATGTGGATATGTTGGGGCCATTATCTCCTTGTCACATATGGAAACCAAACAGCTAATGTCCATAGAGGTCACAAGGCTGGTAAGTCTTGGATCTACTTGCAAGCACTTTCGGATTATAAGCTCTGATGCAATGAGATTTTGGAGTAATGAAAATGTATGATAAAAAGGGAGTAAGGAAGAACTGCAAAGAGTTTGAATGGACTTAGAATGGAGCCTCCCAAAAATGGGGACTTTATTCTTGGTCTAAGGACACCATGATCTCATGTTTATCTCAACAGCAGGCATCCATGGCAGCAGACAAGACCACCGACTGTTCCTTCTGCCACTTCTGACACTTTTCATATCCTTACCAGCTTTCTCCAATGTCTCTCTTTTACTACTTGACATGACTCTTGGCTTCCACCTCCTCTCCCTTAGTCTCCTGACTAATGGGCACTGTTGCCATTTATGATTCCTCTCTGTGAGTCACCTTCAAGCTCCCTAAAAGAAAGTGTCCTTGGTATAGGCTGCAGGTGGCTACAGGCCACTGGACATCCCTGTCATGTAAAAGTAACCCATCAGGTTCCCTCACTAGTCAGCTTATGGATGGCTGTCTTCCATCAGCCAGGATCATGGGATCAAAACCAACCATCTGCTTGTAAGAAACTGAGAAGCAGCTGTACTTATGTCAGTTAAAGCAGACTCCAGATTAAAAACCATAAAAGGAGATACAGAAGTTCATCACATAATGAAAAAGGGGTCAACTCAACAAGAGGATATAACAATCACAAATATATATCCACCCAAGATCAGGGCACCTAAGCAGAAACATCAAATATTAGCAGGTCTATAGGAAGAGATGGGCTGCGATAGAACATCGGGACTCTTCGGACACCCCACTCACAGCAATGGACAGGTCACCCAGCCCATGGACAAGCATCCTATTTAACCTGCCTCAGAACAAGGGGATGAATTGTGGAAATCTGTGTGTGAGAGGTCCGCTTCTCCTGGCATAGGGCTGGGAGCAAGGGCTTTCTTCCCACCACCTCCCTGCATGGGCGGAAGAGGTACCTTAGCTGGGTCCCCACTACTAGAATGATCTAGCTGAGTGAAGGAGCAGGGAGAATGGCCTGGAGCTAACACTGAATATGGGCATTTTGGAAACAGTTTAGGTAATTGCCTTCAGTACTTAAGACTATTTACTGGTCTTTAACGAAGAGGCCACACAGGCTTATGAAAGTTCTAAAATTATATCTTTTTTATCAGCAACCAGGACCTCAAGTTACCTCCACAAACCACATAGAATTTCGCAACATGCTTTGGAAAGAGCTCTGAGGCTCCCTGATCCTGCTCTCATTGGTTTCTCCAGCTGCCTTTGCTCTGACCAGGGGGTTGGTATGGGGAGAGGTGGTCTCGTTAACTGAGAAAGAATGAATGTCAACAAATTTCAGAAGAAAACTCCCTGGGGGACCCCAAGCTCTGCCCCCAGCGTGCCCACCTTCCTTGTGGAGGAACTGTAAACATTTCATCTGGTATTTCCCACAAAAATGTGTGTTGTGGTCACAGCTCAGAGATGTCAACCCAAGTCTCAAAACAGCCACCTCCTGATTGAGAATACATTCTGGGCTGCTTCTACTTGGAACTTTGGTACCCAGGGACAAAACCTGATTTCAATTTTAATTAATTATATGGGGGGTGGGGTGGGAAATGGACATCTGATAGAGCCATAGTGCCTAGTATCCCTGGTGGCACAATGTTACACTATTGAGAAGTACTGGACATATGTTCAGGGATTTTTCCACTGTGGTATGTGACTTTTTCTCCTCTGGTTGTGCTTTTATTTTTTAAATTTTTAGATTTTTAAAATGAAAAAAATTTAAATAATTAATTAAAATTAAAATTTTTTTATTTAATTAAAATTAAAATTAATTTTAATTAATTAATTTTGTGGGGCTGGGGTCTTGTGCCTGCTAGGCAAATGCCGTACCACCGAGTGCTCTCTACCCACAAACCCCCATTAGGCTTTTATAGAAAATTCCAATGGTGTGTTATCTTCTGAACTTCCTATTCATTGTAATAATTAGTGGGATTTATTCATTTTTTTTTACTTTGAAATATGCAGCAGTCTTCCTGCAAAGTATATTTTTTGAGCATTTATCACTGTGAGGAGTAAGAATAAACTGTGATTAAAAACATTCAGTATAGCATGTAAGTTAGATATTCTGACTCCAAATAATGTAAAAATAACACTTATAATGGATTGAACAATAGACAGAGGGGACATGAACTCAGAGAGGCAGCAAGGAGAGGTCAGGGGAGACCCTGGGCAATGTTAGGGTTTGACTCTGCTTTCAGTGAAATGGGATTCAGGTCACTGAGTGATGTGATCTGACTGATACTCTTATAGGTCACTGCAATAATCAAGGTCAGAGAGGGTGAAGGTTTGGGTCAGGGTGTCAGCAGTGGAATAGGGAGAAATGGAGGAATTTAAGTATTAATTATGAGTGTGATCCACAGGGTCTTTTGTTGGATTTGAGAAGTAAGAGAAAGAAATCAAGACAGAGTTCAAAGACATTTTGGCCCCAGGAACTGAGTAAGGAGTTGTCATTTTTAGAGATGAAGAAGACCAAACAGGAGGTTGTGAGGAACGGGACACAGGATTAGATCCGGAGAAGGAGGTTGAATGTTTGAATGTGGAGTTTGGGGAAGAAGCTTGGGATAGAGATAGGACTTTGAGGGTCATCAGCGTCAGATGACCTTAAAGGCAGGGATGCTGTATGAGACCACCAAGAGCCCCTAGTGCAGAGAAGCAGACTGAGCGCTGAGGGTCGGGCGGTCGGCATGGAGAAATTGGGAGAGGAGGGGAGCCAGCCAAGGAAACTGGGAAGAAGTGATCCCAGGGGAAGGAGAACAACCACGACTCAGGGGGTCCTGAAGGGCAAGTGAAGATGGAGTCCAGGAGGAGGTGAAGAGGCGTCATCTGCAGACAGAGGAAGTCTCTGGGGCTCTGTGGTTTGAACGTGTGCCCCAGAAGTTCATGTGTTGGAAACCGAATCCCCGAGGTCATGTGGTAAGGGCATTGGGAGGTGGGGCCCTTGGGAGGTGATTAGGATCAGATGGCACAGTGAGGGTGCGGTCCCTACGATGGCATTAGTGGCTTTAAAAGAAGAGGAAGAGAGACCTGAGCTAGCACACATACTCTATCTGGCCATGTGGTCCCTTCTGCCGTAACAAGACACAGCAAGAAGGCCCTCACCAGAGGCTGGCACCATGCTCTTGAACTTCCAAGCTTCCAGAGCCAGGAGATAAATAAACATTTATTGTTTGTAAATGTCCTTGTCTCTGGTACTTTGCTATAGCAACAGGATATGGATAATGATGGGACTGAGAACAGAGTGATAGACTGAGTGATGTGGAGGTCATTGGTGACCTGGATAAAGCAGTTTCAGTAACAGGGACAAGAGAGGAGGGGAAGAGAGTAGTTGAAGGCAGCCCTGCAGACAACCCTTCTAGGAACTTTGTTGTAAATGGGAACAGCAGAATGGAGAGCTAGCCGAAGGAGGGTGTGGAGGCAAAGAAGACTTGTTTTTTTTTTAAGATAAAAGATCTAATATGGTTAAATAATAATAAGACTGCATGCTCTTTAGCTACACCTCCAGTTCCAGAAACTGACATTTTATTGATGCAGCAGAAAGGGGGATAGAATTACTGGGAACCTCGGAAAAGGGGAGAAAGAATAGGACACAGGAAACTGGCAAGAAACCTTGACTTCGCATCAGGAGAAAGGCCAGACTTCAAGGGTGGGTGTGGAGTTCACGAACATTCTCTCCAAACAGCGCTTTTCCCAGGAAATAAGGAACAAGGTGATCAGGTAAGGCCGAAGCTGTGCAGGAGGAGATGCAGGCTTAAGGTGGGCCAGGGGAGCGTGGTAGGATCACGGCCAGTGAACAGGGAGACAACTTTGGCTACTGGGTTAACCCCGTGGTCTGTTTTCTGATATCTGATCTTTCCTGAGTTCCAAGCTCAGTCTCCTCCTGTTTGAGAGAATGTCACCCCGTGCACTTAATTTCCAAAGCAAAAAGCTGAGGGTCGTCTCTGATCCCTCCCTGTGCCCCATCCTGTCATTCCCACCTCCTTGGCATCTCTTAACTTTTCCTCCCAAGTGCAGAACGTCATGATTTTTCACGGGGTTGGTTAAATAGACTCTCACAATGCTCTTACTTAGACCATCGCCCTCAGTAGGTTATAAGCTTTTAGAATTCAGCTCGACAAACGTTACGGTCATGAAAATGAGGTAAACAATCAAGAATCACTTTGTGCCTTTGAGTAACTCACAACCAAGTCTAAGATGGTATTTCTTATTTTCTGAAATTGAAAATACTAGAAAAGAATCATGCTTTTTGGATGAACATTATTAGTTCAGTTGCAACATCATCGACTTGAGTTGCCAGTGAGGCTCAAGCAAGGATGTTCAATAATTTGGTTGGTATGTATTAGGTGGCTGTGTGGCCTGCTATTACTCTGCTGGTAATCACGAGGTGTGCATATGGTCCAATGTGCATTCAATTTATCCTGGGCTTTTGTTAAAAATACAGAACATGATTCAGCAGGCCGGGTGCCAGGATGCATATTTTGTAGTTTTAACAAACTTCCAGGTGATGCTAATTAATACTGATTCACAAACTTCATCTTGAGGATAACAGGTTAGAAGACAGGCCCAACCAGATAATTTAGTGTGCTAATTGTTATAATAACGAGGGGACTACATGAACTTAGGTCAGGAAATGGATTAAGGCAAAGCCATGGAGATTGTTCACTCAGCAGGACAAGAAACATGCACTTGATTCTGAAAATGAAATAGAACCCTGGGAGGATTGTAACAGAGGGATGACTTGGTTTTCTGCTAAATGCTTATTGAAAACTGACAAGGTCTCAACCACTATCTCGGTAGCAGAGATACAACAGAGAGTAGAGAACGAGAAAACTAAGGAGCTGGGTCCTAGAGGGGGTTGGACAGGTGATAGCAAGAAAGCAATGGAACTAAGTAATTTTAGTTTGCAGAAGCACTATAAATAAATAAATAGTAATGTGATTGAGCACAGGGGCTTACTCAAGTGGGAGATGATTTTTTGAGCCAAGAACTAGGCAATGGAAGTAGTCTTACAAGAATCTGGGGAAGAACATTCTGGGCACAGTAAAGCAGAAGGTAGCGGGCAGGAATGTCTTTCAGGATCAAAGTCAGTGTGACTGGAGTCTAGGGAGCAAGAGAGAAAATGGTATGAAATGAGGTCAAGAGACCAGCAGGGGCCAAGTCATGGAGGGGCTTTGAAAATTGCAATGGAGTTTGCATTGCCTTTTAAATATAAGTACAAAGTAAAAAAAAAAAAAAATTAATTGCATTTTTTAAATGCAACTATCTAAAGATAGGCTGGTGAGTGCAGATTCCTGGGGCATGCTCAGAACTGTTCCCCAGAAAGATGAATCTGTCAGTAGCATGCAAAAATGGCTGGGAGGAAAGAGAAGTTGTTTCATAATGCTGTGATTGACAGCTAAGAGCGCACAGTGGGGAAGTCGGACTCACCCTTCCACAAGAGGCCACGAGGAAGTGAGACCAAGATTCAAATCATACCCAACTCTCCTGAGCCCAGGTGTGAAAGGCAGGAGACTCTACTTAACTCTATCATTGAATCTTCTCCATGATCCCGGAATGCTTGTAACAAAGCCAGCTTCCAAGGTGCTGATGCAGACAGGGACATGCTGTAACAGCTGGTTGTCAATATATAAATATTTTGGGTGATTTTTCAAAGTCAGGAGAGGCTGGGATGACTAAGAAGGCCTCCACCTTCTTCTTGCCAAACCCAATGAAGATGCTTACCAGTTTTGAGTACCATATAGCCTTCCCTGAGTCCTTGCACCTTTTAAAAAGATGCTGCTGAGTAGTTGACAGCTCGGGTAGTGAGATTTCAGGAATTTCGGGATGAATCTGCCTTACAAACACCAACTAGCAAGGTCAGGGTGCCTTCCCTGGAGGCTCTGAAGGGTCTTGCTGCAGGGGGCTGGAAAGTTAGCTGTGAAAGTTAAAGCAACCCTAGAGGTGAGCAAACTTTCAGCTGGAGACCTCATTTGTATTTTAATGTAAATGAGTTTCAGATCCTTCTCTGGAGAGAAGATTTGGCCTGAGAAACAATGGAGGCTTGGGTCCCAGAGTGGGGGACAAAGGGCTTGGGGGAGCAGAATGGGGAAGGGGAAAGGGGAAGAGGTGGCACAGCACTGTACTAGGCTTCCTTCACACAATGCCCAGGGCCAGTCCCCAGCCTCCCACCCGCTTCCTGAGCAGAGCACACTGCAAATGCTGAATGACAGCGAAGAAGAAAATCTGGCTTTACGACTTCGCATTATCTGTACTTGACTGGATTCTACTGTGCATCTGGAGGGTTGCCTGAAAAGTACGTATTTCTTTCCAAGGGAAACCTTTGATCTGCGTTCTGGACCATTTTCCCTCCTAGCTGCTGGGCTGTGTTCAGCCAATGTCCAGATCAGAGAAGGGTTTGAAGGTCCAGGAAGCTCCACGGTACGGCAGGGAGGATTGTACACTTCCCATCCAATTTCTTTTTTAAAAATTTTATTGTATTTGTTCTTTTTAGATATATATGACAGGGGAATGTATTTTGGCATCTTAAACCATACACGGAGTATAAATTGTTCTCAGTAGGATGCTATTCTTGTGGTTGTACATGATGTGGAGTTACCCTGGTCGTGTAGTCATATATGAATATAGGAAAGATATGTCCAATTCATTCTACCGTCCTTTCTATTCCCCTCCCCCACTTCCCTTCATTCCCCTTTGTCTAATATAATGGACTTCTAGTCTTCCCTCCCCATCCTCCCTTGTTGTGGGTTAGCATCTACATATCAGAGAGAACATTCAGCCTTTGGTTTTGGGGGGATTGGCTTATTTCATTTCGCAAGATATGCTCCAGTTCCATCCATTTACTGGCAAATGCCATAATTTCATTCTTCTTTATGGCTGAGTAATATTCCATTGTGTATATAGACCACATTTTCTTTATCTATTCGTCTGTTGACACAAAGGACTTAAAATCAGCACACTATAGTGATGCAGCCACATCAATATTTATAGCAGTTCAATTAACAATAACAGAGCCATGGAACCAACCTAGGTGCCCTCCAACAGATCCTTTTTCTTAGAGATGAGATGACAAAAGTGGAAAGAAAAGAGTCATCACTTATTGAGCACCAACGATGTGCCCGCTGTGCTTGGACAGCTCTCACTTAGGTTACTCAAGGGCTTCTCAACTTCCTGTGGTTCTCCTTGGAATCTTCAGGGCGGTACATGAGCCCCAAGAGTGAGCATTCCTCCTTCCAAGGCATGTGTGTGAGCAGGGTAATACCTAATGTGTATAATCATGTCGCACATCCCAGGTGCTTTACAGAACTCCTTTATGCAACACTCTCAACATCTCAAGAAATGGGATGAGCCCGTATCCTCATTTTCAGTTAAAATAGCTGACCCTTAGTCAGCGAAGTGATTTGACCAGAATCAATAGTGTCATGATCAAAACCAGGTGATGATTCTAGAAATCACATGTTGGGCCATTACGTGATATGGTCTTTTACTTTAAAAAGGCACAGAATTATACCTGCTCTCGGTAAAATTTTGCCAGGAATTTGTTTGAGGTCTTTGGGTTCCTCAATGTTTTCTCCTTTTTTTTTTTTCCTCTTTAAAAGCATTTTCAATTTTTAAATGCTCTGAAAGCATTTTTCTCTTTAAAAATCAGGCGCGATGTCGCACACCTGTAATCCCAGTGGCTTGGGAGGCTGAGACAGGAGGATCTCGAGTTTAAAGCCAGCCTCAGCAAAAGAACAGTGCTGAGCAACTCAGTGAGACTCTGTCTCTAAATAAAATACAAAATAGGGCTGGGTGTGTCTTGATGGTCGAGTGCCCCTGAGTTCAATCCCTGGTACTCTTCCCCCTCCAAAAAAAAAAAAAAAAAAAAAGCATTAAGAAACTTCAGTGAAAACTGGGTAGGTAGGTCTCATCTCTTCCTTTCTCACTTTCCTGACACCCCTTTGTCCCAAGTCTCCCAGATTCCCTGAATCTAGACTCTCCTTCCCTGCGTGGAGCTAGTGTCCCATTCGGAACCTCCCTATCTCATTTTTTCCTAGTGGGTGATCATCATATCTAGCCCAGCTTATGCCAGCCAGGAAACCCGTGGCTCAGTGGCCCACTATTTCAGATACAAAGACGACTCCACACAACATGGAACGTTTCACTCAGGTTGTCAAAATGTGAAGTTTCTCCCCACCGATAGCCAGTTCTCCAGAGGACACTAACTAGGCGTCCTCTAAATCAACTCAATCTGGACGCTATCAACCTGGAGAGAGCATCAGATTCCACAGGTTGAGGGCCCCGCCCCACAGGACAGCCCCCACATTAGATGCCAATTAAAAGCTCCAGGTTGCAGATTGAGCTTCTGGTCAAATCATGGCTCCCATGATTCATTTCTTGATTCATTCATTCCCATGATTCATTGATTGACAGTCTAGAGGAGCCCACAGAATTCAGGGACACTTTACTTACCTTTCCTGGCTTATGATAAAGGATATTACAAAGCAGGCATGTGAACAGCCAGAGGGAAGAGATGCTCAGAGCAAAGCATAGGAAGGCACCCAGAGCTTCCATGTCCCTTCCAGCATTCCCCCTCCAGGAACTTCCACATGTTCACCAACCAGAAAGCTCTCCAAACCCTATCTGTTTGGGTTTTCATGGAAGCCTCATTATGTTGGAATAACTGATTAAAACATTGGCCACTGTCTTTCAACTCAACCTTCAGTCTCTCTGCCCTCCTCAGAGGTTGGGAATGGAGCTCAAAGTCCAAACCCGATAATCATGCCTTGGTCGTTCTGGCAATCAGTCCCATCCTGAAGCTACCTAAAGACCCCTGATCACCACCGAATCATTAGCATGCAAAATTCACTCTCATGGCTCCAGAGATTCCAAGGATTTTAGGAGCTGTGTGACAAGAACCAGAGTCAGAGACCAAATATATATATTTCTCATTGTATCACAGTGTCACACTCATTTTTCTCGGCCATCAACCTTTGGGTCATTCCAAACACACAAGATAAGGGACAGCAGTGAGAACAGGAAGTAGTTGACAGTCAAGTTCAGACAGTCTGCTAATGCACTCAGGTTGTCCCTTTGCCAATATTTATTACACACCTAATATCTGCCAGGAAGAAAGATATGGAAAGGAAAAGCAGGTAGTTTCTGCATAGTTAAAAAACAACCCTATAAATTTCTTTTATTTTTCTTGTCTTCATGGACTTTATATTCTAATGAGGGAGACAGAAAAAATAAAATAAGCAACCAAGTTATAAATTTCCAAAAGTAAGAATCTCTTTTATTTTCTTCATACCTCTGTCTCTGATATTGAACTCACTTTTTCGCACAAGGTGAACACAAATATTTGTGAAATAAAAGGGTGAACTTATATTTTGGCAGAAAAGCCAGGCAAATAGGGAGCTATACTAAAATGGGATGACGTTTCATTCAGTAAATATTGGTTGAGCACCTACTAAGTGAAAGGTCCTATGTCAAGTTAAACAGATGCAGTCCTTGCTCTTTATGACCTTCACAGTCAAAATTTGCATAGATAAATATTAGAGTTGTGACAAGTGACATAGATACATAGAAAGCACCTGACGAGATATTTCCCTGGCTCATGTGAAAATGTGGTGACATCCAAAAAGTCAAATCACTTTTGAAAAGCTGAAAGAGTGGGGAAAGGTAAGGAGAGGAGACAAACCATGCGCACGCACACACACACATATTTGGGTATTGGGGAGTGATCTCAGGGGCACTTGAGCACTGAGCCACATCCCCAACCCTATTTTGTATTTTATTTAGGGAGAGGGTCTCACTGAGTTACTTAGGGCCTCGTTTTTGCTGAGGCTGGCTTTGAACTCGGGATCCTCCTGCCTCAGCCTCCTGAGCTGCTAGGATTACAGGTATATGCCACCGTACCTGGCTTTTCTCAGGTTTTAAGCAAGATCAAAGTATGATAAGTTTTTATTTTTAGGAAATCACTCTGCTTTGAGGATAAAGACTGCAAAGGGATCAAGAGAGAGTGGACAGACCAATCGGAGAGCTGTTGTAGTAGTCTAGGTTTGAGAGGCCATCGACTTGAACTATGAGGGCATTCTCAGGCAGCAAGGAGATCTCAGACGATGCACAGGCTATGATGATGGGTTGATGGGTGGGTAGGTGTTAGCAGTAAGGGAGACTGTGGAGCAGAACTCTTAAGTGTGTGGCCTAAGTGATTTCATAAATGCTCTCTCTTTCTGGGATTAAAGGGAGAGTTACTTTAAAAATGTAACACCATGTATTAATTGTGCATATCAATAGGGTTCATTGTGATAATTCCACATGTGCATAGAGTGTGCACTGGTCAAATCTAAGCACCCCTTTCCACCCTCCCACCCCCAATCTCTGGTAATCCTTATTGTACTTTCATAGATGCTTTTATTTTTTTTTTAAGTTTCCACATGAGAGAGAAGATGTAGAACTTGTCTTTCCGTGTCTGACAGTGTCGTCCTGTTCCACTCATTTTGCTGCAAATGACAGGACTTCACTCTTCCTGATGGATGGTAAACTCCACTGTGTTTGTATGCCACACTTTCTTTACCCATTCGCCTGTTGAAGGGCACCTGGGCTGATTCTGCACCTGAGCTTTTGTGAATAGTGCCGCCATAACCATACCCCTGCAGGCATCTCTTTGGAATGCCAACTCCCTTTCCCTAGCTCTGTATTCAGAAGTGGGATGGCTGGACCCTACGGTAGATCCATTTTTAGTTTCTCAAGAAAACCCCATGCAGCCACTTCCTCAATGACTGTAATAATTTATATCCCCACCACCAGCATCTAGAAGCCCATTTTTCTCCACATCCTCACCAGTGTTTATTGCTATTATTTTTCATAATAGTCACGCTAACTGGGGTAAGATTGTAGTTTTGATTTGCATTTCTCTGATGCTCAGGCTCATGTTTCTTGGAGGAATAGCATTGGTTAAGTGTTAGACACGATCAGCTGGATATGCTTGTAAGAGATCACCAGATGTGATCTGAGATTATTCCTCTAGTCATTATGAAGTGTGTGTATGACCCAGTATAAATCCATTCCAATATCCTGACTCCCAGAGGACAGGGGCTGATTCAAGAAAATCCATGTGAGACTCAGGGGACCAATCAAATCCCTTTTCTTACTCTGAATGGGGGGAAGAGAGATTTTTACACTCTGCCTTCAGAGCTGTGAGCCTATAAATTCAGAGTTGTTGATGAATATGTCCTCTCTTACAGGATCATGTTGGCTAGAAAGAATGAAGATGATATATTGAGAAAGAGAAGAGAGAAAGAAAATATCCTGAGAATACCAGGACTTCCTCTGTTCTGCCTCTAGTTTGGTTTCACAAGCTAAGAGTCAGTATTTCTAATGAAATTTTATCACTTACAATCATGACAGTGCTAGTAAAAGAAATAAGAAGTTGGATTGACAGAACTCAGAGAGAGAGAGAGAGAGAGGGAGGGAGGGAAAGAGAGAGATTTTTCCCACAGTCCTGTTGTTGAGGGAGGTAAAGAATTTGAAGCCATGGAGTGGACAAGATAACCCAAACCAAAACAAAAAGGACTGTTGAAATCTAAGCTCTAAGGAACTTTAAAGATCCAGGAGAGGAGGATGAACTCCCTAGGAGATTGAGAGAAATGCTTCTGGTGCTTGGAGGAAAACCAGGAGAGCGTGGTGTCCCAGAAGCCAAGTGACCAGCTCGGGAGAGGACAAGTACATTCAGAACTGAAGCAGCCAGTGGAACGGGCAGCACCGAAGTCATTGCTGTCTTGACCACAAATAATTTCAGTAAAGTAGAGGGGACAGAAGCCAGCTGGACCGAATTCAGGAGTAAATGGAAGTGAGGAAGTAAAAACTGAATATGAAAACAATTCTTTTGAGACTCTTAGCTATAAAAGGGAGAAAATGGAAAGGATGATGACTGGAGACAGCTCATGAAAGGATTTGGTTTTCTGGGTTTTTTGTTTGTTTGTTTGTTTTTGAGGAGGAAAGGGACTAAAACAAAGTTGTATTTAAAGATAAGTTAGGACACAGAGGAAGAAGGAACTAACTCTGCCTGGTTGAATAGAGAAAGGTTTCCCCAGGAGCATGATATTGAGGTCTTGAATAGTGAAGGAGATTTTTGTAACAGAGGAAAGCATTGCATGCAAAAGGAAACCGTAAGCAAAGACAGTGGTGTGTTTGGAGGATCATGAGTAGCTCAGTACAGAGAAATCTTCAGAGAAAGGAAAGCCTACCTTTCTGTAGAGAGACCTTTTGTCTTTGTTCTCAATTCCATCTTTAAAATAATTTGATTTGGTCGGAGTATCATCTTTAAGGCCTATTTCAACACCCAAATCCATAGCTAATGGCGATCTGTCATGAATGTTTTGTTAGATTAACACTAACACTCCCCAAAATGAATAATCCAACAGAGATGTCTCCTGAAACTTTGCTTTATTTTTATTTTTTATTTTTTGGTACTGGGGATTGAACCCAGGGGCACTCCACCACTGAGCCACATCCCCAGCCCTATTCTGTATTAAATTTAGAGACAGGATCTCACTGAGTTATTTAGGGCCTCGCTAAGTTGCTGAGGCTGGCTTTGAACTCGCGATCCTCCTGCCTCAGCCTCCCAAGAGCTGGGATTACAGGTGTGTGCCACCATGCCCGGCCCTGAAACTTTGCTTTATAATGTATGGTGAGGCTTCCAAGAGATTAGAGGCTCAGTCCAAAGTGGCCCACGTAGGAAAAGATAACCATAAAATGTCTTTGCCTTAAAAGTCTCCATGTTTTACCTGAAAAGTTCATACACATTTTATTTTGTTATTTATTTGACATGGTGTTATTATTGTTTTATTAGCATTTATTGGTGCCCCAGAAGATAGGCCTGCTTCCCCTTCTAGACTTAGGTATTTCCTGGGACCTGCAGAAACTGGTAGCAAGGATGATGGTCCATGCCTGGCACCTCCTTCCTGGTCTCTAGGTCTCTCTCCTGGCCCTTCTACTGCTGTCTTCAAAGAGGCAGGGCCTGGGCAACAGCTCTCTGCAGAGGTGAAGTATGGTAGCACCTGGGTACAGAGAGGAAGAGGAGCTTCGCTGAGTTAATGGGTCTTTATAAATGTCCTGGGTTTCAGGGAATTAAGTAATATCATTAGGAGAATTAGCATCTCAGTTTCCCACATATCGTATTATTCACATCCATTCAGCTGCATGAATATTCTATATAAAAGAATAAGAGAGAGAAAAAAACACATAAAACTGCCCAAAAGAAAAAAGCAACACACATTAATTGGATTCTTGGCAAAAGACTGAAAAAATGTCCCAGAACTGATGAAACAGTTATTTTTAGACAACTTAACTCTAAAATATATCAGTTCCTCTGTGAATGAGTTCATAGCACATGCCACAAACCACTTTGGTCTGGTCCTTTTGGACCATTTTTCCTTTCTATTATGTAATAAAATAAAATGAACCCCTTTCCCAGGGCTGCTTTGGAAGCACTCCTCAACGGAGAGCCCTTTTTCATCCACATTTATCTATGTGCCTTCCCATGAGCCCTTTGCTCTGCTTTCTGTAACCTAAAGACACTAATAGAAATAGAAGTTCTTTCCACCATTCATTAATATTTTAGTTGTCCCCATTTTTAACCAGTGAGCTCACCCTCATGATTCATCAGATTTCCGATACTACAACCCACTGCTATTTTTTTTTTTTTTTTTGGATGGGAAAAAAAACAGTGTTACCAGAGGACTAACACTTAATATGGTATTGGAAGGGAAGAAGGATTAAGCCACTGGAAGTTACAGAATTCTGACTCTGTGATAAGAGATTGGCCAGTGATTAGAAGACCTCACCTAGTTTGCCTTAAAATGGAATTAGTCCAGATGGTGCCAGTGGGATTTAAGGGACTGCATGGTCCCAGAGCAAACACAATACCTGTCTTTTGGATGCTGTTAATCTCAGGGGCAAATGGGGGAAATGGGGTTTGGGAGGCCCAGCAACACATTCCCCAGTGATTATGGTGCTAAATACTGGTGACTTGAGAAGACTATTTATCAGATGGTAGAAATGTCTTCTAAATCATTAAAGGATTATAAGGTCTGCTTGAGAGTCCCTTGTCATTGACATTAACAGGCATTTTAAAGTTATTTGTGCATATTTCTGAGATTTCATCTACTGAGGTTTCCAATACTCCTTGTTTTGTAGATCTATTTATCTCTCTTTTTGGAAACAAAGACAAGTTTTCTTCTAGAAAGCATGACACGCCTACAGATGCTTCCTTTGTGTCTTGTTTATTTTGCTTGTAGAAACTCTCCCGTGCACATCCTGGACAAATTTTAGGGACTCTTTGTAAGCAAGCAACCTATAGCTCTTACTTTTTTATGTCTTTATTCGCCTCAATTTGACATCGCGGGGTTAAAGTAGATTCTTAGTAAATGTACTCCTGTTAGGGACCAGGAAAATCCAGAGACCCTCTGTTCTGACAAGATCTTACCCCCTAATTTTCTCTATAAAAATTTTCTGATGGCAAAAATGACCAATCCCAGACTTTAGCTTTAAACTTGAACCTGGTGAAGTGTACATCATCTGACTGAAATATTTAGTGTGTGTGTGTATATATATATATATATATATTTATTTATTATTATTATTATTACTATTGTTACTATCATTCTCTTTGCTTTGATGTGAATGAAGATCCTCAGGTTTCAACATGGAATAGTGTTGAAGAATGCCAAGGGCTCTCAGTTGCTATGTGTGAGATGACCTGGTCCTCACTCATGAAGTGTGTGCAATTCCTTCAAAGGACAGAAGATTCCAAACTTTGACACACTGTTTCTGCAAATGGGAATGGAGTATACGGTGTTATGGAGGAAGCTATGAACAGCTCCCGTTTCTAGAGGCTTCTTCTCATTGGCATGCATCAATGTGCACCCATGTGGGCAAATTGAAATGGTCACCATTAAGAGGTTTTAGGTGTCTGCATTTATTGCCCATTCTACATGATTGACTTTCTTGACTTTCGAAGCTGAATGATGCAAAAAACGTGGTATTACATTCTAGAGTTTGTATGGAGTTTTCCTTTCGTGTGATACTTTTGACTCGCTTAGTATTGAGTAATACTGGCTTCTTAGAATAAGTCTCCTCTTTTATTTTTGGCAAAACTTAGGAAAGATTGGCATTATTTTTTAAATATTTGGTAGAATTTACCAGTGAAGCCACTAGAACGTGAACTTTTCAATGTGGGAAAAAATGTTTATTACTATATGAATAGAGAAAAATGACCTGTAAGTAGTGACTGCCTAGTGATGACTAAGGATCGCATGACTTCTTTTTTTTTTTTTTTTTTTTTTGTGGTACCAGGAATTGAACCCAGGGTGCTTAACCACTGAGCCCCATCCCTGGCCCTTTTTAAAAAATGTATTTTATTTAGAGACAAGTCTCCCTAAACTTCTTAGGGCCTCACTAAGTTGCTGAAGCTGGTTTGAACTTGCAATCCTCCTGCTCAGCCTCTCAAGCACTGGGATTATAGGCCAGTGTGCCGGGGGTTCACATGACTTCTTTTGAGAGTAATGAAAATGTTCTATAATTAGACCATGGTAATGGTTGCACAACTATGTGAATATACCAAAAAGACTGAGTCGTTCACGTTAAATGACTATCTTGCTTTTCTGGTCTACGTGTACCTGGTTCATGTAAATGCTCATCTGGTTTTGAACCTGCTTCTATCATTTTACTTATTTATTTCACGCATTATCTGTCATTCTTGTTTGAAGCAGAAAAGGTAAGAGCTTGTATTTACTAATCTTAATGCTTCCTTACAACCAGTCTTACTAAAGTAGAATTTACAGGTTGCTTTAAAATTTCTTTGGGATCATCTGAATTAAACATTTTCTTTGTTGGGATGTCAGCAAGATGTCAGAATAGGATGTTTCAGTGCCTGTTCTCCCACAGAGACACCAATTTGAACAACTACCCATGCATGAAAATACCTTCACAAGAGTTAAGGATAGCAAGTGAGAGATCAGAGCTCCTGAGTGAGCACAGACATTGTAAGCAGTAAGGACAGTTTGACACAACCTGTGCCATTCCTCTCCAAACCCCAGATGATGCACAGGGGAGAAAGACACCCTGCACTTGAGGGAAGAAGCTGGGGTTGCACATGTGACATTGCCTCAGATCCCAACGCTGGATCTGGCTCAGTAAAATTCAGTGCTGACCAGACCCCCACAGCCTCAGACTTCAAGCTGGGACCTGAGGACTGAGCCTCCAGGCTCACTTTTGGTGCCAGAACAGATCTCACAACCCCAAGCTCCAGTCCGGCCCAATAGGTTAAGTCAACAGATCTGTTCAATCATCAGCCAAAACCAGTAGCCTTGGACTCTAGATTAGCCACAGTGCTAATGTCTCCAATGGCCTTGGGTGTTGGACCTACCCCAGAGCAAGAGCAGGCCTCATAGACTCAGTGTCCAGGGCCTCCCAAAGACCAGATTAGACCAGTAGACCCCAGCACCAGGCTGGCTCCCATTGTCCCAGGCTTCATGCCTGCCTCAGTTGGTACTGAGTTGGCCAGACCAATCTCTGTGGACTCAGGTGAGGTGGATCCATGCATCAGGCCCATCTCAGCCCCAAGCCAACCCCTATATACTCAGGATCAAGGCCTACCCCAAATCAGATGAGTCCCTATGAACTCAAACTTCAGGTCAGCCTCATGTGGATATAGGCTCTACTTGTGCAGACCCAGATTCCAGGTTTCAGGCCCAACTCATGGACCTGGGCACCATGCCTGCCTGAGGACTCCAGCAACAAACCTGATCATGGACCATGTGTGATGGGCTGCCAAGAATCTCTGAAGACTCTGACTAATGAAGAGCTTTCATAGACAAAGCCAGTCTGAAAAGAATGGAATAAATTCCTGCTTATTCAAATGTGTCTACACCAATGCTCAACCACAAGAACCTAAAGGAATCAGGGAGATATTCCCACCAAAGAAACAAAATAAAGCACCAGCTACCAACCCTACGAAAATAGAGATCCATGACCCTTCTTACAAGGAATTCAAAATAATAGCTTTAAGAAAGCTCAGCAAACTTCGACAAAATATGGATAAACAATTTGACAATGTCTGAAAAATAATAAATGACCAAAGTGAAAAATGTAGTAGAGAGTTTAAATTTTTTTTTTTTAAGTCTAAGAGGAACTGGGGTTGTAACTCAGTGGCAGAGTACATGATTAATATGAGCTAGGTTCTAGGTTTGTTCCTAACATTCACAGATGCAGGTGCACACACAAGTCAAACAGAAATTGTGGAGCTGAAATATAAAATAAAAATGGAAAAATGCAATGGAGAGTATCAATAGGAAAAATGATTAAGCAGAGAGAATTTGTGAATTAAAAAAATACAGATTATTTTAAAATACTGTCAGAGGAGGAAAACAACCAAAAAATTAGAAAGAAAAAGAAAGAAAGAAAGAAAGAAAGAAAGAAAGAAAGAAAGAAAGA
>JAJEJO010000865.1:280219-431557 GCA_020662805.1 Glaucomys volans
AGTCGTTCACGTTAAATGACTATCTTGCTTTTCTGGTCTACGTGTACCTGGTTCATGTAAATGCTCATCTGGTTTTGAACCTGCTTCTATCATTTTACTTATTTATTTCACGCATTATCTGTCATTCTTGTTTGAAGCAGGAAAGGTAAGAGCTTGTATTTACTAATCTTAATGCTTCCTTACAACCAGTCTTACTAAAGTAGAATTTACAGGTTGCTTTAAAATTTCTTTGGGATCATCTGAATTAAACATTTTCTTTGTTAGGATGTCAGCAAGATGTCAGAATAGGATGTTTCAGTGCCTGTTCTCCCACAGAGACACCAATTTGAACAACTACCCATGCATGAAAATACCTTCACAAGAGTTAAGGATAGCAAGTGAGAGATCAGAGCTCCTGAGTGAGCACAGACATTGTAAGCAGTAAGGACAGTTTGACACAACCTGTGCCATTCCTCTCCAAACCCCAGATGATGCACAGGGGAGAAAGACACCCTGCACTTGAGGGAAGAAGCTGGGGTTGCACATGTGACATTGCCTCAGATCCTAAAGCTGGATCTGGCTCAGTAAAATTCAGTGCTGACCAGACCCCCACAGCCTCAGACTTCAAGCTGGGACCTGAGGACTGAGCCTCCAGGCTCACTTTTGGTGCCAGAACAGATCTCACAACCCCAAGCTCCAGTCCGGCCCAATAGGTTAAGTCAACAGATCTGTTCAATCATCAGCCAAAACCAGTAGCCTTGGACTCTAGATTAGCCACAGTGCTAATGTCTCCAATGGCCTTGGGTGTTGGACCTACCCCAGAGCAAGAGCAGGCCTCATAGACTCAGTGTCCAGGGCCTCCCAAAGACCAGATTAGACCAGTAGACCCCAGCACCAGGCTGGCTCCCATTGTCCCAGGCTTCATGCCTGCCTCAGTTGGTACTGAGTTGGCCAGACCAATCTCTGTGGACTCAGGTGAGGTGGATCCATGCATCAGGCCCATCTCAGCCCCAAGCCAACCCCTATATACTCAGGATCAAGGCCTACCCCAAATCAGATGAGTCCCTATGAACTCAAACTTCAGGTCAGCCTCATGTGGATATAGGCTCTACTTGTGCAGACCCAGATTCCAGGTTTCAGGCCCAACTCATGGACCTGGGCACCATGCCTGCCTGAGGACTCCAGCAACAAACCTGATCATGGACCATGTGTGATGGGCTGCCAAGAATCTCTGAAGACTCTGACTAATGAAGAGCTTTCATAGACAAAGCCAGTCTGAAAAGAATGGAATAAATTCCTGCTTATTCAAATGTGTCTACACCAATGCTCAACCACAAGAACCTAAAGGAATCAGGGAGATATTCCCACCAAAGAAACAAAATAAAGCACCAGCTACCAACCCTACGAAAATAGAGATCCATGACCCTTCTTACAAGGAATTCAAAATAATAGCTTTAAGAAAGCTCAGCAAACTTCGACAAAATATGGATAAACAATTTGACAATGTCTGAAAAATAATAAATGACCAAAGTGAAAAATGTAGTAGAGAGTTTAAATTTTTTTTTTTTAAGTCTAAGAGGAACTGGGGTTGTAACTCAGTGGCAGAGTACATGATTAATATGAGCTAGGTTCTAGGTTTGTTCCTAACATTCACAGATGCAGGTGCACACACAAGTCAAACAGAAATTGTGGAGCTGAAATATAAAATAAAAATGGAAAAATGCAATGGAGAGTATCAATAGGAAAAATGATTAAGCAGAGAGAATTTGTGAATTAAAAAAATACAGATTATTTTAAAATACTGTCAGAGGAGGAAAACAACCAAAAAATTAGAAAGAAAAAGAAAGAAAGAAAGAAAGAAAGAAAGAAAGAAAGAAAGAAAGAAAGAAGAAAGGAAGGAAGGAAGGAAACTTACAAGATTTATAAAAGCATGAAAATAGCAAATATTTCACTTATAGAAGTTTAAGAAGTAGAAGAGAGAGACAAAGAGATGGAAAGCTTGAAGAAATAATTGCAGAAAGCTTTCTAAATCTGAGGAAAGGTATAAATATCCAGGTACAAGAAGGTCCAAGGTCTCTAATCATATTTTATCCAAATCTGACCATATCAAGAGATTATATGTCAAAAATTGAAGAAGAGATTCTGATAGCATCAAGAAAAGAGAAGTGCATCCCACAAAAGGGAGTTTCAGTAAGGCTACAGGCAGATATCTCAGGCATAACCTGAAGGCATAAACTGAAGGAGTTCATTAGATGTGTCTTAAAAAAGATTAGACGTGTCTTAAAAAAAATTCTAAAGGGAGTCAAAAGGAAAGGATGTTTATTAGTGACAGAAAAACCATACAACAGTATAAAAGTCACTAGTAAAAGTAAGACCACAGTTAAATTCAGAATACTCTAAAACTGTAATGATGTGCAAATCACAATGTGTTTAGTATAAAGGTTGAGACAAAACAATTAGAAGTAATAAAAACTACAATGATTTGTCAAGGGATGTGCAACATGTAAAGATATAAAAGATGACATCCAAAGACATAAACTGTGGGAGCGGGGGAGGAAAAGTGTAATGTTTTATGTGCTCCAAGATAAGCTGTTATCAGTTTAAAGCACCCCATTGTAACTATGAGGTGTTTATGTAAGCCTCATGCTAACCACAAAGAAAAGATTTATGTAGATAACAAAAGTGTTTTTAAAAATTAAGGAATCAAGCATAACACTAGATAAAATCATCTAATCATCAAAGAAGAGAGCAGGTGAGGAAAAAGAAACAAAAGATTTGAGAACAACCAGAAAACAATTAACAAAATGCTAGTAGTAAGTCCTGACTTATCAATAATTACTGCATATGTAAATGAATTAAATTTTCTAATCAAAAGACACAGAGTGATTAAACAGATATAAAATCAAGACCCAAGTATACCCTGACTATTATTAAATCACTTTACTTTTAAGATATACATAGACTGAAAGTGAAAGAATGGGAAAAAATTATCTATGCTAATGGAAACCAAAACATAGCAGAAGTAGCTATTCTGAGATAAAATAGATTTTAGGTGAAAAACACTTTTTTGCACGTTCTTGTGTTTGAGAACAATACAGGGCAATAGAAATATAATGCAAGTGACATATATATTTTTAAATATTCTCACAGTGCCACTAGAAATATAAAAAGGAACAGGTAAAATTAACTTTAGTAATCTATTTTATTTAATCCAATATTGCCCACATATTACCATTTCCAAATGTAATCAATATGGAAATTATTAAGATAGTTTTAATTATCTTTTTATACTAAATTGTTGGAGTCTGAAATGCATTTATATTTATAGCACATCTCAATTCAGAGCAGTGACCTCTCAAATGCTCAGTAGCCACCTATGACCAGTGACATCTCTGTTGAATGGTACAGAGTAGAGTTTTCATAAAACAAGAGCAAATTTAATCACTACTATCACCACTTTGGATCTTTTCGGATATTTTTGTTTGAATAATTTCATTAAGTAATTAAGACAAAAAAGAGCAAAATTTAGACAGCCTCAATAGTCGTGTTCTGCTTGGTGTTGTGTGTCTAATGACGGTTTCTCTAGTAGATATGGAGAACTTGCCTTGGCTTCTCTTTCTGAAATAAGGGGAAAAAATGTGAAAAGTCTTAGATATACAAGTTGATGTAGAAATAAGACCACTTCTGTTTTTAATTCTGAAAAACCAGCTTCTGAAAAATGAAACTTTTAGTTTCTCCCAAGTGACATGGAATGGAAATATATAAGATTTGGAATGGTCACTACATTAATTACTTAGTAAATTAATTAAGGGTTTTATTTTCTATCAAAAACCACCTTGAAGGGCTGGAAGTGGTTAGAAGGGAGTAAAATACAATAGAGTTTTATGGTTTGGTATGAAGTCAGTTTCACTCAGGGTCACTCTCAGCTCCCTCTAGACAAAGAAAATTCAGTTCTGCAGAGGGTTCTAACGATGATTTCAGCACAGTGTTTACAGTGTGATGTCTCAGGTAGCTTAGAAGCAGGATGTGGGAACTCCTGTTCTCTCCCTGGATACTCACAGACCTTACTACTTCCGGGGAAAGTGATCATTTCCAAAAATGCATTGTTCTGGTCTTAGATCATTTTTTTTTCTAAAGCAGAGCACCCTGATCTTACTGGATCTCTAAAATCATACTATTTATAAAACTCTTTATTTATATTGCTTGGAAACATTGATAGTTCCCCAATCTCCTGATTTTGTTCCAGTCTTTGGACATGCAAATTTGGCACATCTTTTGAAACTCCAGTTGTTCATTGGTAGGGGTTTTACCGGGTAATTTCCAATCATGTCACAGTTAATGAAAACAATACCAGTGATCACCAGGGTACTTAGTCCTTTCCTCGTGGGAATCTCCAGATGGATTCCAGATTGGTGGGGTCTGTTTTCAAAACCTCCTTGTGAAGAAAGAAGGGGAGGGGATCCATTTCCAATCAAGGTGGGAGGGATGAAGGCTGGCAGAAATAAGTCATCATCCCTGTCACTCAGGGAGGGTGCCCTGACCCTTCCATTCAGACTGCGATTCCCACCAGCTGAAGCCTACCCTGTTTGCCAGGGGCTGCTCTTGGGCTGGCAGGAGAGCCATCATATTGTCATTCCAGCTGGCTGTGATGGGTTCCAGGGTTCAGAAATTGTTCTGGTGGGAAGCATTTTTAATGTCCTGTCACCAGACATGCATCCTTTCCTGGTAAATAGTACTGCCCCACCCCCAGCTCTTGCCATCTAATTTCATGTTTTTTTGTTTTTTCCTGTGACACTTGCTATGGTTTGGAGGTTGAGTGTCCCCCAGAGGTCCCTTTGTAAAAGGCTTGGTTCCTATCTACTGGGAGGTGGTGCTGTTAAGAGATGGTGGAACCACCAGGAGGTGGGGCCTAGTAAAGGAAGAGATTGGTGCTGGCCCTTGAAGGGGTTTATGGGACCCTGACCTCTTCCTCTTTTGCTTCCTGGCCTTGAGGTGAGCAGTTTGCTGGGCCACATGCTCCCTGCAATTGCCATCTAGTACCCCCACCAGAAACCTAAAAGCAATGAGTCCACCTGACTATGGTCTGAAACCTCCAAAACTATGAGGGAAATAGATCTTTTCTCTTTACAAGTTACCTACCTCAGGTGTTTTATTATAGTGACAGGCTCCAGACGACCAGACTAACCTAACACTTACCAGCACATAGCAGCATGCTATGTATTTGTGAAATCTTCTATCTCTAACCATCAGCATGTCACCTCCACGAAACCATAGCTTGTTTTATTCCACAGGTGTGTTTTCAGCCCCAAGAACTTAAGAGGAACTCAGTTAACATTTATTGAAGGAAAGAATGAATTTACATACGAGAACCTTACCTTCCTTCAAACAGGTAAGAGAAATCTAGGTGAATGTGCAGTGCTGTGGATCACAAACTGCAAGAGCTTGAATAAGTTGCTGAACCTCTCAGGTTTTTAGGTGTTTCAAACATGAACTAGACCAATAATCTGCACCCTATAGGGTTAGAATTAGATGATGTCAAATGTTCGGCCAAGCCTAGTACTTGGCCTACACTAAGCAATCAGCATAGGGTATTTGAGGGCCTGGGATGTAGCCCAGTGGTAGAGTGCTTGCCAGCATGCACAGGGCCCTGGGCTCCATCCTCAGCACCACCAAAATAAAAAAGTACTTGCAAATATGCTTTACTACTCCAGTGGTTCCTTGCCTGGAAAGTTGTAAATTGCTCTTCAACTGTAGAGGATTTGGCTCCAGGCTGTCACAGAGACCTGGGCATGGGCAGGGGTTAAGAGCTTTGAGGGGCAGTGGGCACATGCTCAGCAGGCTCCCAGCAAATCTAAACACAGCCTTCCAGAATACCTTGCCGAGCACACAGGGGCCACAGGCCTGCTTCTGATCACAGCTCAAAGGGACAGTTTCTGAAAAAGGAGGGCATGCTCAAGATACCCGACAGCATGCGACTTTCAACAAAAAGAACGGAAGAATGTGGGTTCAGCCCTCTCTAGCTGGGATTGTGAGTGGGAGGCACCTAATGATGCTTTTTCCCAATTTGGATGGTTGGGAAGTTGGAGGGCGTGGTTGAATTCCTAGACCCCTGATTATCAGCTCTTTCCCACCCTGAGTGTTGAAATAGCAGATTTAGAGTGGAAACAACTGACTAACTCAGTCCAGCCTTGGACTTCTGAAAAAGAGATTCCAGATCATTCTCACTTCTCCTCCTCACACATTCTGGAGGAAGTATACTTCTGACAGCCAGTGAGCGCTAAGTGCAGAATCTTATCAGCTTCTTGGAGTACAGAAGGAATATTCTAGAAATTGCATTAGGTAAATGGTATTTTAAAAATGCAATATTAAAGTGATAAGCATTCTACACACCTCAAGGAGTGGGTATCTTAGAGTGCTTCAGATGCTTTAATGATCGAACACCGTGAATGAGACAAAGATATGAACACTCAAGTTGTTTGCACTCTCAGACATGTGAGATCTTGCTGTCATTACTAAGACCCTGGCTGTATTTTTCAGATTAAGGAAAGAGGGTAAAAAGATTTCAGAGACAAGGTGTGCAAATAAAGATTTCTATTCAAATGCGTGTGCAGCAAGCATGCACCCACATACACACATGTGCACAAATACTGTGTTTGCAAGGCTTTTAGGACCTGACTTCTCCTCTCTGGACTCGTGGATGAGGTGGGGGGTCCTATGGAAGTCCTGACCCCACAAACTGCTTTCCCAGCTCTGGCCTTTGCTGACACTTCACTCTGGAATGCTAGGAATGCCCTCTGTCCCTTTCCCTGCTCCCCCACCTGCTCAAATCCTGCTCAATTCTGGGCTCCAATCCTAGAGCCCAGGAACTCCCAAAGCATATCACAGTGACCTACCTCCTACCTTCTCCAAACTTTGGAAAGAGTTGGTGCCAGCCTGTTTTTACGATTAGTGGTTTGCTGTTGTACCTGAAGAGTGGGGTAAACCAATGCCCCTTGCTCCACTCCACTCGATGCCCCCACCTTCAGCGAGGTTGGGCGTGTGGTGCTTCTTGCACAGAAAGGTTATAGATTTCTGTACTCCCTCTTCCTCTGATAGAAAGAAAGACTCTGAGATGTCTCCCTAGGAAAGTGATGTACCCAGTAGAAAAGCAACCGTCACAAGCTTCCACGGGGTCTTGGGTGCCCTCTATGGTTAATGGTTATCAGTGACCATGAGTTTTTTAACCAGGAGTTTGGGGAGAGGGGTCCAGAGGACAGCCTGGAGTCCCCAAGTGGGGAAGCAGACTTGGGGTTGGAGTGGAAGGAGACGGGGAGACACTGGCATCTTTCATTAGATGGATGTAATGCATGAACTCTTTACATTAGAATTCTTAGCATGCATAGATTATGCTGTATTAAGATTCTTCTTTAGTTGGACACCGTGATGCAAGCCCAGAGACTCAGGAGGCTGAGGCAGGAAGATGGGAAGTTCAAAGCCAGCCTCAGCAACTTAGCAAAGCCCCAAGCAACTTAGTGAGACCCTGTCTCAAAATAAAAAAAAATAAAAAGGGCTGGGGTTGTGACTCAGCAGTTAAGCATCCCTGGGTTCAGATATAGTTTCTAGTACCAAACAACAACAACAACAAACAAACTTATTCCTTGATATTGAAATATACCATATAATTTCAAGCATGATAGTTGTTTTCTGGAAGGGGTGTGTGTGTGTGTGTGTGTGTGTGTGTGTGTGTACATATTTGATTCCATAGTATTTGTGGGATAATGAGCAAATCTGCAACTTATGCTAGTAGGTAGTCCTCCAAGGAGACTGCACTTCAAAGTCCTTCTTGGATCCCATTTATGCCAACATTCTGTTGAGTCCCTGCTCTGTGCCAAGCAATGCTCTTGTAAATGAATCAGTTCTATCCTCCAGGGGTCCACGGTTCACCCAAGGCAAGAGAAATTGACAAAGGTCGAGACCTGGGGATGTGCAGTGTGGTGGGTGCTGATCATGCCGATGGAGATGAATAATGCAATTGCGACATCCACGTGAAGGTTAATTATAGAACAAAACCTCTCTCCTGCTTGTAGTGTCAACAATTTCCTGTACATATCTCATTGAGAAATCTGATCTCATGAGGTTTTGTGACCACTGTTTTTGACACCATCTTTGTGATTGTCGAACTTTGCTGAAGTTAGTTCCACAGAAATGGAAAGAGAAGATTGAACTCTGAGTTCACAGAGGCTGCTGGGGAGAGATGTGGCAGAGTCTGGGTGCCATGCTGCTTTTGCTTTTATGTTACCATGGGGATGTTCAGTCCAAGTCCAGGTCCTTGGTGTCCCAAAGAATTGAGTGAGGTACACAGAAGTAACAGTACAGATTTACTGAAGGTAAAGATAGCTCTTTGCTAGGTAGAACAGTGTGGGCCAAGCCTGAGAGAGGGAGAGGGAGAGAGAGAGAGGGGAAGCAGGTGCTCAAGCCCCAGTGTCTGGAAATCAGGGTCTTATATCCTGAACTGTTTTGCCTTCTGTTCCCTAAGAGGGACCTAATTGAAGACCTTACCCCATTTTCTCCCATTGGTTATCTTAGGATACCTGATTAGAATATTTTCCAATTTCCCCCCCCCAATTGTTTACTTTAGAAATCCAAATTAGAATACCTTACCCCCATTAGTCATTTTAAAATTTGAACCTGTGGCAGGAGTTGTCATGGTGACAAATCCTTAGTGGTGGGAATTGCCAGGGTAATGGGACTTATCCTAAACAGGGACAGAACCCCCTTTCCTTCTCTTGTTCTCTGGCGTCTTCTTCCTGATACCCTATCTCTGCCATCTTGGTGTCCCTGAACCCCTACCTAACAATTATAGGGGCCAAAAACCTTTCTCTTTCTCCCTGTGGAGAATTGGTATAAGTCTGAGAATAAACTGGGAGAAGACAGATTAACAGGAGAAAAAGTGTGCAAATTAATTACCTGCATGGGGGCATCATGGGAAGGTGAGGACCCAACAGCCCCGTGAGATTCAGAAGCTCAAATACCCTTCCTTATAGGGGAGAGGGAGTGAGGGACATAGATCATGTAGAGGAAGATAAGTGATTCGTAGGACAGTGAATGGGCCCCAAGAACAGATAGTGCCTGGGACACACTTCCTCAGGGCTCTGAGTATGACATTTGATTTTCAGTACCCTGCTCTGTGAGAAGAGTGTACTTTTTCTTGGTTAAGGAAATTTCAGTGGGAGAAGCTGAGGCCATTGTGGATGGATCTGGTCTTTAGGTAGATAAAAAGAGGAAGCCTTTTGGCATTCGCTGCCCCCCAGTGCCCTCAGTTTGAAGTCCAAGTGGTCATGTTTGGGGGTGTTGTTTTCTCAGCCCCAACACTCTTCCTCAAACCCTTTCATTCAATGCCCAGACATCCCTTTTCCTCTCTCTCTCTCTCTGTCTCTCTGTCTCTCTCTTTCTCTCTCTCTTTCTCATCCTATTAGCTCTCACATTGCCATTGCGAGGCCCTATAGTACAAAGCTCTGTGCCTAGCCAGGCACAGTGGTGCACGTCTGTAATCCTAGCAGCTTTGGAGGCTGAGACAGGAGGATTGCAAGTTCAAAGCCAGCCTCAGTAACTTAGTGAGCCCTAAGCAACTTAGCAAGATCCTGTCTCAAAATAAAATATAAAAAGGGCTGGGGATGTAGCTCAGTGGTTAAACACCCCTGGATTCAATCCCCAGTACCCCCCAAAAAAGTTCTGACCGTTTCTTCCTCCTATGACTCCACACTTATTTTTGGTTTTGGTTAGGAGCACCCTCCTGGAAGGGAGTTCCAGAACATGTTCTTTCTATTCATATTTTTACATCAAGATTGGCCATGAACACAGTGATCCTATGATTCAGAAAAGTACATAGGAAGTCAGGTGCTTTTAAAATATTTTTTCTAGGGGTTAAAAGTCAGGCAGGAAGGAGCACAGCAGCACTACCCGGGATGCTGGGTGCAGCTGGTCTCCCACCCAGGTCTCCCAGGCCTCATCTGGTCTCCCACGTTCTTCTCCCTGGCCACATTGCTCCGTAGTTCTCTTAACCCAGCCTCCAAACCAGACAGCCTCCAAACCAGAGGTGGTTTCTGATGCCCATGTCCCCCAGCACACTCCCTCTGTCCAGTCTGACTTCAGTCCACCTTTCTCAGCCTTTTCCCTTCTTGCCTGCCTCTTCCATTCTAGCCTGTCTCCTGAGGATGTTCCCTGGCCAGACTCACCCTTCCCCAAATCACCCCTTTCCCTTCTCTCTCCGGCTGCTACATGGAGTCCTAGCCTCCTGAAAGCATTGTTAAAATTCCAGCTTCTCAGCCCGGTGGCCTGGGAGCCTGAGGCAGGAGGATCACAAGTTTGAGGCCAGCCTCAGCAACTCAGCCAGGACCTAAGCAACTTAGCAAGAATACCTGTGGGTTCAATCCTTGGTACAAAAAAATAAAGAAAGAAAAAAGAAAAAAAAAATGCAACTTCTTTCCTACTTACGTAAGCCAGGAGTGTCCCTTCTTGGCTTGAAAAGGACTTGCTGTTCTTGTGAGAGTTTGATCTTAATCATTTATTTGACAAATGTTTGTTGAACACCTAGAATTCACTAAATAAACTCTGTTAGGTGTGGGCAATATGGTGATGAAGGAAACACCATGAATAAACTTTCTGGGCCTGCTTGTAGGATCTTTGTAGAGTCAACTGGGTTTAATGGTTGTTTGTAAGCCCCAGAAGATAGTTAAATATTCAATAGAATTAACTGGCCTGGTTGATTAATGAATGCATGCTTTATTTTTTTCCATGCAGAACTTGAATCAAAACTGTAAATGACCTTTCTAAAAAGCCAAGGTTGTATGTGAAAAGAAGAGGAAAACATTCAGTTCCTATTATAAATATCAAGTGATTGTTTTTTGCATCAAATTTAGAATTCCGCTTTTACCAAACACACAGAGAAACACCCCAGCCTCCAAACCAGACAGCAGTTGTAAACATCTCTTCTTCCTGTTTAGAGACAGTGCTGAATTCCAGAGGCTGATCTGGGAAATACCAGCTCTCCTCTCCCTCTGGTCGGGTGGAAGCTAAGCTCAAGAGCATGTGTGTGTTTAGCCCCTGGCCATGCCTAGTGCTGGCCCAGCGGTTAGCTCAGCCCACAGACCACGAGGCCAGGGCTGAGAACCTGTCGGACGGACTCGAAGCAGAGGAACTCAGTTGCTCAGTGGCCCAGAATCTCCATCCTAAAAGCCAACTGGTGGTCAACCACATCTCTTGGGTACTGACCTTGTTCTTTGGTACAGATTTTATTACTGGTACACTGTGTCTTTTTCTAACCAGTCTCCTCCTTCCCACCAACATGGATTGTGCTAAAACATGACAAATGGTGCATAAAACTGGTGTTTTCCTACAGTTTAAGATACAGTCAAGGCTCTTGATGACTTAAAAGAAAAACAAATGACATCAGTGACTTCCTTCCTAATAACCGTACAATTTTAAAGGTCTTATTTATAAAAATACACTGATAATTATGTAACCAATGAGATCTCCATTTTCCACTGTATTTTGTTTAAACTCCATAAAAATTTTCAGCTCTTGATGTTTTGCGCTTCCTTGAAGGGCAGATGTACCCTTGGTTTTAAGGCATCCAGGGATGACGACTTCTCTTGTAGGCAAAGGAGGTGGCATGAGGAGGGCTAGGTTTCCACTCTTAAATTAGCATTAGGTCATAGGCTTGTGGGGGCAGGGATTCCATGAATCACAGGAGCAGGGAAGAAGAAATCCAACAGTTCTCCAAAGTCTAATGGTGACTGCTAACAGCCATGCTGAGGAAGCCGGGTCTCCAGTCTGTAGCCCTGAACTGGGCAGGACAGCAGGTTTCTGGAGAAGCCTCGGTTTGCATGACTCAATAATAAATTACCATCTTAGACAGTTTTACACTTGCATTGTATGACCAGCCACGATTAGGGCCCTGTTAGCTGATCACAGGTTTGACTGACCAGAGAAGCCTTGTGATTTCCAGGGATCCAGTCCATGGGCATCCAGTGGGGACCTGCTCCTCTTAATAACAATGAAAACTGCAATGGGCTGAATATTTCTGTCCCCTTCCCCACTTCCCAAATCCACATATTGAAGCCCTAATCACTAGGTCATAGATATTTGGAGGTGGGTCCTGGGGGTGGAGCCCCATGGTGGGATTAGTGCTCTTGTAAGAGGAGGAAGAGATCAGAGCTCTTGTTCTACCTCGGGACAGAGAACAAACCAGGAAGTGAGTCCTCACCAGCAACCAAATCTGCCACTACCTTGATCTTAGACTCCACCGGCTCCAAAAGTGTGATAAATAAATGTCTGTTGTTTAAACTACCCAGTCTGTGGTTGTTTTGTTATAGCAGCCTGAGCTGACTAGACCTGTCAAAAACAAAACTCTTCATACCAATCCTTTTAATCACAGAATCCTCTCTTCTCCTTATTCACTTTAATTCATGTAGAATTTTTAGTATTTAGTTAGCATCTTTTTATGTATCTCATTGTAGCTTATTCCTTTGCACACCTTTTGCACTTTTCTGTCATTACCTGGATAAATCCTACTGTATCGACTCAGATGTCCCCTCTGACAGGAAGCCTTCCCTGCCCTTCTCCTCCTCACCCAGCCTTAATTTGGTGTTGATTGTATACAGGTCCAGTGCACCTGTCTCAGCCCTCCATTCCCTGAGTCTCCCTCTTCACTGGTCTTCACTAGATGGTTGGGATGTGTGCTGAGCTGCAGGAGGTAGAACCTACAGCAGGAGGTACAACAAATGTTTATTGCATGAAAAAATTTTGTCAACGAGCCCAGAAAGCTGAGGTCATCAATACAAGGAAGTGTCTGCCCGGGAAAGGACTAGAGTAACGAAGGCAAGGGCAAGGGCCAGGAGTTTAGCATGGACTTTTAAGTCAAAACGGGATCCCAGATGCTTCGGAAATAGTTGAGACAAAGTCAGTGAAGTAGCAGTGGTTCAGAGCAGAACTGGGTGGTAGAGGAGATGAAATTCAATACAGAAGATTAGAGACTTTAAATATTTCTTCATTTGAACAACAAGAGTTGTGTCCCTAACATAAGACCCCCTGTGTCTATGAACAGAGCCTGATTTAGAAGTAGGGTCTTTGCAGAGAAAGGAGTTAAGAAGAGGTCGCAAGAGTGGGCCCTAGTCCAGTGTGACTGGAGTCCTTGTACAGAGAGGAGATTTGGACATGGAGACACACATGTGCAGAGAGAAGAGGCTGTGGAGACCCAGGGAGAAGGTCATTGACCAGCCGCTAGATGCTGGGAGAGAGGAATGGAACGAATCTTCCCTCACAGACCCCAGAAGGAACTAAGCCTGCTGTACCTTCAGTTTGGACTTTCAGTCTCCAACACTGTTCTGTTCTTTAGACCACTCTGTCTATGGCACATTGCTATGGCCACTCTAGAAGACCAACATCCCCCTCCTCCACTGGACTCAGTCACCTAGAGACAAAGGCTTGGCCACTCATGCTGAGACCTCCTTGGGCCCCTGGCAGGACACCCTCAATAGAAGTCTGTGGGAGACTGAGGGTTAACACGTGAGCACTCCTCAGACTTTCAGTGGAGGCAGGAGCCATCGTGGGTAGAAAACTGGGAGAATGGAATGAGCACATACCAGAATTTTGCTGAGATGTTATTTCCTCCCTGTCTCCTCCCCACCCCAGATCATGATGTCTCCTTCTCCTCTGTGTAGGGAAGCCCCAGCAAAGCTCCAAGACCCAAGAAGGCCACTTGTGTGCAAAGTCATTTGCTAATGGGAAGATTGAGAACACCACGTCCTCACCCTGAGTCACACGGCTCCCTACCCTGGGGTTTAGCTACCCCACAATTTCATAGGGAACACTTGTTTCTTATTATCTAAAGGTTAACTTGAAATTCATTCCTGATGAAAAAAGTATAAAATCTATGGAAAGCTGAGTTTGGGTGGATGTTCTACCTGAGGTTAGTTTCCAAGTCCAGAAATTTTGCAAACTATAAATCTGGAGTGATGGATCTATGTGGTTCCCTGACCAATACAGATATTTATAATAATAATAATAACAGAGGAAAAGATAGCACAGCCTCAGAATTTTTTCCCTTTACTCAGCTGAAAATTAAACCAGACAGGCAATTTCTAAGGTTTTGCCATAATATATAATATGTGTACACCACATTTGTGGCACATTACATATTACATGGTTATTATTCTGCATTTTTCATCCAATCATCTTATTAGTTCTGGTATTTTTATGTGGTGAATGACTACAAGCAAAGTCAAGTGAGAAAGGCATTGGTAGAAAATAAAGTACAGATCCAATAAAGTCAGACCTGTTGAAGCGTGACCAGCACTTCAGTGGACCACAGTGCGGGGTGTTGGCAATGAACTTTTGAAGACTGGAAAAGTACTAAGGTAAGAGCAGCGTGAGACGCACCATCCTCGGTAGCAGGTTGACTGCCTGACTCGTTCTGTAAGTCATTCTACTATCACACCCACAGCCATGCCTCATTGCTCTCAAACATCATGATTGGACAGCTTTGTAATTGCTTTGTAACGTGCTCTGTACTTAACTATGGAAAATAATCACAAGAGGAGAGTGAGTACCACACTAAAATAGAATTCACTCTGTTTCTAAATATATCTGGGGGCCCCTGGAGAATATCATTGTATATTCTGACCTATTATTAGAAGAAAAGGAAGCAACTCTATTAATAACTTGGATCCGTTGTGATAGCCCATTCAACTGATTTTCTAAGCTTTGAGTCACTTGTTGCTTTTAGTGTTTGGTGTCATTTGCTTGGAACCAAACGGAATATCCTATTTTGGATATGTCAGCAAAGACAGGATAGATTCTGCTAAATCAGACTACTGGTCAGAGTTTCTCTTTTTCAGTAGTCAAGCTTTTTTTCCTCTTCTTTCTTTTTCCCTTCTTTCCCTAATGTCCTCCTCTGTCTTTTCATTTGGAGCTAACGTTTTGGTTCCTTTATTTATTTCTTACTTCCCGCAACTTCCCCCTTTTCTCTTTTGGGGAGAATGTAAAAGTTTACCACCAAGGAGTCTGAATTTTCCAGCCTGAAATTGAATTCTGCTGCTCAGCTGAGCTGCTCTCAGGGTACATCATACCCTAAAGAGCAGAGGTTTTAGAGAGAAACTTTGTAGTTTTTCCCCCAATGAGATGGACGACCACATCATGTATATTAAAGCTGAAGGGTCTAAGTACGGCTTTATAATACAGTAGCTTATTGTGTAAGTTATCATCTATCATAATGACATATTAGACCATAGAGTCTGACTCTGAGAACTAAAAATCAGCTTGCAAATGTTATGAGCAATTATGTTCTGACCCATCCAAGATCTGTAAATGAGAAAGAGATCTGTTGGAATATATAACTTCTCTGTAATCACTAGGTATCATAAGCTAGTTAAACTCGGGATGTAGGGCCTTTTATATTTGCAGTGCAATTTACAGTGAGGCTTCAAAGGTCACACTGAACTAAACCATCAGAGGGAGCTGACAATCAATATCAAGTGTGTAATGCCTGTTGGAATAGACTTCTGTCTGCTCTGTGCTTCCCTCGTGTCTTGAGAGTGTCCTAGGGTCCAGCTAATCATCTCCTTGGGGCCCCCGTTGCTTGACTACTGATTTTGGTCCAACTGTAATATTCTAAAGCCAGTGACCATGTTTCCCACTTCTTGGTGTCCTCTACAGTGCCAAGTGGCCAAGCGGGTGCTTTATAACAGCAGACGGTCAGGAAATACTTGCCGAATTGGAAAAACAAAGAAAAACCAATTAAGAGGAGCTGTGTTAGGGGTGGCGGGTGTCCTTCTCTGCATCACAGCTCTGGAATGTGGCAATGTTATAGAGCCCTGGTTGTGTTCCTAACAGACGTATTTCAAGAATGCATACTCCTGAAGCGACAAAATGCCACCAAGAATTTCTGGTAACCTTAGAGCAGCTTGATGAAGAGCCTGAGTACTTGATTGTGCCCCTTCATTTTCTTATCACTCACTGTAAACACTGAAGAAATCACTGGCTTTGTGTTGTCTTAGCAAACAGAGCTTATGCACACACCATGTCAGGGGAGGTTAACAAAACCAACTAAGCTCACAGTGGCTGCTGTGATCGGTGAAACTAATGTGGTTGGCCAGAATGGATCTTAGGAAGTCACTTTTATTTTGCCAAAAACAAATGCATTCTTGGGCATGAACTAATGTATGGCTAAAAGCCATTAAGTGGGTTATTCCACCAATCTCTTCTACAGTGCAATACACTGTGTTGGAATCTCTTAGCCAGAATTCTTAAACTTCAAGGAATGGCCAGGGCATTGGACTCCAGGTTGTTAGGAGATGCTGACTGTGTGTTGGCCTCCAGGGAGAGTGGGGGTGGGGGCAGGGGGTCCAATTCAAGCAGGTGGCATAACAGGTGGTTCAATTCTTCCAATCACATCAGAATCATAGTGACCTCTCCAGGTCACAGCCTGTTTGAACACTGCTGTCTTTGGGCTCTTTGGATACTTCTGGGTGATAATAGAAACCCCTAGATCCTACTTGAATATTAAAGAGCATGAAATTTAGAGGCAGCCAGACTTGTCTAAAAATTCTGGCTCCAACGTATACTAACTATGTGATTTTGAGTTGTTACTTAAATTCTTAAGCATTAGGTTCCTCATCTATGAATTGGAAATCGTATGTATCTTTTGAGTTGTTTTTGTTTTAGGTTAAATGAGATTCTGCAAAAATGTTCATATCATAATTCATGACATTTAGCAAACACCAAATAAAAGATAGCTCTTCCTCCTCTTCCTCTTATTTTTACCCTTACTCCTATTCTTCTTCCTTCTAATCTGTCTTCATAACTTCATTACTTCAGCATGAAAAGGTGCACCCATTCTGCATTGAACCAGGTGTGATTAAGGCACTGAGCAGACTTCCTCTGGGATGTGTGTCTGGGCACGCATGGGGCATACGTGGGCATATACACACATGCGTGTATGTAAAGGAAGGAAAATGGTTTGAAGGAGAGGAGGAAATCGTGTTGACTTTTAAAGCCAAGAATATGCTCTCATACAGCACAGCACCTGAATCCCCCCTCCTCACCTTCATTACCCTGCCCCACCAGCTAACTCCTTGAGAAAGGACTTGACAATGCTTTGTGTGTGACTATGACCTCTGTGGTCTCCTCAAGTCCTGCGTCCTGGAGTGTGTGTGTGTGGGGAGGATGCTAGCTTTTCATTGTTCTGAACAAAATACCTGACAAGAGCAACTTAGAGAAAGGATTTATTTGGGCTCATGGTTTTAGAAGTCTCTGTGATGTTGGACGAAAGCTTTCAGTTCATGGAAGCTGGGAAGGAGAGAGAGAAAGAGTGCACACAGAGGGACAGGATACAGTCTCCAAGAGCACCACCCCAGTAACAAACTTCCTTCAGCCATGTCCACCTGCCTAGAGTTACCACCCCTACCTGGAAGTCCATTCAAATTATTAATCCGTCAAATGGATTAACCCACTGAGGAGATTACAGCTCTTATCATGCGATCTTTTCACCTGTGAACATTGCTGCTTTGCCTAACACATAAGCTTTTTAGGGGACATTAAAGACCCAAACCATAACAGGGGATAGAAAGAGAGAGGCAGCATCTTTCCAGTGAATAGTTCTGCATCCTGGTGAAGGCCGCTATGAGTTACTACAATGAAATACCCAAAGAAGCTAACTTTATAAAGAAAAAAGTATTTAGCTCACAGTTTTGGAGGCTAAAAGTCCAAATGACACAGCACAGGTTGGGTTGTCACTCCTCGTCCGTATCACCTCATAACATGGCCGGTGATGCAGCTGCACATGTGGAAAGAAAGCCAGTGACGACGTCTCAAAACAGGAGAGAAAGAGTGAGCCCAGGTCCCACAGTCCTCTTTGAGGTCCTTCTCCCAACAACACCAGGAACTCCCACCAGGTCCCACCTCCTACAGGTTCAGCACATCCCCAAAGTGCCAACCCAGGAATATAGCCTTTAACATGTGGGTTTTGGGGTCACTTAACATCTAAAGCACAACAACAACTCTCAAGTTTGGGGACTTCAGAAAAGTGCTGCCCCCAGGTATCTCCACTGCACCCCATCCCCTACTGTCCCACTTCAGCAGCTGTAACAAATGGGTTTTCTAAGTCCCAAATGACATCAGATCTTCCTCTTTGTCACTTCATTGGGGCAAGGAATGGTCAAGAGAAAACAGGAGGAATTAATGATGTAGACACTGATGGAAAAAAAACCAATATCCTAGGCACACCGATCCTCTGGGTTCCCAAACTTAAGCTGAAAGAAAGAGGCAGATAAATGCGAAGCCCGAGGAGGAAAGCATCCACTCATTCATTCATCTGTTCATTCAGTTAAGATTATTTATTAAATTTCTATTACATAATGGACACGGGGCTGATTGCTGAAGTTACAATGGTAAACAGTCACTGCTCTCATGCTTTACGGTTTGGGATCTTATCACCTAGATGAGTAAAATATCCAACTATCCAATTATATTTCTGTTCGTGGTGCTGGGTAACAAATTATCCCCAGAGTTAGCAACTTGAACCAACCATGTGTATTATGCTCATGGCTCTGAATCGTAGGACCTGCCCAGGGCACAGAATTCCATGATGTCTGGGGCTTAGCTGGGAGACTCAAGGCCTGGAAGTGACCTGATGACTGGGGCCTGGGATTATCTGGAGATGTCCTCCCTCATTCACTTGTCTGAGTTCTTGCAGGCTGTCATCTGGGAGCCCTTCAGAGGTGTGGCTGGGAACACCTACAGTACATGACCATCATGACAGCCTTTCACAGCCTTAAGTAACTAGAATTCTAAAAGGGTAACTGGCTTCCATCCGAGCCAGCATTTCAATGGAAGCAGACAAGAGCAGCATTTCTTTCTCTGATCCCACCTTGGAAATCATGGACTACTGGGCACCCCATCCCCCATTCTGGTGGTTAGTAAAAACCAGTCTAGACTCCAGGGGAGGAGAACAAGAGACCTCCAGCCTCTGTCTCCCATTCTTGATGAGGGAGAAGCAAGGTAGGAGTATGTGGGATGGGTGATACAACTATGGGCATCTTTAGAAAATAGGATCTGCCAAAAGACAGTGAAATAAGTGTTAGGAAAGGCTAGGAGAGGAACATATGAGGAGCCTTAATCCTCACTGGCATAGTCCATCAGGAATTTTTCTAAGAAAGTGGCCACTAAGCTGAGCATCAGTGGAAGTTAGCCAAAGACTGTGTGTGAAATGGTATTTTAAGCAAATGGAACATGGCAAAGGCCCAGAGTCTATTGGAAGCCTAGACCATATTTAGTCCTGAAATACTTTCCATATGGCTCTCTTGTAGGGTGTGAATGTGGTCCCAGCTAGCTACAGCCTATGGGAGGACTGTTCCTGACCCCTACACTCCACCTGTGCTGTGTCAATATGCTGTGCTGACCACCTCTCAGTCACAGTGTGACCACCTAGAACTTGGGCATACTTGTTCTAAACCTACCAATTAGAACTTCCCTCAGGAAACCCACTTAGGTAGCACCCTGGACCCCAATAATGGCTTCACTCCACAGGTGACCACCCCCTTCTCTCTCTCTCTTTGCTCCCCACCTGCAGGTTGAACAAGCTTGTTCCGATGGCTTCCCTTTGTCCTTGGCCCCACGAGGCACCTGCCCTCTTCTCTCTGGGATCTGGGAGTGATAAACTCCCTCTGGTATTTCCCTGTGCTGCCTCTTCCACGTCTCACCTGGCCAACACACCCGAACCTGATTTCAGGGCTCGTCTAGGGAGTGGCTATTTTGATAGGAGTAAACTGGACACAGGTCAGACAAGAGCCAAAAAAGCATCTGCCAGTACAAACAAGTTTCTGTGAGAAGGACACCTAGGCATTGGGCTGCCTGCCAGGACAGAAAAGTCACGTTGTAAACACCCATGACCAAGTTTCCTGGAGCCCCATCATGGCAGAGCAAGAGTTTAGGGTCACAGTCTAGAGAGGGACCTCAAGACCAAATCAGAGGAAAGTACAGCATGTGTGAATGTTTGCATGTTTCTGGAGGACAAAGACATGTAGACATAAACAAGAGCTCAATCCCGAAGGTCCTGGTGAGAAGCACCAGGGATTTGAACAACAGCAGAGGCAGAAGGAAAACGTCATCTGTGTTTAGAAAGAACATGACAGGCAGCATAAAAATGAGGACAGAATTCAAATGGAGTCAGCCCTTAATCTTCCAAATTCCGAATCCTGGAAAGGGTAATGATGCTCAACAGTGGGGAAAAAAAAAATGTGTGGTGTGTGTGTTTGTCGGCTTTATTTTTATTTTAAAAATTTAAATGGAAATTCCTCTTTGTTATCCCCACAGAAGTATATGTAAGGCTCTTAGACTCAGACATCAATAAATTCCCTTCCACTTCTCAACATGCAAGATTCCCACATAAAAGACTTTTTTCTGATTCCTCTCAAGAGCAGCAGCCATACCTGAAATACTAACCTAAGGTCTTATGCTAGGGGAATCCATTGTCACTACTCATGTTGTTCATAAACTCAGAGAAAATCTCTCCTAGAGAACATGCAAATCCCCAGCCACCAATTTCTTCTCGGGAATGAACCAAACTTTCCTTAGGAAGGGGCAAGGCTGAGCAGGAGATGCCATCCTGGTAAGACATTATATGACTCTGTGGTCTACGTGGCCAATAGCCACTTACATGAAACCATTCATTTCCTGTAGTGTGGTTCCCAAGTGCTTGCCATCTTGGAACAATGATGGGGAATTTCTAAACATCAGAAGGACCATGACGACAGCCACAGTTATACAACCCTACTCTTCCTGGTCTTGGAAAACGTCCCATTGTGCTTCATGCATTAAAGGGATCTAAAATAAGCAAGGAGTCTAGACAGTGGCGAACATATATAAGCCCTTTGGTTTTTCCTCCATTATTTGGTAATGTACAATGGAAGTCACTCAGTAATCTCCCCTCTGGTCAAAGAATTGCAGGAGTGTGTAAGTATAAAATATATATGGAAGGTAATTCATCTTTGGCAGTTTTCCTAGATCATTATTAGCTACTTCCAGTCTTTTTTAGAAGTGGGTGGGATAAAAATAATGTGTCAGTGAATAAATTTGCATTTATGAAGTTTGAGAGCAGCTTATTTCTAACAGGGCTTCAACATTCAAGATCCATCACTCCCCAGCTGATTTTATCACACCCAGCAGATATTTACTGGGCTTTGTCAATTTGGTATTTCCTAGTCTATATGGTGCAATTGATCTATTTTAATCCCACATGGATCTATTTTGTCTTTTAATATATCCCAACACACGTGTTTTATACTCTTTTATTTGAAAATACTTTGGGAAAACTTACTATCATGCCTACTTCTTCCCTATCCTGACCCCCACTTGTTATACTTGACATCTTAAGATCAAATACTGTGTTTGATTTTGTTCTTCTTTGCTTTGTATTTTCTAGAACATCTGAATTTCCAAATGAATTTTAGAAGCAGATTTCATTTTTCTACCAGAAAAGAAAGAAAGATGAAAGACCAACAGCAGACAGACAGAAACAAGAGAAAGGAAACGAACGGAAAGTCTCTGGGATTTTGATTGTGTTTGTATTGATACTAAGGAGAAATTTGGGGAAATTGATAACCTGGTAATAGTGAACCCCTGAACTCATGAGCAAAGCATATTTCTCCATTTATTTTGATCCTCTAATTTCTAATAGCTCTCAGCAAAATTTGAGAGTTTTCACAGTACATCCTTTGTCAGATTTCTTCTTAAGCATTTCATATTTTTCATTCTATTGTAAATGGTATTGTTGATTTCTTAATTTTCAGTTTCTAGTTGTCCATTGCTAGTTTATAGAAAGAGATCCAATTTTCGTATATTGAGCCTGAATCTCTCAGGCCTGCGAAACCAACTTATTAGCTCTAGTGTCTTCCTTATGGATTACACTGAATTTTTTGATAGAGATCACCAGGCTGTACTTTGTTTTCTTTCTAACTTCAAAACTTAACCAGAGACCCACAGCACAGAAAATATGAGTTCTGCATATTCAGCTTTTTCAAATTGCAAAGCTGTGTGCCAGGGGTCTGGTCTATCCTCTGGCCACAGAGAGACCTAGATGGAGCTTTGACGTACAGCTTTTCTGTACTTTAGGTCAATCACATTTCCAAACAGAGCATATTAGGTTTTTTTGGTATCAAAGAGCAAATCATAATTAAAATATTTTCCTAATTCCCTAAGCAGCTCTCAGAGGTCAAGGACGGGACACTCTTTGGAGTCAGAGTCAGAGGGTATGTGTGTGGGGGTGCTGCTCATGATGTGTTTAGATGAATGGGAGTGTGGGAAATGAATGGGTGATAAAAAAATCCTTAGAGAAAAGTATGTTTAATTGCTAGAGTTCTACATATAAATGAAAGAAGTCAGACCTCACCGTAAAGAAGATAAAGTTTCAGCTTCATGATTTCAGTTAGAGCTTTTGATCTGGCTGTGAAAGATCCTGCAAATATTTTAAAGGCAATACAGTTCATGTAATAGATTGTCTGGACCTAGGTGAACCTGGTGTGGTGGCTGCAGGGCCCTTGAAATGTGCCATAAATGTAAAGTTCACACTTGATTTTAAAGACTTAATATGAAAAAAGGAGAATGATACATGTTAATGAAAACATTTTGTACACATTGGGTTAAATACCATTAAAATTAGTTTTACCTGTTTCTTTTTTGTTTCTTTTTACTTATTTCCTGGGAAAACTAGAGAATTTGGAATTGCTTTGTGACTCACTTTTGTGGCTCACATTGCATTGATAGTCTCACTGGTTTAAAACCCAGTTTTTTTGATACAAAGTAGATTTGGTGCTCTGAGATTTATTCTCATCCCCAAGATTCAGGCAGTGGGACAATTCTAGCATGTTCAGAGTAAGTCGTTTGTACACTGGAGAAAGATCCTTGCCCAGCCCAGGAGATTTTCACCTCCGCCTCTCCAGAGCTGTCTCCGGCACATACCTTAGGGATGAATCATTTTACTTTTTTTGGGGAAGAGAACTCTTAACCAAGTTGGAGTTCCCAACCATTTTTTGGAAAAACTAAAATTGAGGAAAGAATAAGGGGTGAAGAGCCAAATTGGACAGTTTTTTTTTTTAAATTAATTTTGCATTTGTTCTAATTAGTTGTACATGAGAGTAGACTGCATTTAAACATTTTGATAGGTTGTACATAAATGGAGTAAAATCTCTTATTTTTCTGATTGTACATATTGTAGGATCACATCGGTCATGCAGTCATACATGAGGTAATAAAGTCTGTTTCACTCTACTATCATTTGTACCCCCATACCCCTTCCCCTCCCTTCACTCCCCTCTACCTAATGCAAAGTAACTCTATCCTCCCCATCCCACCACCTTATTGCGAATTAGCATCCACGTATCAGAGAAAACAGAGTTTTTCTTCATTAATGAGTCTATCATTCACACTATAAATAAATAAGTGACTTAAAGCTTCCACTGCCTTCCCGAATGCTTTGGCAGAGCAGAAAATACTAATGAAGGAAGAGAGGAAGCTTCCGCAAAAGCAAGATTTCTGCTAGACTGTCATTCATAGTAAGGCAGCTAATTTTTAATGTGACGAAAAACACAGAAAATGTGTGGTTCTCTGAGCTCAGGAAACACTTATTTAATGGATATAAAACTGCCTCTCCTGCTGGAAGCCAAAGGGCAGAGATTAGAGAGACAGAGGGGAGATAAAGGGAGTGACAAGAGGCATGAGAAGACAGTTTGTAGGATTTTATTAATTATGTATGCTAAGAATATGTATATATGTATACATATATATACATGTACATACATATATATATATATATGCAGAGAGAGAGAGAGAGAGAGAGAGAAATATGCCTTAACTTTTCATTTTCCAAATAAAGCATTTTCAATTTGGTAGTTGGTTAATGAATAAATTGTAGTTGTAGTTTTTCAATATTTTGAGTATTTAAAATTCATTTGAGGGGCTGGGGTTGTGGCTCAGTGGTACAGCATTTGCCAGGCATATGTGAAGCACTGAGTTGGATTCTCACCACCACATATAAATAAATAAAGTAAAGGTTCATTAACAACTAAAAAGATATTTAAAAATTCATTTGATGTTACATCAAAAAAATATATAAAAGAAAAGGGTGTATTCTTAATTTATTTTTTACTTTTAATAATATTACATAAGGTTCAAGTGTTGGACTTATGATTTGAGCTCATAAATTTTTACATTCTATCTTGTGTAAAAGTTTTGCAGTCACACTTTTCTACAGTCATGTTATCTAAGCATCAAAATCTTCAAAATTTTACTTTTAATTTGATGTTTCTAAGAAGTTTCTATTTGATTAGTTTTCTCTCCCTAAGCAGATTTAGAAACTTTGGATACATCTTGGATTCTTTTTTAATAAGCCCATTTTTCCTTGTATGCCATAGAAGACTCTGATGCTCTTAAAATATATGTAGTATATAAAAAACTGCCATCTTTGTGGAAACTGCTTCTCTTGTGTAGTTACTTTATTGTGTCTGGGAACAGTCATAGATTTTTATGGATGTCATCCAAATGTCTTTACCAGTGTTTAGCATTATAATAGGAGTCAAGTCTTTTTTTTCCATTATAATTTCAGCTCTTGAATGTGCTCCAGGATAAACGTCGTGCATGGTTTGTCATGGCAATGAAAGATGTGGTCATGCAGCTCCCACCACTCCTGAGAGTTAATTCCAGGAATTACAATATGCCGAGGAAGCACGGGAACCTCTTTCCTTACCTCATTCATGGTCTGCTTGAGAGTGTCTGAAATAACTACCAAGAAATAATGTTATATTTATCTTAAGGCTTCTAAAGTGAATGTGATAATTGTACTTCTCTACTAGGAAAATTAACTATTTTGAACATAAGCCTAGATTGAATCCTGCTTCCTTTAATCTATTTGATATGTCTTTGATATCAAATCAGTATTACAGTTTTGGTTATCAGTACTGATTGCACTATAACCTCAGTTTTAGTATCAGATTCATATCTGATCGGGTAACAAACAGCTCTACACACTGAGGGCTGCTGTTTGCTAAAACTTGGGTTTTCTCCCTGGGGACTTTCTTTCTGGCCACTGGAGCATGAATGTTCTGGTCAGACAGAGGCCAAGTCAGAGTCAAAACCCTTAGAAACAGCTCATGACCAATGTCAAATGGGGAACTGGACAAGTAGCCCAGGTCTCTAGTGCTTTTTCTGATTGACTTTGAGACACTCTACCCCAGTACTTAACCAACTTTATCAATTGGGGATTCTGTTTAAAATGTACATTCTGATTCAGTGGATCTGAGACGAGCTTGAGATCCCGCAGTCTCTGGGGTTCAGTCCACAGTTGCCTTCATTGCCTGCCTGGGGCAGGACAGATCATCATGGTCATGCACTGTAAGTTCTATGCAGTTGCCCAGAATGCCCCAGGGGAATAGCTAGGTGATAACTTAGGTGAGAATTCTCCTTTGACTAGTTATCTTCACTTCCCTGTTTCTCTATTCCTTCACTTCTCTGTTCCTCTAATGGTTTTCTATTTACATGTGAATTCTTATCTCACCATGCTTCTCGGGAACCCAAACCTAGAATAAATATCCATGCATCTACCCATGAATCCATCTGGAACATAACAACATAGTGCAGCCTCTTAAAGAATCCAGCAACTTGAAGACCTGGAAGAGAAAGAATGAGGGTAAGGAGTGGGTTGGGGTGGGGGAGGTAAAACGGATGACAATCAGCAGCCGACTTTTCCTTCCTCCTTATGGAATTCTTGGGAGGATTGGATATTATGGAGCTCTGGTGAAAGAGGAAACCAGGCAGTTGGTTATGACTGCACAATTCCCAGAGACATGACCATTTGACCAGGAAAGATGGGCAAGGACTTCATGCCTCAGTGCTATTCAGGGCCCATGGTTGGTTGGGAACATTGGCCAATATGGGAGCTATGAATGGTGGCAGGTCAAATGTTCATCTTGGAAAGAACAGAAATTAGGGAAAGGGATACTGTATGAATTGAAGTGAGGGAATGCCACACTTCCCTAGATTGTGAAGCAGAACACAAAGGAGAGAGAAATTAGTGAATGGGCTTTGCAGATGGTTCTAGGATTTTTTGGTGACTTTGGGCAGCTGCTACTGTGTGTGCCAGTTATCTTGTGGGAACCAAGCTCTAGAATCCCCCAGTTCAAATCCAACTCTGCCACTTCCTGATTGTGCTACCTAGCATGTTATTCAACCCTTGAAAGTATCAGTCTTCTCATCTGTAAAGTGGGGATAAAAATGCCTATCTTATGGCATCATAACAAAAATGAAGTGAGATGTTGTGTTAGTCAGGTTTCCATCAGAGTGACAAAATACCTGAGGAAATCAATTTAAAAGGATGAAAGGTTTATTTTGCCTCAGTCTCAAAGGTTTCAGTCCATCATTAGTTGTTTTCATTGCTTTTGGGCCTGTAGAGAGGCAGAATGTCATGGTAGGGAGCAGATAGTGGAGGAAATGACTCACCTCATGGTAGCTGGAAGCAAAAATGAGTGAGCAGGGGCCAGGGTCCCACTATCCCTTCAAGGGCATAGCCCTGGCGGTCTCACTTCCTCCACCAGGCCCCACCTCCCAAATGTTTCACCACTTCCCAATAGTGCCAGAGGCCAGTCACCAAGCTTTTAGCACATGGCCTGTGGTGGACAATCAGGTCCAAACCATAAGAGATGATGTGTAGAAAGCATTTCTGTTATTGTAACCAGAGGATAGGAGAGTTTTCCTGATACTGTGAGTATTCCCAAGAATGCTGTGGAAGTGGGCTGTCCTTTGACTTGATTCCAGAGTTGGGAACACACACACACACACACACACACACACCACACACTCAGTGTGCATGTACATGTACAAAGCTTCTGGAGTGATCTTATAAAGCAAGCAAACAAACAAAACCCCCCTTATTGCTCTCAGCTATGCCTGAAATTGCCCCTGTGACATTTTTCCTTGAGTAAAGCAAACACCTGTTCACGGTGGAACTTAAAAGGGAAACCCCATTTGAAGCTCCTGCTTCCCCTTCTCATGCAAACTGAAATAGTTCCTCCTGCCAAGGGCCTTTTTGGTTTCTTCAGTTCAGTGGCCTGAGAACCGTCCCCCTGTTCTCCTAGCGAGGGCCCAGTCTCAGGAGTGTCCTACCACACCTGTGAGCTGGGGGCTGAAATTGCTTTATGTTTGTTGTCCAGACCCACTGGTCACATCCCATGGTCTCACCTGCTGTCGCTTCTCTCCAGGTGCTTGACAGGTTGATATCCTGGAAGTAACGTTTTAAAAGGCTGAGGACAGGTCATTTCTTAGAAGTGGGCATAGAGAATGAGCCATTGCCCGAAGCTGTTTGATTCCAGCATTCCTTTCATCTGTCTTTTGAAAGCAGCTTCCTCATTGAACCAACATCTGCCCTGGGCTCTTCATGGAAGGCGGTGGGTGCTGATGGAAATCACAGATGTGACCCAAACTCCCCAGTGACAGTCAGGTCAGAGGTCACTCGGCCCCATTCCAGTAACAGGTGGCACTTGATCCTTAGAGTGGCCTCTCCTTTTCATGAGGGTTTGAATCATGAGACAAGCAGGGTAAAAACTGTCACTATGCATTTTGATTTCTGTAACCAGCGATGAGCTATTTGATAGCTGTGTTTTAAAAACAATAGTGTAATAACAGATGTCATAGGTATCAGGGCAAAATATCTACTCTTCCGTCTGCAAGCACTGCTGTTATTTCAAATTACATTTTAGTTTACCGAGTAATAGGTGGACCACACACACACACACACTATTTCACACACACTTGACATATACATGCATGTGTAAATATATCAGTGGTCATAGAGGGGAGAACAAAAAATTTGTGCTAATGTCTAAATAAAGCAATAGTTATTAGTAAAATAAATAGATTCCTATTTACACTGTGTCACCGTTAATTAACTGGCATGCTGGACTTGAAGGTGGCTCTCATTTGTGTTGAAACTCAGAATGGTTGTCTTCTCTCCTCCTTTCTCCAACCTAGGAAAAGTCATAGACTTTCAATCCACACCCTTGTGAAGTTCAAACACACCTTAAAAGAATTAATTGGCAGCAATTTTAACCTGAAGGGTTGAAACCAGAAATCGAAGTAAATTCCGTTCGCAAAAGGGCTCATTCATTTCCTGCTTGGAGGAATGCTGCAAGTTATAAACTGCAGACTTGACGTTCATATACCAGGAAAATACATGGATGCAAAAACTGACCTCTGGGATACAGCCTGGAACTCCAACAATGTCATCAAGAACAAAAACACCACATCTGACAACCGTGAGATTCAAACAACTGCCCTCTGAGGAAGACTTTAGCACTCCCAACTAGACTCCCATATGCACAGGGGTCCCGTCAGGCAGCCCCCTCGGGGTGCACACACGGATGTTCCCCACACATAGCCCTTCATCCAAGGGTCAGATTTGTAGCTCCCCTGGGACAGAATCAAAGGCCAAGGGTGGGTGGCCCAGACTCTTGTTTGGATTGGGGAGCAGAGAACACATCTGCAGCACATCACCAGACCTGGCTGCTGACAGGGAGAGGCATTGATAATTCCTTCAGATCTTACAGATCAGTAACAACAGGACACCCTTCCACCAATTGGTGGCCCCCACAAGTTGGTTTGATTGAAATCAATATTTTAAAGATTTTTAATTGTAGTAGAATACACGTAACATAAAATTTATCATTTTAGCCATTTTTTGAATGTGTGCTTCAGTAATGTTAAGGACACTGATATCTCTGGGTAACTGATCTCTAAATATTTTTCTTCTTGTAAGACTCTGTACCCATTAAACAATTCATCACCGCCCTCAGAGTCTGACAGTCACCACCCTACTTATTTTTCTGTGAGTTTTATGAGTTCCTCCTACATATGTGGAGTCATCCAATATTTGTCCTTTGGTGACAATCCCTCAGGTTCATCCACGTTGCAGAGTGGGTCAGAATCTCCTGCTTTTTAAATGCTGAATCCGATTCTGTTCCATGTCTGTATCGCATTTCGGTTTTCCATTCACCAGACATTTGTTGCTGGACTTTTGAGTAGCTTCCGCCTTGTGGCTATTGTGAATAATGCTACCATGAACATGGGGGTAGCGAATTAGAATTTTTAATTATGATGATAAAATGATCGCATCCCATTTCACAACTGAACTACTCCCTGATTCTCAGTAAGTCATGTATTTTACAGAGCGTAGAATTCTTCTAATTCAGGGAGCGTGGATGGCCCATAATAGTCATTATGTAGGGATTAGGGTACAGGGCAAAAATAAAACTACCTGCTCTATGGTGGGCCTGCATTTGAATCTTGGCCTCCCTGGCACTAAGTTTTCATTGCCTAAACTTTTCTGGCCAAGGAACCCTGAACAAACATCATTATTCAAAAATTCTACCCTAATTGGTATTTCAGTTAGGACTAATATTTGCAGAATGTTTAAAATATTCCCAACATCAGTTTTTATTTTACTGCTAAAATTTTAGTTGATTTTTATTCTAATGCAAGAAAATGATATGACAATTTAATGATCTTAATTGGCTTTATCTTTAATTCTAGACTGGGACGACATTTTGCTTTATAAAATTGGTCAGTGATCCTTCAGACACCATTCGTGAGCTCAGATATGAACACTGTTGGTATAACTTTCACAAAAGAGAAACTGAGTCACAGAGGACCTGGGCACCTTGCCATTGGGCAGAGTCAGCGTTAGCGTTTGGGTTTCATTCCGGAGTCCCTGCACTTGACCACTGAGGTGTGAACAGATGTTGGAGGCATAGTATTATTGTTTTTGAGAATCAGCAACCAGAGGAGATATTAAAACTCCACGTTGATATTGCTTGAAAATGGTGCAACCATGTACCATGGGAAGTACTCTCGTTTTGTTGTTGTACCCAATAATTTTAACTCCCAAATCTGCCACCAGCTGTCCAGTAACACCTACTGAAGGGTTTTTATTCTCATCTTCTTGGCTTCAGTTTCTTAATCTGAAAATGGAGACAATAATGGCATTTCCTTGACTCAGTTGTAAAGAGTTAAAAAATAATGTCTGTAAATTACTCTACCTGTGGTGAGTGTTCAATACACATCAGTTCTCCTGATTCTTATCAGGCAAGAAAAGAATGTGATCTCAAAAAGGCACGTGTCTTCATGAAGTCATTGGGTGGCAAACATACTTAGTACCACTTTGTTTTTCTTGTGTACAAAGGCACTTAGGAACTGGATGACCTCCTCTTTCTTTTGCACTCTTTTCATTTTTCCAGAATCTAGTCATAAATACCAGAGGTATGGTATGCTGGAAACCAGACAGTGAAATCAACCTTGTTTTACCTTGAATGGAGAAGGCTCTCCAAATGCCAGGCTCAGGGACACTGCTGATGGCCTATGCAGATCCCCTTTTCTTTTAGCTCCATAATATCACAGCTTTGAAGTCCTAAGTCAGCCCAAGAAATGTTCTCTCCATCTCGACCCAAGGTCGGCACTGGGTAGCGAGTCATTGGCAGTCACATGAAATCTTGCCTCATCCCTAGAACTGTTTTTTTAATGGTGAAGCAATTTGATTAATGGGAAATGCCCTAATTCCAGTTTTATTGATAAAACAATTCTTGCATGGAAGCCTAAATATTATTGGTCCATTTAGCTATGCTGATTTGAGAATGATCCTCACGAACTCTGTTGATTCAAGAGTGATCATGCTTGGTGTGACAGCGTTACCCAAGGGAAAATGGCCCCTCATTGCCCCAGCGCTTTTTGCTTTGAAGATGTGCACAGGGAGATACCCCACGCAGCAAAGAGAGATACGTTCAAATCCAGTCCAAGGCAGGCAGAGAAGGATTTTCCACCTAGAGACCCAAGGGCAGTTTATGCCCTTGTGTGGATATGCTTGTGTGTGTACAGAGGTAGAGAAAACAAACATTTCCATGTGGTTTCCCACTCTCCCCTTGACTTCCTTTGTAATGTTTTCTTTGGGCAAAAAATCTTAATTCCTCAATTTGTTTTCCTTGCACGAGGCTTAATCATACATTAATGATCTGATGCTTCATATCAAATGAAAGACAAGTGCAAATGAAAGCCTAAGAAGCTTTGGGACTTCCTGTAAGATGGACTGTATTCTCACTCATGCACCAAATACCTTGTCAAACACTTTACTGGACACTCCAACCCACAGACAGACAAAGACAACAGGAATGGAGGTGTGGCTCTCTTTCTTGTTTATTTCCTGAGATGAAGAAATGAAGCCAGTTAAGTTGCATGGAAGACTTGTGTTTTCCTCAATGGAAGTGTTAACTGGAAAAACTGACTTTATCTGGAAATAAATCAGGCTCTGTGGCTCTGAAGATGTGCCTGACAGATCTTTTTTTCTGTGTTGAGGTAGTTTTGCTTTCAGACATCTTTTCTTGAATAAGCCATTCCCTCCTTGGAAATGGGTGCATGTCTCCTGCCATTGGGTCAGATCATATTTTCCCTTGGGTCAACCAACCCTGTCTCCAATTGCTCTTTAATTATTCAATTGTTGCTATGGAACACTCTTCATGAATTCTAAAATGGAACTACGAAGCATTTGCATCTCTAAGTTCTCAGGTCCACTTTTCTTGATTATAGCGCACTCTGTAATATTCGGATATATTCTTATTTCAGAGATGAAACCAAGTGTGATAGGGTGCTGACTGGTTGAGAATTGAGCAGTGATCTTGCTCCATTGAGTCATGTTTCCCATATCTGTGAAGCAGCAGTGAATTGAAACTCAAAAAGTATTCTCAGCAAAGTGGAAGATTTTTTAAAAACCCAAATCTCCTTTGGCCTCTCTTCTCTTGATCCAATTATCTGCCCCATTCTTCACATCTGCCCATCCTCCTGGGCTTGGGTACCCTGTGCTGGATGCCTCACAAGCAGCTCATCACAGATCTTAATACCTCTTCTTGAGCAAAAGTGTTCCCTTCATTAGGGAGAATCCTGTGTCCTTGAGAGTCTAGTTCTTGGTTCTTGATACTTGGCCAGAATTTTGGAACAAAGATTTTCATAAATAAGTTTTTCAAAGGGAAAATTTTCTTTTGCTTATTTGTTGCTTGCTTGTTTTTGGTACTGGGGATTTATCTTTTGAGGCAGATCTTCTCTAAGTTGCTGAGGCTAGCTTCAAACTGATGTTTTTCCTGCCTCCACCTCCAGAGTTGCTGGGGTTACAGGTGTGAAAAAGTTTTGCTCCTTAGTAGTTAGTTGATGGGACTTGAAGTTCATGAACCTTACTCCAAGAGTTTGTGAATCAGTTCAGTTCCTTGTGTCTCAGGTATCAACTTGGTCACCATGGTGTCTTCCTTCTCTAGAACAGTCATCCCTTAGTATCCATGGGGCTGTGGGTCCAGGACCCCCTGAGGATACCAAACTCCTCAGGGACTCTGATTAAAACAGCATAGTGTCTTCAGAGGACCTACCTATGTACACGCCCCTATATACTTTGAATCACCTCTAGATGACTTATAAAACCTAGCACTATGGAAATACTATGCAAATAGTTGTTCTACTGTATTGTTTGGGAAATAACATCAGGAAAAAAAAAGAGGTTGGTCAATGTTCAGAACAGATGCAATTAAAAAAAAGCAAACAACTTTCCACCGATGGTCTGTGGAATTACGTGTGCTGAGCCTGCCCATGCAGAGGACCACTGTATATTTCTGTCTTTTTCTCTGTATCTCATTTACATTTCTTCCTGGATTTTTTTTAAACTTCTCTTTTTGCCTTTATATACCTTTTGACTTATTTAAGGAGTGAGGTAGGTACAAAAGGGGTGTCCTGAAAGTCTTTGCCCTTGGAGGAAATCAGCTCTGCCATAGAATCCAGAGCCTTTCCTTTAAACTATAATAGAAAATGGTGCTGTTTTTCCTGGCTTTGTTTTATGTTCCTTGGAGTTAACTGAAAAAGAAAGAAAAGTAAATATGCTGTATTTCAGATCGTAAAGAAGAAAAAGGTAATCTAAGTGGGTTTATTTTTTTACCTTTCCATGACACTCAATTGATTCTATGCCTTTGATGTCAATAGACCTTAGCTGAAAAAAACCAATTTATTTGTGTCCACATCACTCCCTTTTCTGAAGGTGGGAGTATGGCTTCTGTGCTCCAGAGATCCCGTTGGTTCATAATTTCCTCTGTAAGCAACACCATATTGCTGGCTTATAGTCAGACGCCTGGTGGTCTTTTGCATAGTATGAAATCAGTGATCCTCAAAGTGGAAGCTGCACCAGACTCACCTGCAGGCCTTGCTCTGCACCTGCTTCTGGACCCCCTCCCCAGGGTTCCGGATGCATCAAGTCTGGGGAGGTGCCTGAGAATTTATATTCCCGACAAGCCTAGAGCAACAGGACTCTGGAACCACGATTGGGGAGCGGCTGCATGGAACTTAACTTTGAAAGGGCAACAGCCAATTTTGGTGCACATCTATTCTCCTATCCTTTCTTGTTCTTGTTCAGAATAATGAGCCTTAATACATTTGCTATGGTTTGGATATAAAGTGTCCCCCCCCCCCAAAAGTTCACGTATTGGAAACAAGATATCCAGGGTGGAATGTTCATAGGTGGAATGATTGGATTCTCAGTTGTAACCTCATCAGTGGATTAACCCATGTGATGGATTAATATTTTGAATGGGCACATGGGCATGGCTGGAGGAAGCAGGTCACTGGGGGCGTGGTTTGGGCACTATGTCTTGTTTCTGGTGCCTGTCTCTCTCCCTCCCTTCCTCCCTCTCTCTCTATCTCTGCATTACAGCTGCCATGAGCTGAGCAGCTTTCCTCCTCCATCCCCTTCCGCCATGATGCTCTGCCTCACCTCAGGCCCAGAGCAATGGAGTCGGCCAACCAGGCACTGAACCTCTGAAACCAGGAGCCAAAATAAACCTTTCCTCCTCTCAGTTGTTCTTGCTGGGTATTTTAATCATAGTGACAAAAAGATGACTAACACACCGTTGAATAACAATATTATTTAACACACTGTTCTTATTAGATACTTTTCTGTGAGTGAAGAAAGTGAAGATTGTTCTCCAGAGTCTCAGGACTTCCAGCCTCGGCATGAGTCCGCGGGGCAGGAGGACCCCTCCTGGAGGCTCCTCTCTGGTCTGCGAGCCTCTCTCCAACTGTAGTGTGCGCTGCTGGGGAGGTTTTAGAGCGACTCCGATGATGCTGTTTTTCTAAGCAAAGGAGTAAAACCACGAGTGTGACTCAGATTATTAAATGTTGACTTTAAAGGTCTCTTGCTCTCACTGTTTTTGTAATTTAAAGACATCTAATCTTCTCGAAGTGCCCTGCTGGGCCTCTCCCTGACATCATGTTTGTTTGAGCTTTGGATTCAATATTAAGACCATGATTTAAAAGAAAAAGAAAATAGCAATTTTAAAAGCCAGAGTTTCTTTAGAGCCAGGCTGGGGAGAGGCCAGCTGTGTGGGAAACGTGTGCCTCCCTGCAAAGGCCGGTGTGTGCGGGAGAGAGGGAGGGATCCGGGCCACTTAATGTACAGAAAGCACAGATGCTTCGTGGTCGAAGAACCCTGAGGATCAGATGGGCCGGGGCCTGGCTGACTCGGGAAAGCAATGAGAAGTTTAGAATTTCTACCAATGATGTTTAAATGTTATTTAATATATTCAAACCTCCAAGAAGACAGGTTCATTAACTCCCTGGTTTCCAGGCCACTCTAGTTCCGTTGCAGGGCTTCTCAAAGGAGAACCTTTTGATTTCTCAAGGTCAAGTGTAAGCGGTTACAATATTTTTCATTCAAACTATTAAAGGAGAGTTTCTTGTGAATTCTACGAGTTTTTCCACTTACATCTATGCTCTGTTTATTTAAATTTTTTTTTCAGCAGACTTAACCTTTGGAGCCCAATGTGTTGACAGAGAACACTTGACTTCTGCTCCTCTGGTCCCATCTGTGTATCCGCAGGACCTGGTGGACCGTCCTGAGGCCCTGCTCTGACTGGGAAGGAGCAGGGCTTCACGCAGCTCCATTCTATGCACCTGTGTGGTTTCCCCAAGAGGTGAGCGGGAAGGACCACTTTTTATCACCTCCTTCATTCTTTCAAAGAAGCACAGCTTTTCTGGGACATGGGCAGAGACCCCAGAGACAGTGGAGCCAGTCAAGAGGGTAAATCTTTGTCCTGGCATCAGGCTAGCCCAGAATAAAGTCAGCCATGCTCTCCCTGTGGACTGTCCCACGCCTTTTTAAATAAATGGAGTAATCTACACTGCAGGACACAGCTGTGGTCGGCAGGGAAGTGGCCAAGGGAGAGCCAATAGCATGTCCAGAGGGGAGCCAGCTCAGCCGGGGACTTCTGCTGGGCCACACGGTGAAGACCAACCAACCGGAATCTTCTTCCTTCCTTCCTCCCTCCCTCCTCCCCTTCCTTCCTTCCTTCCTTCCTTCCTTCCTTCATTCCTTCCTTCCTTCCTTCCTTCCTCGCTTCTTCCTTCCTTCCTCCCTTCTTCCTTCCTTCCTTCCTCCCTCCCTCCCTCCCTTTTCCCTTCCTTCCTTCCTCCCTTCTTCCTTCCTTCCTTCCTCCCTTCCTCCTCCCTTCCTCCCTTCTTCCTTCCTTCCTTCCTTCCTTCCTTCCTTCCTCCCTTCCTTCCTTCTTTCCTTCCTTTCTTCCTCCCTCCTTCCCTCCCTCCCTTTGACTTTTGGGGACTGGCTTATTTCACTTAGCACAATAGCTGCTAGTTCCATCCATTTACCCACAAATGCCATAATTTCATTCTTCTTCATGGCTGAGTAATATTCCATCATGTCTATGAAATACATTTTCTTTATCTATTCATCTGTTGTAGGGCACCTCATTTGGTTCCATAGCTTAGTTATTTTGAATTGTGCTGCTATAAACATGGATGTGGCCACTTCACTGTAGTATGCTGATTGTCGATCTTTTGGAAATATATCAAGGAGTGCAATAGCTGGTCATATGGTGGAGCCATTCTTAGTTCTTGAGGAGTCTCCACACTGCTTTCCAAAGTGGCTGCATTAATTTGCAGTCCCACCAGCAATATTCTGGATTCCTATGTCTACGTTGTGATTTCACTAAGCCCCAGTTCTGCTGTTGCAGTTGGCAGAGACTAAAGATGCCAGGGAAATTTTTATTTTGACTTTGTTCTTTTCTCTGTGTAGGTTTTCATACCCCAACCACAGCAATATTGTGGCTCTCCTTTGCCATGATTAAGAATAAAGGCTGCGGATGGGGGCGGGGTGCACTGGAACAGGAACAAGGACAGGACAGGATGGCAGATCCCCAGTGAGGGGTCGGGAAACAGCTTTAACAGAATGATTTCAGACAGAGAAAGCTGAGAACAGACTGCCCCAAGTGAGCAGATGAGCACCCAGAGCCTGGGGAGTCACCTGGGGAGAACCTAAGCCTGAGGTCAGAGTGAGGATTCCTAAAGCCAGAGCCGAGGGCAGGCCGGTCAGATGGTGCACAGAGCTGACCCAGGAGCTGGCAGAGAGGCCATGTAGAAAGTGCTGACAGTGCTGACCCGGCCTGTGCTTGGGAATGCCTGGGGCTTTGGAATTCCCAGGGATTCCTGGAGGGATACCTACCTTTTATAAACAGAGATAAATAATAGATGATTTAGGCACTTATGCATTTACATATATATAATAAAATGTTTTTCAAATGAAGATAAAAGTTTCAGGATACAGTGGTTGTCTCTGGTGAGGGCAAATAGATGGACCCAAGGAAGGTCACACGGGCAGCAAGCGGCTCTTAAGTCAGGTGGTGGGTTCACGGGGGTTTGTTATACTGTGAAGTTCAGCTGAAAGAGGGACACCCCCACGGTCAGTGATGACAGGGTGCCAGGAATCAAGATTTGAACTTACCAAAGTCAAAGCACCTGAGATCTGATTTAGACAATTATTAATGACTCACAACCAATTGGGATGGCTACTATAAAAAAAAAAAAAATTTAAGTGAATACCAAGTGTGGAGGAAATGGGGAAATAAGTGCCCAGGTGCCCCGTGGATGGGGGTGAAATGGTGAAGATGTTGCAGAAAACAGCATGGCAGATCCTCAAAAAAATCAGACATAGAATTAGCTTATGATCCAGCAATTCTAGTATAGCACACCTAAAAGAATTAAAAGCAAGGTCTTGAGCAAGTATGTGCGCACTCATCTTCCTAACATTATTATTTCACAATAGCTAAAGTGTGAAAGCAACCTAAGTGTGCATTGATGGAGAAGTGGAAAAACAAAAGGTGGTATGTAAGATAATGGAATATTACTCATCCTTCAAAAGGAAGGAAATTCTGACACATTATAAACATGAATGAGGCTGGAGGACAGTAGGCTGAATGAAATAATCCAGTTACACCAGACAGATACTCATGATTCCATTTACATAAGGTATTTAACATAGTTAGAATTGTAGAGAGGGAAAGCAGAATGATAGTTTCCAGGCAGGGAGGAATGAGCAGGAGTTGTTTAGTGGATACAGAGTTTCAGTTTTGCAAAAAGAAAAGAGTTCTGGAGATGCATTCACAACTTAGAGATACATTTGATACTACTGAACTATACACTTAAAAATGGCCAAGACAGCAAATTTATGTTTTGTGAATTTAATCCATTGAAGATTTTTGAAAAAGAAATTACCAATACCCAGGGCTTATGCTCAGATGCCCTGGTGTAAGTGTGGGAGTTAAGACCCAGGTATCAATATCTTCTCAAAACTTCTCAGTTGATTCTGGCGCTCCGCCTGGTTTTGGAACCATTCTGGACTACAGACTCAGAGGGGAGAATGACTCATTTCCTAAGGGAGGAAAGAGGAAGGTTCGGGGAACTTCGTGAGATGGTAGTATTGGAGCTGGAAACAGAAGCATGGATGGAATTCCAGCAAATGCACAAGGCATTCCAGGAAAAGGGGAAACCACACTGAGTCCCGGGAGCTGTAAGACCTCCTGGCATCTGTGGGCAGTGCAGCAGCCTTGGGCAGCCGCCTGTGTCTACATCAGAGGATGGGTGGGGAATGCACAGGAAAGAAACGAGGTAGAAGAGGCAGATTGGGAGCAAATCACACACTGCCTGAGTGCTCGATAAGAAATTTGGGTTTGGGTGCAGGCAGTGGAAAACCATCCACAATTTTAAATAGAGAACGTGATATTTTCAGCAATGATCTGTATTCAAGTAATACAATTTATGGCATAGCTTGGGAGAAAAGGTATTGTGAAAGCAATTGAAAGCAGGACCTTCATGAGGAGCCTATCTAATGAACCAAAGAAGAGACAGTCAGGGTCTGATTTTGCAAAGTGGCAGTGAAAATGAGTGACAGGCTTGGGATTCAATATGCAGGAGAAATGCACAGGACTAATGAAAGGAGGAAATTAAGATAGTGTCGTTTTTTTTGCCCTGATTGGCTGAAGTCAAGGACTAAGGAGGAGAGTCTGGCTATAGGTGTTGAGTTGGAGGCTTCTAGGGTACAGAAGTCCAGTGCCAATGAGACTGAATGCAGGCAAGACATCTGGAAGGGACTATGCAAAACCAGGGAAAGAGCCCAAAGGAGCTTTCAGCTTTTCAAGAAGGCTTGGCGGTGTGGAAGACCTCCGGAATCACGAGTCTGTCAAGGGCGGGCAGAGGAGGAGGAACTTACATGAGGAAGAGATACAAGTAGAAAGAGCTATTGGAGAGGTGGATGGGTGAGGGACTCGAAGGAGGAGAGCTGGAGGAAGAAGGAAAGTAGGATGGCTTCCTCTGCAGGTCACTGGGGAACCTCCAGGATGGTCTGTGAAGGTCACAAGGTGGTTCAGCTTCCTTCACTCTATGAGGGTGAAATGTGAGGGAGTAAGGATCTGCACGGCAAAGATGGTCAGGATGCAGAGTGGAAGGAGTCCGTTCCCAGAGGCGGGGTGGAAAGAGGATGGACAGAGAGCACACATGGCTGAACTCATAGTTACGTTAGAAATCCAGGAAAAGAAACTGAACTGCATAAAAATGGATGATGGTGGGACTCAACATGGGTTGAGTCAAGGGAGATTTTTTTTTTCTCTCCTGAAATTTTCTGTTATTGTTTTAGAATATTTTTGCCATTCTTTTTTTTTTAATTTGTCCTAATTAATTATACATGAGAGTAGAATGCATTTTGACACATCTTACATAAATGGAGTAAAACTTCTCATTCTTCTGGTTGCACATGATGTAGAATCACACTGGTCCTGAAATCAAATATGCACATAGGGTAATAATGCCTGATTCATTCTACTAACCTTCCTGCTCCAATACCCCTCCCCTCCTTCACCTTCCTCTACCTAGTCCAAAGTAGCTCTATTCTTCCCTAGCAGCCCCCCACTATTGTGAATTAGCATCGTCATAGCAGAGAAAACATTTGGCCTTTGGTTTTTGGGGATGGCTTATGTTACTTAGCATGGTAATCTCCAGCTCCATCCATTCACCAGCAAATGCTATAATTTCATTCTTTTTTAAGACTGAGTAATATTCCATTGTGTATATATACCACATTTTCTTTATCCATTCACCTATTGAAGAGCACCTACATTTGTTCAATAGTTTAGTTATTGTGAATTAAGCTGCTATAAACATTGATGTGGCTGTGTTACTGTAGTATGTTGATTTTAAGTCCTTTGGGTATAAACTGAGGAGTGGGATAACTGGGACAAATGGTGGTTCCATTCCAAGTTTTCTGAGGAATCTCCATATTGCTTTCCATAGTGGTTGCACTAATCTGCAGTCCCACCAGCAACGTATGAGTGTGCCTTTTCCCCACATCCACACCAACACTCATTATTGCTTATATTCTTGATAATTGCCATTCTGACTGGAGCGAGGTGAAATCTTAGAGTCGTTTCGATTTGCATTTCTCTAGTGGCTAGAGATGTTGACCATTTTTTCATGTATTTGTTCCTTGATTGTATTTCTTCTGCCATTCTTTTACCTCACTTTCACATTGGAAGATGAAGCTGATTTTTAAGAGCCACATGAGCCGTTTACTTGAGAAGAGCGTAGACACCTTTTATGAGATAGGAAGAAATGCGTTAAGATTATTTACAGCTGGAAATGACTTAGGGATTAGAGGGAAGGGACTTTATGAAGTTTTTCCCAGGTTGTCTCTTTTTTCCACATTTTTTTTTTTTTGGAACCAAGGATTGAACTCAGGGACACTCAGCCACTGAGCCACATCCCCAGCCCTATTTTGTATTTTCTTTAGAGACAGGGTCTCACTGAGTTGCTTAGGGCCTCGCTAAGTTGCTGAGGCTGGCTTTGAACTCGCGATCCTCCTGACTCAGCCTCCCAAGTCACTTGGATTACAGGCGTGCGCCACCGCGCCCGGCTATCTTTTTTCCACATTTTTTAATCAGTGCATTATAGCTATAGATAGCAGAAGGGTTCGCTTTGGCATAATCACACGTGCGTGGAATAGAACTTGTTCCACTTCAGTCCCCAGTAGCTCCTCCTCCTTGCGGCCCCCTCCCTCCCCTTACCCCTCCCCCTTTCTCCACTGCCCTGACCTTCCCCCTGTCTATGCATTATTTTTATACACTTTGCACACATACGTAAAGGTGGAATTCACACAGGCACACAGCATAATTCGGTCAACCTGAGTTGCTGTTCCTCCCCTCTCTCGTCCCTGGTCCCTCATCCACACCCCCTCTCCATTCCTTTGATCTCCCCTCCATTTCACAGTCCCCCCTGCTCTTTCCCCCCAGGTGGCCTTCCTAAAAAAAACTTCTAATGAGATTATTTTTGACTGACAAATCATAATTGTACACTTTTGTGGAGCAGCACAAGTTGAGAAAATACTGTGGCATGATTGAGTCGGGCTGATTAGCATACCTGTCACCTGGCTTACCGTCACTTCTATAACAGTACACTTTAATGCCTCAGGGGGTCTTCATGCGGCTTTCCCTGCCTTTCTAGGTGGAGCTGATGACTTCTCCCCCACCCACCCACCTTTGCTCCCCGGGTACCCTTCCTTGGCTTTGCATCTGTCTTCCTCTACCAAGCCATGAACCCCTCCGGGGTGAAGATGATATTGTATTTGTTTTTATGATCCAGGGTCTTAACACAATTCTGTGAGTGTGTGTGTGTGTGTGTGTGTGGTGTAGGGCATTGAACCCAGGTGCACTCCTCCACTGAACCACGCCCCTAAACACTTTGTAGTTTTCACTGTGAGACAGGGTCTCCTCAAGTTGTCCAGCCTGGCCTTCACTTGCACTCCTCCTCCGGCCTCGGCCTCCCGAGTCACTGGACGACAGGTGTGTGCCACTCTGCCCAGCTACTTCGCACAATTCTTGCTTTGTATCGGGTGTGCTATAAATTTCTGTTGAAAATAAAAGTGTTTTCTTGGGGGAGGAAGAAATTCGATCGTTTTCTGAGGGTAAGAGGGTGAGAACTTGAGACAAGAAGCAAAATTCTGAAAGAAGCATTGTTGAAAATGGGAAGGTGGTTGTTTGAGGATCTATAAAAAGATTGTTGGGGAAAAATATGTAGTGGAGGAGACAGGGAAGCTTATCACGTTGGTTCAGGAGTTAACCAGTACAGACGTGGTCGTATAAGGGAAGACTCCAAATTGAGGCTTTGGGGGAGATTTGAGAGTTATCAAGCACGTCTCCCCGGACAGCCGCCCAGACGCAGGTGGATGCGGAGCTCGGAGGCCAGGGCCCCTGTGGTCCTCCCTCAGCCTCAGACATTTTTAGTGTGTCAAAGAATGTGACGCATGTGCTGCGTCTGCTTCCCAGGCACCTGGCACGGGAATAATCAGAAAGTCCCCTCTGCTGGGAGAAGGTCATGGTCCAAGATTGCAGGTAAAGCCAAGGTCAGAGCACGGCTCGCAAGGATGCCAACTGGCTCCAGCCTATCAGGAGACTTCTCACATCCCCTCAGCCAAGTCTCCTGTTTTGTAACAGTTCAGTCAAGGGTGTTACTGGAGTAGACAAGCATGAAATGAATTTTCCAGAGAAGTTTCCGAAGTGGGGGAAAGTTCATGGCTCAAAGGCACCGGTGGGTAATGGAATGAGACTGCAAGCTTTGTTTTTTCTTTAGAAAGAGAGTTTCCTAGTTTTAAAAATCTGAATCTAAACTGGAGCTGTATCGTCAGCTCCCAGCCCATCTTTGCTTCTTCTTTTCTTTTTTTTTTTTTTTTGGTACTGGGGAGTGAACCCAGGGGCACTCGACCACTGAAGCCACATCCCCAGCCTTATTTTGTATTTTATTTAGAGACAGGGTCTCACTGAGTTGCTTAGGGCCTCATTAAGTTGCTGAGGCTGGCTTTGAACTTGCAATCCTCCTGCCTCAGTCTCCCAGGTGCTGGGAATACATGCTTGTGCCACCACGCCCGGCTCCATCTTTGCTTTCTAGTCTGGTGCTGCAAGTTTATTTCATGGGACTTCTAAATTGCCCAAGTGGGTGACCCTGTTCCTCGTTGCACAAGGATCTCGCTTAGAACTGCATGGGGTCCCTCTGCTCTGGAGACCGCTGGTCAGTCTCCAGCTTGAGGTCACAGCTACCTGAAGAACACACTGAAAGCAAACTGAGTCGAAGACACTTGCCTTAACCTGCTGGCAATTGCTCAGTGTCAGTCTCTTTCAGTCTTGTTTCCTATCAGGAACTCACCTTTCATTTATCTCAAACCAAACGCTTATTTTAAGGACAGAAAACAAAACCAGCCATTGTCTCCTGTTTTCAGTGCTGGCTACTCAGCGCTTGTCTTTGACAAATAATCAAACACAAATCAATCTTGGGTTCCCAGGACCAGGAGCAGAAAGCACAATAAAAATGCAAATGCAGCTTTGCAAAGTAAAGAAATGAGAACACTTTGATTCAACTTAATCCGTCACCCACTCAACCTGCCAGTTCTTAACCTTGGTTCCACTGTCTGATCTTATTTAATAAGTCACTAAGCTCAGTTATCTCTAAATTGGAAAAATAATATGTTTTGGAAAGGCTGTTATGAGAATTAAGTACAATAATATATGTAAAGCAAGAAACAAAATTTGGTAAATTTCTCTTTCCATTCCCTTAAAACTGCCTCTTGGAGTTACTCCTTCATCTGCATGGATATTACCACCCTCAGAGTGCAGATCTCTATTACATCTTATAGCCTTATTGTGGGAATAGCATTTTGGAATGTCTCCAATGTGTTAGCTTTCTGTTACTGTGAAAAATACCTGAGAAAAACAACTTATTGGAAGGAAAGTTTTGTTTTCTGAGTTCGTAGTTTCTGAGGTTCATTTCAAGGTCCTTTGACTCCACTGCTCTTGGGCCTGTGATGAGGCAGAACATCAAGGCAGGAGTGCGTGGCAGAGCAAAGCTACTCACCTCATGGCAGCTAGGAAGTGATAGAGAGAGAAAGGAAGGGTCCAGTGTCCCAATATCCCCTTCAAGGACACATCCCCAGGGGCCTCCCTTCCTTCTATTGGGTTCTCCCTCATAAACTCCCACCACCTCCCTATGGCACCATAGGCTGGGAGCAAGCCTTAACACCGGGGCCTTTGGAGGACATTCAAGATCCAAACTTGAATCGATACCCTCCCTAAAACATCACCCCTGATGCCATCCTTTCTTCGGGTTTCTAGTTGCTTCTCCTGCCTACCCCCCTGCAGCCTACCAGGCAAAACCCACTCTGGCGTCATTCCATTAAGTTTCTGTGACTATATTACATGTTCCATTTCAGTCAGGAAACCTTTTAAAGCCTTTTTTTCTGGAAGCGAGGAAATCTGATTTTTTTTTCTAACTTCTTTTTGCTTGTGTGCACATCTCTCTCTTCCTACTCTTTTCTCACTGTTCCTATCTTTCTGCATCAAAACCCCCTGTGCATCCAGGAAGGTTTAATGAAGTCCTGTTCTTTCCAAGAAGTGGACCTGAGCCTCTGCTGGCAGCATGGACCTTTAGTCTCCTGCTGAGCTCTGGTTGCCCTTTCCAGGTTTGCAAATCTGCTGTAAAGTGTAAAAGCCAAGTAAATGGTCAATCAACGCTAACCACTGTGTTCCTAATTACAAAGCTCAAAGATTGATTTCACTTACACTAGCTCAGGTGTAGCATCCCTTAAACTCTTTCTTCCTCTCTCTTCTTCCCTTTTCCTTCTTTTCTTCCAATAAGATTGCTTTCCATCAGATCATTTATCTTGATCAGAGATGTTTTATATTTGACCTATTTTTTCCCCTAAGATGTTTTAAAAGTACTTCTTTTCCATCTTCTGGACTGTTCAATGTGCTTTCTGAACCTGGCAGCTTTTGCAGACATTTCCTCAAATCAGGATTTAAGTTTGCTGAGTTGTGGTTTGAAGTCACACACCTGTTAGTTGCAACATTGCTTCACTTTTTTCTCTAAAATGATACGAAAAATATCTTCATGATATAATATGCCACAAAATGGTTTGATATCCATTTATATTACGAGTTCATAGCATTATATCTGTGTTTTATAGATACAATTTTGTATCTTAAGACATTGTAGCAATGAATTCCTGATCACCATCTTTATTTTGTAATTCTCGAGAACAGGAAGAGTTAGCATGACATAGTCTTGGAACTGATGTATTTGAACTAAGCAAAAATGTTAATTCTGTAGCATTTCTAGAATTTCCACAATTGAATATTACATCCAAGCAACAGCTTCCATAGTGATGACTTCATTCTAAATTCAGATTAAATGTAATTCACAAAAGGAAAAAAAAAATAAACAGAAAAGGTTGGGAAATGTTTGCTAGGGAAAGTCGGAAGGCTCTCATAACTTCATATTTGATCATTTGCTGCCATGAAGATACGTTTACTACTCAAAAGCTAAGAAAAATAATCTTCCTCTAATATGTTTAGACTGTGCCCTCTTTGAACACATATTTAAGTTGAAAATGAAACATGTCCCTCCCTCATATGGTTGGATACTTCACTGAGGAGTAGAGTGTCAGACAATGAAGGAGAAACAAATAGCTTAAATAATCTAAAAATGATTCATCTGTTCACTGAGCAAGTACTTATTGAACATCTATTGTGGACCAGCAGTGTTTGGGGCCACAGCAGATAAGACCAAGCAAGTCTCTGCTTCTTGGAGCTCACGTTTTTGTGGGGGAAGGAATGGCAATACTGAGAAGGCAAGCGAGCCCGTAATCACAGGTGATGGGAAGCACTTGAGTGGAAATGAACTGGGCTTGGTGATGGGAACAGGAGTAAGAGTCATCGGAGAAGTTTGCCTTGAGGGGCCAGAAGTAGCAAAAATGCAAATTTAAGGCATGAGGAGGAACCTCCAATGCAAAGGGACAGGGAGGAGCCAGAGGCAAGACCGGGAGGTGGAAAGCATCATGGCATGTGGAGGCACAGAATCATGGACAAAATGGGCAGGGTCTAGGAAATAGGGAGAAAAAGGTCCAAGGCGAGATGGGGTTCAGCGGGGGCCACCTCAACTAGCCTTGAAATTAGTGGAAAGTGGTGCTTTTATTCTTCGTGCTTTTGAAAGGAAAATACCCAGATGGTTTTAAGCATGAGAATGACACGATCCAATTGTATTTTTAAAACACCTCTCTGGCTGCTGCTTGGGAATGGATGGGGGTGGGGGACAGAGGCAGTGGATAGATACACACAGAGGCGAGCGCAGTCATCCAAGTAAATGGTGAGGGTGGTTTAGTTTGATGGGAATGGAGATGGTTGAAATAGATGGATTTTAAATGTATTTAGAAGGTGGAACCACCAGACTCCCTGATAGCTTAGAAAAGAGAAATCAAGACTTGAGTTTCTGGGTGGGGAGTCAAGGCTGTTATCTGAGACTGGGACAACAGGGAAGGAACAGTTTGGGAGATAGGAGAAAATTGATTTGTATTTGAGATATTGTTCAAGAGTCAAATAGAAATATTGAATATCAGAATTGGCTATTCAAGCTTAGAAGATAGTTAAGAAATGAAATCCTAACTACTTGATAGGCTAAGGCAGGAAGTGAAAGATCACTTCAATAAAGAGGCAGAGATCATACAAAGGAATCAAACAGAAATCCTCAAAATGAAAAATTCAATGGAAAGTATTACCAGCAGATTAGACCACTTGGAAGACAGAACCTCAGACAACAAAGACAGAATATATGCTCTTAAAAATAAAGCCAACCACGCAGAAAAGATGGTAAGAAACCATGAACAGAACTTCCAAGAAATATAGGATAACATAATAACACCAAATTTAAGATTTATTAGAATAGACAAAGGCTTGGAGATATAGACCAAAGGAATGCACAATCTTTTCAATGACTAACTATCAGAAAACTTCCCAAATGTAAAGAATGAAATGGAAAATCAACTACAAGAGGCTTACAGGACCCCAAATGTACAAAATAACAGCAGACCCACACCAAGCCACATTGTAATGAGGATGGCTAACACACAGAATAAGGATGGAATTTTAAAGGCTGTGAGAGGAAAAAAATCAAGTCACATGTGGGGGAAACCAATTCAGATTTCAACTGATTTCTCAACCCAGACCCTCAATGCCAGGAGGCCCTGGAATAGCATATATCAAGCTCTGAAAGAAAATGGATACCAACAGAGAATTTTATATCCAGCAAAAATTAAGCTTCAGATTTGAAAATGAAATAAAAACCTTCCATGATAAATAAAAGTTAAAAGAATTCACAACTAGAAAGGTGGCACTATAGAACATTCTCAGCAAAATATTCCATGAGGAGGAAACAAAAAAAAACTCAAAAATGAAAACCAGCAAAGGGAGGAACTACACTAAAGGAAAAATCAATCAAAGAAGAAACTAAGTCAATTTAAAAACCAAAAGCAAACCAAAATGACCAGGAATACAAATCATATCTCAATAATAACCCTGAATGTTAATGGCCTAAACTCATCAATCAAAAGACACACTGGAAGATTGGATTTTAAATAAAGACCCAACAATATGCTGACTTCAAGAGACTCACCTCACAGGAAAAGACATCCACAGACAGAAGGTGAAAGGTTGGGAAAAAACATACCACTCACATGGACTGTGTAAACAAGCAGGGGTTTCCATCCTCATATCAGACAAAGTGGACTTCAAAATGAAGTTAGTCAGAAGCGACAAAGAAGGACATTTCATACTGTGTAAGGCAAACATATACCAACAAGACATAACAATCATAAATATATATGCCTCAAACAATGGAACATCTAAATACATCAAACAAGTCCTTCTCCATGTCAAGAATCCAACGGGCCACAACACAATAATACTAGGTGACTTTAACACACCTCTCTCACAACTGGATAGTTCTTCCAAACAAAAACTAAACAAAGAAACTATAGAATTAAATAATGCAATCAATGATTTAGACTTAATGGATATATGTAGAGTATTTCACTCATCATTGAGTGAACACACTTTCTTCTCAGCAGCACAAGGATTCTTCTCTAAAATAGACCATATATTGTGCCACAAGGCAACTCTCAGCAAATACAAAAAGTAGAAATAATACCTTGCATTCTATCAGATCATAAAGGAATAAGACTATAAATCAATAATAAAATAAAAAATGGAGGCTACTTTAACACCGGAGACTAAATAGCATGCTATTGAATGGATAAAAGAAGAAATCAGGGATGAAATAAAAAGATACTTAGAGGTAAATGAGAATACCAATACAACATATCAAAATCTCTGGAACACCATGAAGGCAGTACCAAGAGGAAAACTCACTGCATTGAGTTCATACATAAAAAGAATAAAAACTCAACAAATAAATGACCTAACATTAAATCTCAAAGCCCTAGAAAAAGAAGAATAAATCAACACCAAAAGCAGCAGAAGACAAGAAATAATTAAAATCAGAACTGAAATCAATAAATTTAAATAAAAGAAATAATTGAAAAAATTGACCAAACAAAAAGTTGGTTCTTTGAAAAAATTAATAAAATTGATAAATCCCTATAGCACTAACGAAGAGAAAAAGAGAGAGAAAATTCAAATTACTAAAATTCGTGATAAAAAAGGAAATATCACAACAGATGCTACTGAAATACAGAGGATAATTAGAAACTATTTTGAAAATTTATACTCAAATAAAATAGAAAATCTCAAAGACATCGACAAATTTCTAGAGACATATGGTCTACCCAACCTGAAGCAGGAGGACATACACAATTTAAACAGTTCAACTTCAAGCAATGAAATAGAAAATACCATCAAAAACCTACAAATCACAAAAAGCCCAGGACCAGACAAATCCTCAGCTGAGTTCCACAAGACCTTCAAAGAAGAATTAACACCAATACTCCTCAAATAATTCCATGAAATAGAAAAGGAGGGAACTCTTCAAACCCATTCTATGAGGCTAGTATCACCTTGATACCAAAATCAGACAAAGACACATCAAGGAAAGAAAACTTCAGATCAATATCCCTGATGAACATAGATGCAAAAATTCTCAATAAAATTCTGGCAAATCACATACAAAAATGTACTAAAAATATAGTGCCCATGATCAAGTGGTTCATCCCAAGGATACAAGGTTGGCTCAACATACAGAAATAAATAGATGTAATACCGCACATGAATAGATTAAAGACAAGAATCATATGATTATCTAAATAGACACAGAAAAAGCATTTGACAAAATACAGCACCCCTTCGTGTTCAAAACACTAGAATAACTAGGGATGGTAGGAACATACCTCAAAATCGTAAAAGCTATCTATGCTCAGCCCAAGGCCAACATCATTCTAAATAAAGAAAAATTGAAAGCATTCCCTCTCAAAACTGGAACAAAACAGGGATGCCCTCTTTCACAACTTCTATTCAACATCATCGTTGAAACTCTAGCCAGAGCAATTAGACAGATGAAAGAAATTAAAGGGATATGAGTAGGAAAAGAAGAACTCAAACTATCACTATTTGCCAATGACATGATTGTATATTTAGAAGATCCAAAAACTTCCACCAAAAACTTCTAGAACTCATAAATGAATTCAGGAAAGTAGCAGGATATAAAGTCAATACTCATAAATCAAATGCATTTCTATACATAAGAAATAAACCCACTGCAAGAGAAATTAGGGAAATTACCCCATTCACAATAGCCTCAAAAAAAAAAAAAGGGACTCAATCTAACAAAAGAGGTGAAAGATCTCTGCAATGAAAACTACAGAGCACTAATGAAAGAAACTGAAGACAACCTTAGAAAATGGAAAGATTTCTCATGCTCTTGGATAAGCAGAATTAATATTATCAAAGTAGCCATTCTACCAAAAATTTTGTACAGATTTAATGCAATTCCTATTAAAATTCTGATGACATTCTTCATAGAACTAGCAAAAGCAATCATGAAATTCATTTGGAAAAATAAGAGACGCAGAATAGCCAAGGCAATCCTTAGTAAGAAGAGTGAAGCAGGAGGCATCACAATACCAGGCCTCAAACTATACAACAGAGCAATAGTAACAAAAACTGCATGGTATTGGCACCAATATAGACATGTTGACCAATGGTACAGAATAGAAGACACAGAGACAAATCCACATAAATATAGGTTATCTCATACTAGACAGAGGGGCCAAAAACATACATTAGAGAAAAGATAGCCATCTTTAACAAATGATGCTGGGAAAACTGTAAATCCATATGTAACAAAATGAATTTAAACCTCTATCTCTCACCCTGCACAAAAATCAACTCAAAGTGGATCAAAGACTTGGCACTAGAACAGAGACCCTGTGCCTGGCAGAAGAAAAAGTAGGCCCCAATCTCCACCATGTCAGCTTAGGACCTGACTCCCTTAACAAGACTTCTAAAGCACAACAAGTAAAATTAAGAATAAATAAATGGTATGGATTCAAATTTAAAAGCTTCTTCTCAGCAAAGGAAGCAATCAATAATGTGAAGAGAGAGCCTACAGATTGGGAGAAAAATCTTTACCATACACACATCAGATAGGGCACTAATCTCTAGGATATACAAAGAACCCAAAAAAACTTAACATCAATAAAACAAACAACTCAATCAATAAATGGGCTAAGGAACTGAATAGACACTTCACAAAAGAAGAAATAAAATCAATCAACAACATGAAAAAATGTTTGTCATCTCTTGCAATTAGAGAAATGCAAATCAGAACTACTCTCAAATTTCATCTCACTCTAGTCAGAAAGGCAATTATCAAGAATAAAAGCAATAATTAGGTTGGTGAGGATGTGGGGGGAAAGGTACACTCATGCATTACTGGTGGGAATGCAAATTGGTGCAACCACTATGGAAAGCAGTATGGAGATTCCTCAGAACACATGGAATGGAGCCACCATTTGACCCAGCTATCCCACTCCTCGGTTTATACCCAAAGGACTTAAAATCAGCATACTACAGTGATGCAGCCACATCAATGTTTATAGCAGATCAATTCATAGTAGCTAAACTATGGAACTAACCTAGATTCTTCAACAGATGAATGGATAAAGAAAATATGGTATATATACACAATAGAATAATACTCAGCCTTAAAGAAGAATGAAATTTTGGGATTTGCAGGTGAATGAATGGAGTTGGAGAATATCATGGTTAGTGAAATAAGCCAATCCCAAAAAACCAAAGGCTAAATGTTTTCTCTGATAAGCACATGCCGATTCATAGTTGGGGGTGGGTAGGGAAGAATGAAGGAACTTTGGATTACGCAGAGGAGAGTGATGGGAAGGATGGGGCAGTGGGGATGGGAAGGACAGTAGAATGAGACAGAGATTATTACCCTACATACATGTATGATTACACTACTGGTGTGACTCAGCACCATGTACAGCCAGAGGAATGAGAAGTTATGCTCCATTTGTTTACAGTGTGTGAAAATGCATTCTACTCTCATGTATAACCAATTAGAACAAATAAATTTTTTTTAAAAAGATAGATATCAGAACAATGAAAATCATCAGGGATAAAAAGAAAGGTTTGCATCAATTTCATTTTATTTGAAGTGGATTTTTTACAGACAATATATAAATAGGTATTTTTTTAAATCAGAAAAAAAGAGTCTTTCAGTATTATTTCTCCATTCTCTCTGCTTCTAAAAGACTCTCTTTCTCAGCAGCCAGAATAAAGTTCTAGCAACATCACCAAACTGGACACCTAACACCCCAAATATCACATCATGTTGTATTGCAAAATGTATGGTGTTCCAGTTATTGTCACTGTGTCATAAGTGTCTCCAAAACTTAGGAGCATCAAAGAATCATGCATTCAGCTAATGGACTCTGTTGGCCAGGATCATGTATGGAACACAGTAGAGAGAGCGTGTCTCTGCTTTGTGATGGCTGCGGCCTCCAATGGAGTCATCTGAAGGATTCTGCAGGCTTTTGGCTGGAGGTTGATGCCGGTTATTGGCCAAGAATCCAGCTGGAGTTGGCAGGTCAGTCAGTGTCGATGCACGGACTCTACATGTGATTTGGGTTCCCAAAGTGAGTGCATTGGGAGAGGGAGAACAGAAGGAAGAAGGGAAAGGTGGGAGAGAGACTGAGAAATGGGGGGTTGATGGAGAGAGGGGCTGGAGGAGGTGAGAGAAGAAAGGGTGAAAGAAAACCAAGGAGGAAGCTGAATCACCATTTATGACTGTCTTGTAAATCCACTCAGCTTTGCTTCTAGGGCTCTCTGTTCATTAGCAGCCACTTACTGAACCCCATGTACAGAGAAGGTGGGAGTGATGAAGGAATGTCACCCTCCCATTGTAAGCAGAGCATGGGATGTATTTTTCTGTGGACATCTTTGGACAAAACCGTCTGCCAAACATGGCTGACTCCACGTTTAACTGGCTAACTGGCTTGTCCCTGTGTGCATCTGGATACGGCTCCCCCATCTCATCAGTGTAGTGAAAGGTGAAGGGACAGAGACTTGTGATCTGGGAGAGTGTGAGCCTGGAGTTATCACATCGACTCTTATCTTGAAGATATTTCAAGATAATTATTGTAGAATTTAATAGATTGAACTTAAGGCTCCACTGATTGAAGAAAACTTAGAGAGGAAGATGTCTGTTCTTGTCCAATGGATGTGTACACACACACACACACATACACACACACACACGTATTTTAGGCTTTGCTGTGGTTTGTATTCTCCAAAGGTCAATGTGTTAAGTATTGGTCACCAGCTTAGGGTGTATTGGGAGGTGGTGGAACCTTCAGAAAGTGGGACTGAGTGGAAGGAAGTGACATCACTGGAGGTGCGCCATTGAAGCAGGTATTGGGACCCTTGCATCTTCCTCTTTTGCTCTTTGCTTTCTGGCCACCACAGGTGAGCAGCTTCCTTTGCTATGTGCTCCCACCATCTTGTTCTGCCTCACTACAGGCCTCAAAGAAACAGGGACAAGTGAGCATGGACTAAAATCTCTGAAACCATGAGCCAAAATAAACATTTTTCCTTATTAAATCAACTATCTCAGGTATTTTGTTATAGTCACAGAAAGATGACTAACACAGACTTTATTCAGAGATCTTCATGTTATGTTTTGATGTACACAAGTATTTACAAATTTAATGATACAAATATGTAGGACTTTAAGCTTATTTTCTTTGTGCAGTTCTCAGCACCTGGGAAATTTGAGGGACATACAGTTGCTCACACAAAATTAAATTTTATAAGATAGCAAAGAATAATACCGAAGTTTGAGTTAATAGGATAATGTTATGGGTTAAATGTAAACCCAAAAGACATATGCTGAAGTCCTAATCCTCAGTAGCACACACTAGGACCATGTTCAGAAATAGGTGCATTGCATTTGCAATTAGGACGAGATTGCTCTGGATTGAAATGGGCCCTTAATTCAATATAAAAAGACGGACACAGAAAGAGCCTGATCTGTGAAGACATGGACACACAAAAGGAACTGTGTTTGAGGAGGAGGTGCAGAAAGAATGCCCTGGAAGAGGCAGAGAAGGTCATCCCTGTAGCCTTAAGGGGAGCTGAGCCTGCGGGTATCTTGGCTTGGGACTTCTGGCTCCCAGAACTGTGAGCAATAGTTTCCATATTTTTGGCCACCTGGTCTACCCTGCTGTGTTACAACAGCTACAGAAAATAATAGAGCCAGAAAGTCAATCTCTAGCTGCTCCTTCTTTCCTTCTGCTTGTACTGGGCATCGGACCCAGGACCTCGAGCATGCTGAGCATTTGCCCCACCACCGAGCTAAACCCCCGTCCGTTCTAGGTTTCTTCTTACAATAAAAAAGATTAGTATATTTCTAGCATCTTGGACTTCTTCTAAATGAAATAGTTCTTGTGTCTTCTGAGAATCATGGGATTGCCATTCGACGTTTGGTGGCCACCTCTGCGACAGGCTTGTTCTTCCTCTCGTTGCCGCACATGGTAACTTCCTCCCAGACCCCTTATTGGCATTCAGGGAACCAATACAATTCCTTTTATTCCTTTATGAAGTGGACTCCCCTCCTCCCCAACCTTCCATAGCACCATATCCGTGACTCATGTCGCCATGTCTTCTTGCCCCCCTATGTCTGTGGTCTGTGGTTATTTATTTCAGTGACTTCTTCCCTCCTGGGCAAGCTGCTGAGCGGAAGGGTCAAGGCTTTAAATCTCAGTGTTTCCCAGTCTGCTTAAGACGGCGCCTTGTATATAGTCAGTGTTGGATGAGTATTTAAATATTGGCTAAAATGTTTTATGACGGTTTATGCAAGGAAGTGTCCCAGAGCAACACTTAGGAGCATGTTGAAATTGGAAGATTACAACAGATCTCTTTACTGCCAGAGCCATTGTTTGGCCTGAAACTGTTCACACTGCCATCTATGTGAGCAGAGTCCCCAGGGCTCATGATGAAGTGTGTCCTTTCACCACTTAGGTGATAGGGTCATATCCTTCACCGCACATGCACAGAGGAATGATTAAGAGTGTGACTTGGGTGCAAGAAACCGTGTGTTCTCTGTTACCCCACTCGAATTGATCTCCCTTCACAAGAACCTCCCCCAGGGGGCAGAGCCCCACATGCTGCTTTGATCCCCCAACAACCATGGCAGGCCTCACTTGGCCTAGACTGCTCCCTGATATTCCTTGAGCAATGTGGGGTCCTGTACCAACCCTCTTACACCCAGGGCCAGTTTCTCCCATTCATCTTCCTCCCCATCCCCATTGGCCTAGATAAAGGATCCAGGTAGCAACCTGAAGCTCTTCCTCCCTCTCCTTCCTTCTCCCTCTCCTTCCACAGCCAGAAGCATTTCCCTGTCCCCCCGACCCCCACCGTTGCTGCACCTTTACTATCCGTAGGTATTGCTCCCAATAAATCTCATGCACTTTAATCTCACCATGGCGTTCTCTTCTCAGAAGACACAGGCTCAAATCCTAGCTCTTTGATTTACAACTTTGAGGTATGACATCTGGCAAATAAGCAGTTTCCCCCCATTTCCTTGTTTGCAAAAACAGGGAGAGAGCAGCGCCCACTTTATATGGTTGCTGTAAAGATGAAATGCAGTCCTAAGTACGGAGCCCTCTGTGTGAGCCATGAATGCTTCAGTGCCCCACTGCCAGAGCTGTTTGATCGGCATGGATGAGTGTTAAGCTCCAGTTGGACATAAGCATTGTCATGACTTCAATGATCAACAGAAAGTATTCCTAGATCTCTGGAGTGTGGAGGAGGTTGATTCTCCAATCTCCATGATGGATATTGCTATAGTCTCCATCTCCAGACTGACCTGAATCACTCCAGGAATAACTTCTGAGTTCCTAAGCACTTCATTAATAATAATAATAATAATAATAATAATAATAATGCAAAATTATATTAAATTCAATTCCAATGCTTCTGCCTCTATTCACGTCTTCCTACTTCCTTACCCCTTGGTGGAAAAGAAGAATGGCTCTCGTCTTGTTTATGACAGTTAGGAAAAGTATGTCCTCTCTAGTTCTCCTTTGCTCTAGACTAAACATTCCAGTTCTCTTAATGCCTTCCTTTTGATCCTCATTTCCAAACTATTTATCACTTCTCTCTTTCCCTGAACGCTCTCCAGAGTTCCAGAAAGTTGACATGCATTGAAGAAAGTTCTCCAAAAGAGGCTTAAGTGATTGGAAATAGAAACAACAGGGACTTTGCCTGTCTTTCCCTCAAGGCCTGCGATTAATAAAAGGCAGGGGAGGCAGTTTCTTCCTTTAATTTATAGCTCCACTCATTGGCAAGCAAATCATCGACTAATAAGGAATTGGGTGGCAGGGACTGCTTTTGTGTCTGGGTATAGTTAGTGTAAAAGAAATTCAGTATGAAGAATATTCTGAATTGGAAAAAACAAACAAACCTGCATCTGCTTATTATTGTTAAGTAGCTAATTTGCAAGACAATATTATTATTTAACTTGTGCATCATCTGCTGGTAGCCATCTAACTGAGATAAATTTCAAGGGTCATAATTTAAATTTAAAACATGCTCTAAAGTTTTATTAACAACAAACCAACAAGGGCTGGGATGTAGCTCGGAGGTATGGCAGTACTCAGCCTGAGTGAAGCCGTAGATTTTGTTCCTAGAACCACCAAAAAATAAAATAAAATAAAAGCCCTTCCATAACACTTTAAACCTGACATAATGCCTCATTGCTGGTAGTGAAACTACTCTATGGTACTAACATAAAAACCTTGATCAGGATGCTTTGTTTTGGATCCTGTCTTCAAGTGAACACCACCTTTTGCGTTACTGGCTCTTATGAATCAGGCCTGTTTTTTCTCTTTCCTCCATCAGTGAGAGTGAAAATCAAGCCCAGTTCTCTTGGCCACCAACATTCTGGTTTGAAGCAGTCATAAACAGAAGGGTCACAGATGATGCGTGCAGACTATATCAGTGGTCCCTATGTGGATACTGGTGTCTTTGGCAGGCAGAGTCTAGGTCACAAGCCACGAGCTTCACAGCACAAGATCTGGCTCTGTGTCAATGACACCAAGTGGAAAGGCCTGAATTTCGCCCATAGAATTGTGAAGAAAATCATGGGTTTTCTCAGACAGACTGGAAGAGTCTCTAGGAATTTCCCCTTCCTGTGTGACTTTGGATTATCTGGACATACCTCCCGACAAACTCAGCTCAGGTAGCCACGGTTCACTCAGGGGCAAAAGCCTGGCCTTATCTCCAAATAAAATAAATGGAAGACAACCACTCAAAGAGGGAAATTGGAGATTTAGGACAGCCTGGGGTATGAAACGAGAGCATAATAGGGGACAGGAAGACCATAAGACAGCGAATCCTGAGGCTCCTAAAACTAACAGCCGTGCTTTTAAAAGCTTGTCACCTGAAACTAAAAGGGGATTGAGAGAGAAAATTAGTTTGGCCATGTGAGTTCCCAGTGTTAGAAATAAATAAATAAACAAACAAACAAATACCCTAAAAGGTACTTGTGTTAAAAAAAGAAAAAAGAAAAGACACTAAAACTGAGATAAAATTTAATTATAAAATACTTAAACACACCTCTTTTGCTTCACACATTTCCCAGCTGTCCTGATTTTTCCAATCAAAGGAGGCTTTGGAAAAGGATCAACAGATCAGAGATGTAAACACCGAAGGAAAGAATAAGATCTCGGTTGGATTTAGGCCCCTTAGTCTGACTTTGGTTCACATATTTAAATATGCCGAAGTCCCTTTGGAATGTCTGCAACCAGTCATTTTCCCCAGTTGGGAACAAAGCTAGGAATGGGGATAAGAATGCAAAACACCCAAAAGTCATTAAGAATAAGGTAGCCCAGGAGTCCCAGGGTTTTACAAGAAGCTATTGAATTGGAGAATAATTTTCCTAGCCATTCCTTTCACATGATGGACTAGATTCCAGTGCTCCATCGGCTCTTTCCTTCATCCATCTCTCTCCTTCTTGGAAACCCATATAAGTCAGATTTGGGGCATGACAGATGGGAAGGCTCTGGGCTGGGAATCGGGACCCCCTGAGGCCTAGACCCAGCACGGATACAAGCTGCATGAGTCCAGACTCCCAAGTCTTCAGGAGTAAAGTGAAGGGTTAGACTAAATGTTTTCTATCTTCCTTCACTTTTATTTTTCTCATAGTTCTGGAGCCGCAAGTCCAAGATCAAGTATGGACAGTACTGGTTCCTCCTGAGGCCTCTCTCCTTGGCTTGGATTGGCCATCTTCTCCCTGTGTCCTCACTGGTCTTTCCTCGGTGCCTGTCTGTGTCCTCGTCTCCTATTCTTATAAAGACACCAATCAGACTGGGTGAGAGTCACTCATATTCCTTCATTTTACATGAATTACCTTTTTTCATGTCAGATACCGTTCATATTCTGAGGTACTAGGGTTTAAAACTTCAACATAGGAATCTTGGAGAGGTCGCAGCTCTTCCCACGGCAGTTGAATTTTCTAAAAATGGACCTAATTGGAATTGTGGCCATTGGAAACTCTTTTTTAAGAACCCGGCCCCACATGGATTACTTTTTGAAAAAACACCAACCCTTCCACTTTACTGTCTCTTCAAGACTAATCCCACATGTTGGCTATGTTCTTTCAGGTTACAAGAAACAGAATCACACTTGGATTCTTTAATTTGTTGTCTTGTTTTTCTTAAGGGAAGTAAGCAAGACAGGATTTAAGCCACCTCTAGCGAGGCTCTATAGAAAAGAAAACATCGTTGGAGGTACCATGAAGCTCCATCATCTTGTTTCTTTAGGGAAAAAAATCCACTGGTCTCTGCTCCAAATGACTTCATGAGACAAAGAGACCTGTATTTCTCTCTGCCTCTACTGCTCCTGCTGCTTCGTGGACTCTCTGATGTCTTTGAGTTTCAACTTGTGGAACTCAGAGACATCAGAGGGCTTGCCAGTCAGCAGTCACTCCTCACTGCCTCTGCTGGATAGAGCTCTTCGCCAGACCCTTTATTGGCCATTGGTTAGCCTGGTGATGGCTGACCCCATCAGTCATCCTCTCTGGTCCTATCAATCTGGTGGTAAGACCATATGGTTCTGAATGATGAACAAGGACATCCTGGAAAGGACACTGGGTGTTCACAGTTCACTAAGATGTCACAGAAGCAGAAAATCAAGCAGCAGTCATCCAACCAAGTCCAATAATGCCTCACTTAATGAGTGGAATATGTTCCCAGAAATGTGTCATTAGGAGAGTTTTTGTTATGTGACTATCATACGATGTCTTACGCACACCAAGATGGCTACATGAGTAGGTAATATGATCTTATGGGACCACCGTCTCATTTGGGATCTTGTCATGACTGAAACTTCCTTATGTGGCGCATGACCATATTCCCAGTGTATTCTACCTCTTTCCTTCATTTATCAAGAAGCTAAAAAGTAGTTTATATTCATTGGCTTCATTTTCTCACCTTCATTCCTTATTAGCCTAAATCTCTGAGCTCCTGGCACCCTGACTTCTGAACCCACCTTCCCTCTCTTAACTCCAACTGAAATTAACTTCTAACTTAATATCCATCTTCCTTTCATCAACTTTGTTGCTGTGTTTAAAATCATTGATTGACCACTCCTATTTGCCAAGTCCCCTGCCTTGGCTTCTGTGACACTGTCATCAAGGGGCTAGGGTGGGGGAGGGGCAAACTGTAGGGAGAGTTCTGGCATCAATGGACCTGGGAGTGAACCCTGACTCTTCCCAACACTCTATTGTTCTGTGCATGTTGATTCTGTTCAGTTCAAGATATTTTATTTTTGTGTACCTGTTATAGTTGGTATGATTATATAATGGGGGGAAAATTCCAGATAACAAAAGGGTTTGGGTTTATAAGGATGAATAAGTAAGTATGTGGATGCTCAGACCTTAGCTCTTATACCCAATTAGATGCCAAGATCGACTATTCAATTCCACAATGTCTCCCAGGTTTATTCCTCTTCTTCACTCCTAATACCCTGGTGGAACTTTTCACTCCCTTTGTCTTAGCCTAGTAGTTAACTGAGTTCTAAGCAGTTCTTGCAAATCCCAGGGAGAGTCCTCAGGGCCTTCTGTGGGCAGGAAGACAGAGAAGTGGTCTGTCCTCTGAGAGGGTCCCATACTGTCTCTCATTTTTAACAAGGTCAATTCTTTTTTTTATGTTTTATAATCTTTTTATGTTTTTTCTTTATTTAAAAAATATTTTCATTTTCTAGTTTAAAAACCCCACTAGCCCACATACTTATTCTGCCCCATAATTCATCCATCTTCAAAGCACCTCCTCTACAATTGACTGTGATCAGTTTCAGATTATTTCTCCTGAAGCACATTTCTGATCATGTCATATTCCATGGTCTGCAAATATACTGTTCAATATGGTAGCCTTTAGCCACATGGAACTATGTAAATTAATTGAAATGGGATTAAATTAAAGGTTCAGTTTTGTAGCTGCAACTAACTATTTCAAGGGCTTGAAAGCCAATGTAACTAGTGGCTGCCATTTTGCACAGCTCAGAACATTTCCATTATTAAGGAACTTTCTATTGGACTGTCTAAATACTAGATAAAAGGTTCTGATCCTTGCTTATTTTTTCCTTGCTGTAATGCTTCTCTAAGACATAGGTATCTCAAGCATGCTTACTCACTTCACACCCCACGTTTCAGCTTACCCAGCCCCATGCAAGGTATCTTGTGCACTATCATTGCATGCCCAAATCTTACTCCCTATTTAAAGACTTTCCTCCATGAAGTCCTTTCTAATTTCCCAAATGAAAGTAATTCACTCTTCCTGTGAAGGCTCAGGATTTTAAATGAAGCACTCTATTATTATCTGACACATTTCTTCTAGAATGATAACTATCTCTGCATATGTTTTAGCTTTTGACTTGATAGGGCTTCTCTGAAGTTCAATTGTGAGTAGATTAGTTGAGAGGTGATCCCAGGAATCACCAATAGGGGTGGAGTTGGTAAGGCAAGAAGCGGGGAAAATCAATTAAAGATATGTTATCACTTCACTCACTGCTGTAATCCCATTGGGGCACAATGTCAAACACAGTTATCCCAAACAAGGTCAAGGATATTGACCTGGGGTATTTATTCTTCAGTGCCTTTTCTGCTATTTATCTGAGGGATGCTTCCAGGGAAAACAATTCTTGGACATTTCCATTTTGTTCTACATTCAGACCAAGCACACTTGACCAGGAAAGAACAAAATTTCTGCAATAAAGAGTTACAGGTCCTTGCAGCAAAAACCTTTTCTGGTGCAGCAGTGAATGCTGAGGTGGCCCAAACAGGCCACCGACTACATCTTCCCCAGCACCCACAGAACTGGAAGATTGGTCCCTGAGGACTGAAGTGGTCTGAGTCATTTACGTGAGTCTTCCTCAATGGCCTAACATTGGCAATCAATCAGTAGTTGTCCAATGAATGAATACATTATTCCATGGATATTTTGTACTGAAGAAGAATTCCCTAGGGAACCCACTGGTTGAACACGTGAATTCACTCAGTGTCAACTCAGGCAATTTCTGAGAAGATACACTTAGGAGTTTCTGTTGGCTTTGACATTCAGTGCTGATGGACCAAATATTGTACAAGTGTGGGAACTGGACAAGAAGACTGTGAAGGAATTCTGGGATTGCTTCAGAAGCTTCCTGGGATAAAGGAGTTTCCACTCAGTGGAATATAACTGCAGCACTTGCTGCTAACCTTGAAGTTCCTTGGTAATAGCTCCCAAAGGGACCAAATTTTTTTCTTTCAGCAATGAATCTGTTCTCTGTTTTTCAGGCAGGAGAGGTAAGAGAGGAGCATAGGAATCTTTTTTTTTTTAAATAAATATAATATATTGCTTTTATGTTCACAGAGTGATTCTACAAATAGTAAAGGGAGGGTTAGAATACATTTGATAATTTTACTTAATACATATAAAGATCCATAGCTTAGGTAGATAGAACTATATAGTAATATTTTGTATTATTTTTTAAATTTATTTTTTATTCACACAGTTCATATAATCTTACATTTACATAGGGTAGTACTGTCTGTTTCAGTCTACTATTTTTCCTGCCCCCATCCCCTCTCTTCCCATTTTCCTCCATACCATCCATACTTCCTCCATTCTTTCCTATCCTCTCCATAAGCCCTGACACGCTCCCCACGCTCCCCAACCCCTGTTAGGTATCAGCATCCACTGATCAGAGAAAACATTCGGCCTTTGGTTTTTTGGGCTTGGCTTATTTCACTTAGCATGATATTCTCCAACTCCACCCATTTACCAGCAAATGCCATAATTTTATTCTTTTTTATGGCTGAGTAATATTCCATTGTATATATACCACAGTTTCTTTATGCATTCTTCAATTGAAGGGCATTTAGGTTGGTTCCATAATCTAGCTATTGTGAATTGAGCAGCTATGAACATAGATGTGGCTGCATCCCTAAATTTTGCTGATTTTAAGACCTTTGGGTATAAACCGAGGAGTGGGATAGTTGGGTCAAATGGTGGATCCATTCCAAGTTTTTTGAGGAATCTCCATACTGCTTTCCAGAGTGGTTGCACCAATTTGCAACTCCACCAGCAATGTACAAGTGTGCCTTTTTCTCCACATCCACGCCAACACTTGTTATTGCTTGTATTCCTGATAATAGCCATTCTAATTGGAGTTAGATGAAATCTTAGGGTAGTTTTAATTTGCATTTGGAGTTAGATGAAATCTTAGGGTAGTTTTAATTTGCATTTCTCTAATTACTAGAGATGATGAGCACTTTTCATATACTTGTTAATAGCCTGTATATCCTCTTCTGTGAAGTGTCTGTCCAGTTCCTTAGCCCATTTATTGATTGGGCTCTTTGCATTTTTGGTGTACAGTTTTGTAAGTTCTTTATAAATTTTGGAGATCAGTGCTCTGTCTGAAGTGTGTGTGGAAAAGATTTTTTCCCACTCCGTAGGCTCTCTTTTTACATTCTTGATTGTTTCTTTTGCTGAGAGAAGGCTTTTTAGTTTGCACCCATCCCATTTATTGATTCTTCCTTTTATTTCTTGGTCTGGTCCTAAGCCAATATGAAGAAGATTTGGGCCTACTATTTCTTCTATTTGGTGAAGAGTCTCAGGTCAAATTCCTAGATCCTTGATCCATTTTGAGTCGAGTTTTGTACAGGGTGAGCGGGATTTAATTTCATTTTATTGCATATGGATTTCCAGTTTTGCCAGCACCATTTGTTGAAGAGGCTATCTTTTTTCCACTGTATGTTTTTGGCACCTTTGTCTAGTATGAGATAACTGTACTTAGGTGGGTTTGTCTCTGGGTCCTCTATTCTGTACCATTGGTCTGTCTATCTTGGTGCCAATACCATGCTCTTTTATGACTATTGCTCTGTAGTAGAGTTTAAGGTCTGGTATTGTGATACCTCCTGCGTCATTCTTCCTGCCCAGGATTGTTTTGGCTATTCTGGGTCTTTTGTTCTTCCATATGAATTTCATTAGGAATCTTGAATTAGGAGGACAGCATGTGTGTGTGCAGGTAGTGTGGGTGGGCTTGGTGTGTGTATGTGGCATAGGATGTTATGTTGTGTGTATGTGCGTGCTATGAACATGGTGTATATGTGTGTATGTGTGTGTGTGTGGGATGTGGGTGGGGTTGTGTGCATATGATGCATGGGCACCTCTGTGCAGTATGTGTGTACATATGTAACATGTGCATGGTGTGTATGTGTGGTGTCTTTGGTGTGTCATATGTATATGTGTGCATGTGTTTGGTGAGTGTGGATGGTCTATGCATGTGTGCATGTGTGGGTGTTATGGAGAGTCATCAAGGGCACATGTTGTAGCCCCCAGGGTGGCAGAGAAAAGCTGCCACCTACACCACCCTGACATGGAGAGCAGGGCTGCTGCCCGTCAGGCCTCCAGGGCCCACGGTTACTTTGTTTCTGATTTTCACAAAAAGCCATGAAGAGCATTGCAATGCTCATGGCAGTCCTTTAAACATATGGTTGGTAACCAAACTCGTTTCCTTAAACAAGCATGCAGTGTGGCCCTGGCCTCCCTGCTGTCATTTGCCCTCTCTGTATATTGTTCATTAAATAGCAAGATGGACTTTCAGCTCCCTCTTCATATATTAGAGTTTAATTTCTACCAAAACCGTGATATTTTAACGATAAACAGCTTCCAGAGTGACACATGCCTGGAGTTGATTCATAAGGTATGGCCCGAACTTTTGAGATAGACGAGGGAGAATGGGGTGGAGAACTAGTCTTTGACTTGCCCAGGAGGGTGGAGCACAGGCAGAGGCAGGACTGACAGCTGAGGTTTCAGGAAGGAAACCAGAAATATTATGAGACTCCTCTCTTCTTTATCCAAGGGAATCTTCCAAGAATAAAGGCTCAGAGATGTTGTCGGGGGGCTACCTTAAGCTGTCAGGTATCCCAAGAGAAGGGAAGAACTGCAATAGGACCTTGCAGCAAATGACATGTGAAAGGTAGGCAAGGTGAACCTGGTACCCAGGACCATTGGGCCCATTGGGTTTCCAAAAATGGAAGAGATGGAACCATATGGATAATGAGGTAGAAGTTCAAAGTAGATATTGAAGCTGAAGCCCTAAACGTGGTTCTAAGCATAATCCCTGAGGCTGAATCATAGTCTAAGAGTGTAATTCCAGAATGCTTGTCTTCCAGTTCCAGACTGACACTCATTTCAGGAAGTTATAAGTATATTTCAGGTCCTATGAAGATGGTAAAAGTCCTGCTTGTAAGGGTCCAAGTGTCTGCTGCTTTTCAATACCTTCAGTAGATGGCAGCTATTGTTATGGATGTAAGATCTCCATGAATAGCTCTGGGATATGCCATCCCAGTCCAATTGTCATGACAACATTTCAGGATGTAACACAGCAGCCAAGAATTGGGGTCATTGTTCACTCATCAAATCCTGAGTTACACACTAGGTTTGCAGGTTTGGTGTTTAAAGTGGCTTAAGCAATCCAAGGTTGGTTTGGAGACTAACTGAGACTGCTAATGTGGGGATTAATGAGTTTGGGGAGGGAAAGGCAGTGTTGGGAGAGATCATTTAGGTTTGGGATTGGGTTCTCATATATATTTCTAGAAAAACTGGGGATAGTGAAGCACAAAGTATAGGAAGAGTAAGAATGAGCTCTTCAGAATAGTTTGAGAGACACTGCTACCACACTATTTCCAATTCCTCTGTCATCCCACACTGCAGGATTCCTATCTGGAGTTCCAGCCACTGGATCGCCTGATTAGGCAACCAAGAAAGGAAACTTCTCTCCAGATGGTGATGATTAAGATGCATTACCAGGAGGCAGGGGATCAGGGATCTGGAGTGGGTAGAGTCCTTTTCTCTGTTCTATCTCTTTTATGGGCACATTGTTTTATAAAGTGGAAATGGTCCTGTTGGGGAGAGCACACCAAAACAGGAGGTCACTTGAGTTCCTGGTGTTTGATATTTTAGAATTTGGTCCATATTCACATGTGGTCTAGGAAAAGCTGTTCCAGTATCTCCTCATAATAACAACCACAAAGGACAGAATCTTCTAGCAAATGCCACCATATTTACTTTTTCCTTCCCCCACTCCTGCTGTCTGAGCATTTGAACTTTCAAGCTACTGCTCACCTGCCAGAGCCAGTCTTCCCACATGGTTATAGTTGGAAAGGGTCATTCAGGCAGGTTTAATGAAGATGCACTAGACACATGTCCCACTTTATCAGAGCTCAGCAAAGCTAAGTTCAGTTGGGGACTGAAAGAAGAAAGGAATGTGAGAAAAGGAATAGGCAAGGTAAAGGTGATTGCAGGATCCCTGGGTAAAGTGTTTTCAGGTGGTCAATGTCTGATCCAGTTCGTTAGCACCCTCTGTTATGTGAAAAGAAATGATGTGCATGATGGAATAATTTTGCAAGTCCACTTTTTGCAAAGTTACTGGAGAAGGGCATAGCTCAGGAACTGAGCAGAAGTCTACGTGTGCAGAACAAGATGGGGTGGGCTTGCTTCTGGGGACATTGACAGTGGCAGGTGGAGGGGGAAGGTTGTGCAATAGGACACATTGTTCCAATAAGCAGCAGAAACTTGAGTAGTGCCTCTGCTTTCTCATCTCTAATCTCAGCTAGCTGTCTCCACCCCACAAGGGCTATCATACCCGAAAACTCCATCCAGTGTCTCCATCCCTTGGAATCACATCAATCTGAGAAAAGTGCTGATCCATTCCAGATAAAATTATTACAAAGAGAATTAAGTACTCAAAGTCTTTAGCCTATGAAACCAAGATCCCATGTGTCCATGGCAAAGTCGGTTGTATTGAGCATGCTAGGGGATGGGAGAGGCCAATAGGGTGGGCTCGCTGTGAAGTTCATTTGCCTGAGGAGTGAATGGCCTGCGTGAAGGAAGTCACCCACAGATAAAGGCGCACAGACTGAAGCCACAGAGCAGGTCTTTTGTCAATTTTGGAGAGCATGAGAGGTGAGATGGCTGTTCACACCACTGAATGCCCGACCAGCCCCTTATACCTTGAGAAAGAACTTGGAAAGGTGAGCCCAGAGAAGACAGCCTGTAAGAGTGGGTGAGGCACAGATTGCTTCCCCTACCTCAGCCAACTCCGGTCACCATACTGACAAGTTACTGAGAGCCTGGGTTGGGGGAGCAGTCACATATGGGGAGTGCTAAGGCACATCCTAGCAGTGACCTAAAAATCCAGTTGCCTTTATCAGTGACCTAGGGAACCCAGACAAAGAGCCCTTAAAAAAGTACAAGGGCTCGTCACCGTTGCAACTTCAGATCCTCAAGTCTGTTTCTGGGAGCCAGAGGAATCTCAGGAGCGTATGCTTGATACTCCCTGGGAATTTCCAGAACTAGCTGGGAGGGATCAGAGATGTTCTGAGGCACTCATAATCTGCAATTTGTGGTCAAGCCACAGAGGACAGCCTTTGCTACTACTCATGTGTCAGAGAAAAAGATGTTATATATACATGCTGTGAGCATCAGTGATGGATGGGACCTTGCTGTAAGTTAAACGTGGAAATCAATCTCATCACTTACAGACTCATGTTAGGCAGGAGCCTGAGTCTGCTGACTTGACAGACCTTTGTGAGTGGCTTTGTTTTGTGCTAATGCTAATGTAGGATTGATGGGCTTTGAGTTATACAGTTCTCCCGCCCTGTACTGTGTGGCTCATCAGCAAGATGGAAGGTTCGCTGCGGTAGGGGAGAATCAGCTCTTCAGAGCTCAAGCCACTAACAGTCCCCTTTGATTTACACTTCACCTGCCTGCAAAATCTTGATCTCCTAATCTGACCTTCCAATCAGATAAGCTGACCACAAAGCTTCCTTTATTCTCAAGATCGCTGGTATGATCAAGCCCCCTGTCCTCCTGCCATACCAGGGTAGGAACTGCAGCCTTAGGGAGTCGCCCGCCCAGAGGCTGGCTGTCGGTCATCCTCAGGTTGCCAGCCTCCTCAGGTTAATGTGCCAGTCTATGGGTAAAGTCTGCTTTGAATTTGATCAAACAGTGGAGTTTACAATGTGTTTTGTTCCTGTGATTAATTCATTGTAAGCAATTTGGTTCCCAGATTCCCTGCAATCAGAATCACAGGACGTTTTCACCACCACCCGACCATTAAATCCCAGTGTATACAAAACAAAGAACTAGAAAAAACAAAAAAAAAAGGGAAACTTCAACATGTTTTAAGCTCAAAGAGTGGGATGAATGTTATGTTGGATTCTATCAAGGTGATTATGAATGCTATCTGGGATTCTACTGATAGGGTCAATATCTACATAATATGTAAATATAATAAAAATAAATATGAATATGCAGATTCAGAGTTCTCTCACTCTCAGAAACCAGCTGCAATACAGATTGCATTTGTCATGTCTATAGATAGGGCAAAGATTAGCTGCCACATTATTTAGAAATTATAGATTTATAGATCCCTTCTCCTTTTTAAGGATCAAAGAAAATATAACCTGCATTTAAAATGGGGGGGGAGGATTTCCTTGTCTTTTATCTGCACACGCAGCCTGGGGCAGAGTTATGCATCAGAATAAAGCTTTTGGTGTTTGAGAATTTGTTGGAGAGTTTCCAACACATCATCCTATGTATGCGGTCATTTGGGAAATCTTTTGTCAGTCACCTTCTGAAAAGTACAGAGATAAATTAGGGACTATCGCCCCCTGGTGTTTCCAGTGGAAAACTACAACTCCACATACAGAGATGGCTATGTATGAACAGTTTGCCCTCTAGGGTGTGCAAACATGGTGAAAATACTAATCAAATGCTAAATACTAACTAACATCCTAAGTTAAAAATACTAAAAATTAATTTAAAACTCTATTTCAATATATGAAAATTACAAAGTACTAAAACCACCTCCAAATAGAGACCAATGAAGACACTTGCCAGACATTGTCCTAAGGACCATGTATATTTTTGTTTTGGTGTCTATTGCCAGGCAACAAATCATGCCAAAATGTTGGTTTTCAAAACACAATATCATTTGTTATCTCCCATGGTGTCTGTTGGCCGGGGACCTTGGGGCAGTTCAGCTGGGTGGTTCTAGATGGTGCTCCTTCGTCATGAGCTTGTAGTCAGATAGTGCCTGGGTCACCTCCAAGCCTGGGTCTCCCTGTCTGGTGGTTGAACTGGTAATACTGGACAGGCTGGGGTAGGAACAGCCAGTGCCTCCTCCTTTATGGGTCCTTGTGTAAGATTTCTCTGGTCATCCAAGGGAGTCTCCTAAGAAAGAGAGCCAGGAGGAAGCTGTCTTGCTCTTCATAACCCAGCCTCAGAAGTCACGAGGTACCACTTCTGCTGTGGGCCAGTTATGGAGGTCCACCCAAGTTCACAGAAAGGGAATATAACCTCACCCTTCAAGACACAAATGTCAGTGGCACACAGGAGGAAGAAGATGTGAGGTGGGATGTCTGTTTGTGTGACTCTCTTCATAAAAGTACAATCAGCCACAATTGTTTTATTTAAATTTCCCCAAAAGTACATGAACTTTCTACTATAACAATTTTACATTTAAGAGAAGGAGTTCAAGGAAAATAAAGTCTTCTTTAAATGCCCAAGCATTGTCTAATAAGATATCTAAAATATCATTAACACATAGTTTTCAGTGTTAGCATTATTGACATTCTTGGCTGGATAATTCTTTGTCAGGAAGGCTACCCTGTCTGTTGTAGGTTATTTAATGACATCCCTGGCTTCTACCCACCAGATTCTAATACCACCCTATTGTTAGTCACTGTGATAAAATACCTGAGAAAATCAACTTATAAGAAGGAAAGGTTCATGGTTTCAGAGGTTTCAGTTTATGGTCACTTGGCTTACAGCTTTGGACCTCTGGTAGCCCAATATGTTATGGTGGAAATGCAAGGTGGCCAGGAAGCAAAGGAGAATCAGAGTCCCAGTACCGCTTCAGTGGCACTCCCCGGATAGCCAAACTCCCTCCGCTAGACCCTACCTTCTAAATGGTTCACCACCTCCCAAGATTACCATTGGAGACCATGCCTTCACCACATGGGCCTTTGAGACTACATTCAAGAGTCAAACTATAGCACACTCCTTCATCACCTTAGTTGTGAAGTCAAAAATGTCTCCAGACATGAGGAATCCCTTGTTAGTGTGGAGGCCGACAGGAGTCAAATAAGGAATGGAGTCCAGGGCACAGCCTAGTGCATGGTGAAACCACTGAATCTGCATACTCATGCAAGGCCCATTCGTCAGATACCTCTGAGAAGCAAATTTGCACCCAGTTGAGAGCCACTGATTTAGAAGGTAACTTTCTTTGATTATTTACTACTGATGAAGGTGAGGCTCTGTGAAGTTAATGTTACTATGTCCAAGATTAATAGGTTGCAATTTATTTCCCAATGATAGAAAATGTAAGATCTGTAGGTTACAGATTTAATATCTTAGAGGGTGTGACCAGTTTCAATCGAACTTGCAATCTTATTTCAGCATTTGAGCTGTCCATTGATTGTATCTAGTGGCTATTCCTCTCCTCCTATGAACTGTCATCATTATCATGCTTTTTCCTTCACTATGAGTTAAATGGGTCTTTGCCACATGGCATGAGCGTGCGCACGCACACACACACACATGCACATGCATATACAAGATCGGCTTGGCAGAGGGAGAATTCTTTCCAAAGGGTGAGGACGGCAGCTATTTAGATCTCCCTTCGAGAAAGAACTTGCAGGAGGGTGTAGTTAGGTTACAGCCTTGGTCATGGTTCCTCTGATTACTCAATCACAGCAGCTGAACTAAGGCCATGCTGTTCCTGGGCAGCTCCATACCAGCAAATGAGCCCAATGCAGGTTTCAGGACCTGGCCATTTCTACTCTTCATGGAAGTCTTCTACCAGTTCCTCTTTGTTCTGGAGCTCCTGTGGACTGGCTGAGACTTTTGTAAGGCAGTACTAAATTTTGAGACTCTTCCTCCCTGATCTTTCCTCCTTCCCTCTCACTGATCCCGGTTGCAGACTCGTCTTATGACCTGCATTTCCTACAGAGCCTTTCATGTTCAGATACCATGTAAAGCTGGCAGCCAGCACGTCACCGGATTCATGGACTAGGACAGCATTTTAAGGAGTGGCATGGGTTGCTTCCAGAACTAAAAGAGGGGTTTGCAATAATTATCATCTGCTTTGAACTGGGTATCTCAGCATGAACCCGGCCACTGCTTTCCTTAAAAGCTTTGCTGAAGAGGCAGTCCCTCATCTTCAGAGTTTATCTTCTCCTCTCTGTTTTATAAGGGCTTCCGGCACACAAGCTTCCTCTTGTTTCTCCTGGACCATGAACTTGATGATAACACCGAGGCAATGGATGAGTGTGATGTTCCCTGAGTTCAGATGGCCTGGATCTCTTCACTTCAGACTTTTTATGACAGAGGGTGCCTCAGTTAGCAAAGCTCTGCAGAAAAACAGGAAATGAATATTATAGTCTATGTCACATGAATGCAAACTGTTTCTGACTTTTTCTTGTAATCTGAATAGGAAAGGCTGCATCCATGATGTATATACCGAACGTGGAATGTGTGGTGCATACCACATACTGGAAATCTTAGGAATATGCTCTAGCCATTGTCCAGCCACTGATATGGCAGCTACAATCAAGACCGACACTTGTTGGACTTGTAGTAGTGTATTCTCATTCTCTATGGTCCATCCAGTTCCTGCAGGAGAGATTGTCTATTAAAGAAGGATATGATGGGGAACACCAATCTCTGTTTTGTGTTTGTTACCTTGGTAAGGAGGCAGTTTCAAAAGTTTCTATTTGACCACTGCTACTATGATAGCACTGGATTCATAGACCAAGGAAGCAATGAGAGGGGCCACTCTAACCGCCATGCAATGTACATACAGTCCCATTGTACAAAGAATGGGGCAAAGGCCCCTGGATGAATCCACAGATTTGGTGGGTCCACTGTGTACCAGACTTTAGTCAGAAACTCTTTCATTATGTGACTCCCATAAGCCTCTACTCCAACAAGCGTTCCATGATGCTTTGGCTCTTTAGATATCAAAGTCAGTTCAGAACCTGTGTGCAGTAGACCTTCCCCTTGCTCTAGTGTAAACATTCAGGTAAATGGCCGTAGGTTCCTCTGGAGAAGGATGGAGTCAATCATCACTGTATATACTTGTTTTGGCATCAAATTTTTTATAGATTCTATGGAATTTTCTATGTAAGCAATATGCCATTTGCAAGTATAAGCAGATTTATTTCTTTCTTCCCAATCTGCATGCCATTTCCTTTTTCTTGCCTTATTGCTCTAGCTAAGGACTCTGGTACAAAGCTGATTAGGAGTGTAAAGTGTACAGATCTGTTGCTTTTCTCCTCAATTGTAAAAAGAAAGCTTTCAATATTTCACCATTAAGTATGAGGACTTCAGGTTTGGTGTAGATGCTCTGTATCTAATTATGAAAAATTTCTCTTGCTTTTAGATTGCCAAGTATTACATAGTTTTAAAGTTATGCATAGATGTTAAATTTTGACAAAAGATTTTTCTTCATCTATTGAGATAATCATAATCTGCTAATATATCAGATTAATTTTCTAATATTGTGCCAGCATTAAATTCCTAGGAAAAATCCCACTTGCCCAGCCTGTATTATACTTTTCACAAATTGAAGGAGTTGATTTTTTTAAATACTTGTTAAGAATTTTGGAGTTATTCTCATGAGGAATGTGGGTCTATATTTTTTTCCTGTAGTATGTTTGTCTGATTTTATTTCAGGATAAAGCTAGCCTGATAAACAACAGAGAGTTGTTTCCTTATTTGCTATTTTCTGAAAGAGTTTGTGCAGTACTTGTATTATTTTTTCCTTAATTGGGCAGAATTTATCAGTTTTGTGCAAAGGTTGTTACTACAAACTCATTTATAGATAGAGGACTAGGTTATCTATTTCTTCTTAACTTTGGTAATTTGAGACTCTTTAGAAATTTGTCTATTTCATATAAGTTATCAAATTTATTTGCCTAGATTTGTCCATAATATTCTCCTTCCTATCTTTTTTTTTCAGCACTGAGATTGAAACTAGTAACTCATGCTTGTCTAGCACTGTACCACTGAGCTACATCCTCAACCTTTTTTATTTTGAGACAGGGTCTCACTAAGTTTCCCAGGCTGGCTTGGAACTTGGGATCCTCCTGCCTCAGCCTCCTGAGTCACTGGAATTCTAGGCATGGGCGTCACCATACATGGCTCCCTGTACTATCCTTTTCAAGTCTGTGGCATCTGTAATGATGTCCCTGTTTTAATTCTGATATTAGCAATTTGTAGCTTCTTTCTTTTTATGCTTATCAGTGTGGTTAAAGCCTTATCTTTTTTGTTGCTATTGTTTTTCTCATTTATTTTTCTCTATTGTTTTTTATTTGGTTTATTACTGCTCCAGGATTTATATTTCTTTTCTTCCACTTGTTATGGGTAAAATTTAATATGGAAATTGAGGTCATCGAGAGTTTTCTTCTTTTCTAATATGCTACAAATTTTCTTTGTAAGTAATTCTTTAGCTATGACTCACAAGTGTTGATCTTCATTTTTTGGTGATGAAAACACTTCAATGTTATTTTTCATTTTAATTTAAAATATCTCCAATTCCTATTTTGACATTTTCTTTGATCCACCTGTTATTTTAGCATGCTGGTTTCCAAATTCTTAGGAATTTTTTCCAGATAACTTTCTGTTATGGATTTCTAGTTAAATTCTGCTGCAATCAGAGAAGATATTTTATATGATTTAATTCCATTTAAATTTTTTGAGGCTCATTCTATTACTGAGAGTATAGTCTTTCTTGGTGAATTTCTATATGCATTGGAAGATGATGCGTATACTGACATTATTTGATTGAATAGTCTGGACGTTTTCATTAGGCCAACCTGTTCAATATTGTTGTTTTCTATTTACGTGTTTGATTGATTACTGAGAGAGGGGAGTAAAAGTCTTTATAGTTGTTCATTTGCGTAATTCTTTCAGCTCTAACAGTTTGACTTCATGTATCTTGAAGTATTTTTCCTTTACACACACTTAAGCTTTTTATCTTCTTATGAATTTATCTCTTTATCATTATGTTATGTCCTTTTTAATTACTTCTAGCATATTTTTGCCTTTGTATTTATAAAGGGTTTATTTTACAGACAGCAGACCTCACCCTTCACTTTTAAAATTTTTTTGGTCTCCAGAGAAAGCATGCACGCATGATTCCCAGCAGCACAAATTCCAGACTTGTTGCCTACACTGGAGAAACTGCAGGGATTAGTACCCATGAGGGGCAATGGACAAGTCTTGCTTTGGAAAAACCACCTTCATGATCGTGGTATCTCCCACCAGGTAAGTTTTGCTCTTGCTTCCTAGAAAATCTGACAATCTCTACATTTTAATGTGGTAATTTTATGCATTACTGATATGATTAGATTTAAGTCTACCCTCCTGCTCTTTGTTTTATATTTATTCAGTCTAGTCTTGGTCCCTGTCCCTGCATTACTTTGTTTTTGCACTGATTAAGTATTTTTTCATCCCATTTCATCTCTATGATTGCCTATTTTTTGTATCTCTATTATAAGCTTTTCAATTGTTGACCGAGGTTGGCTAATATGTCTGCATCTTTAATTATTCACAGCCCACCTTAAACTATTCCTCAGGCAGTTAAGGGTCTCACAACTCACAACTATGTACTCGCAAGTCCTCCTTCCCATCCTGTATGCTACTGTCTTCATGAATGTTAATTTTAAATATTCTGCAAACACACGCCACCTGGCTACTACTTTCATTTTAGCCATTTAGTGATCCTTTAGAGCAATTATCAAATTAATCATGCCATTTTTTATATTTGCCTTCTTCTTTAGCACTTCTGTAATCATCATTTCTTTAGGTATTACTCAGTTTCTAGTGCATTCTTTCTGCTAAAGTACTTATGTAATTTTTAGTGTTTATTTGGCTTGCACAAATTTGAATAAGAAATTCATCGTACTTCCTATTTGGGCTGCCTTCAAATTTTTCTATTTATTTGATTTCCAGCAGTTTGAATATTCTTATGGTTTGGATGTGAGGTGTCCCCCAAAAGATCACATGAGACAATGCAGGAAAGTTCAGAGGAGAAGTGATTGAGTTGTAAGAGTGCTAACCCAACCAGTGAATTAATCCCTGATGGGGATTATATTTTGTATCTGGAGAGTGTAGTCTCTCTGTGCTTCCTGATGATGTGAGCTTCTTCCCTCTGCCACGCTCTTCTGCTGTGATGTTCTGCCTCACCTCGAGCCCCAAGGAATAGAGCTGGCCCTCTATGGACTAAGACCTCTGAAACTGTGAGTCTTCAAATAAACTTTCCTCCTCTATAATTGGGCTGGTCAGATCATTTAGTCAGAGCAGCAAAAAACCTGATTAAAACAAGTGTTATTTGTCTGGGTGGAATTTGTCTTCTTATATTTATTCTGTGCGAGTTCTCTGTACTACTTGGACATTCTTCAGTTAATTCTTCAAATATCTTGTCTACTCCTTCTCATTCTCCTTACATGGCATCTAACTTCTCTTTCTTTTGTGTAATGACTCCAGAATATTAGTGCTTGAATCCTTCTAATGGCCCTTCTTTAAATTCCAGGCTGTAAAGCAAACTTACTTCTCTGACAGGTTTTTAAAAAAGTTATAATTTTACAGTTTTATGTGGTGTTTGCAATTATGTGATAATGGAAATTGTGTTTTCAGTTTTCTGGAAAATTAAATTTAAGGAATTAGAGTACATTCTACTATTTAAAGCCTCAAGTTTATATAACATTGCCCATCACAATCAAACACCACAAGGTATACTGCAAGTGGACACATTTCCATGTGACACCCTTCTCAACAGCGTGGAGCCTGTTTCTCAGTCTCTCATTATCTCGCATATATTAATTAATATATGTTATCTCATTACTTATATATATATACATATATATATAATTTTAATCAAGTCTAGGCTTCATAGGAAGGATACATCAGAGTTGCTAACTGTACCCCTGGAAATGCAAACCTGCTAACTAGAGTTCAATGTCTCTGTATATTAAGGGAAGATTCATATACCTTGAAATGCATAAGTCACTAGGGTTCAACATAATGATATTTAAAAATGTACATATTTCTAATATCACACTCAAATTTTATCTCTTTTTGGAAGACTGCCTAGGCTAATGTCAACATGTAACTTTGACATCATTGACTAGGAAGCCATTGCAGTTAACCTCTGTCCCTGTAGAGTGTGTGTACTAGACTATGAACTCATTAAAGAGAGGGACCCCGTCTTTTCAGTTCTGGGTCTCCCACTTTCTAACAGTATCTGGTAGATAACAAATACCAATAAATGTTTGCTAAATAAATGAAATTCCATCAGAACAAATTGCCTGCAGCTTTACGTAGGGGAGCTGGATGATTTCAAAGCCAAATTCTGCTTCCTACTTCTCCTAAGTCACCAGCTAAGGGAGTTATGACAAGGACTGTCAAGACATGAAGAGAAACAGAAGGCAGCAGCTAGGATGCTAATTATGTTCCTATAACTCTTTACAGAGACATAAAGCTCTTTTAATCACTTACAACTAGCCTTTGAAATTGATGGGTAGTGGGTGGCATGTTTTTTTCCACTATATTTATATATAAAGACCTTCAGTTTTAGCAAGATATTTGAAAGTAAATATAGGCTTCCTGTCCAAAGTTAATGTATAAGGACATTTTTGTAGTTCCTTGTTGATATTTTGATACATGAGATTTATTATTTTCAGTCATCTGAAAGCAATGGGTAATCACATCTGTGGACAGACAGGTGCAACTTTTATAGCACTCTCTATCTTGGCAAAGGGAAAGGCTACACATTGAAATTTGTCCAGTTGCTTTGAAGTCATGTCTGGAGTTGCTTGGTTTGTCTTTAAATGACAATGACAACAGAGAATACATATATTCTGTTGAATATAATTAACTAAGAACGTGTTTCAAAGTCATGTAAGAAACGACTACACAGCAGTTTTATGATAGGAGCCCTGGAAATAAATCAGAACACCTGGATTCTGACTCCAGATCATTGCACTTGTCAACCTGAAGCCTTAGGTGAGCCCGGATACTTGCAGTTATGAGAAAAGCAGCAAGTTTATTATGAAGGCCAAGGAAGATGGCATTAATTTTAGTAATAACAAAAGTACTGAATATATTACATTTGCTGGAGATTTAGCATATGCTGGACACTCCAATATTTAAAAAATGTAATTCTCACAAAACCCCATGAATGCAGCCTTATTGTTCTCCCTTTGAAAGATGAGAAAACTGGAGTTTAGGGAAATGAATGACTTGCTTCAGGTCATGCAGTTAGTCAAGAAGTAGAGGAAGTATCCAAATCCAGGTCTCTTGTGAAGTGCAGATGTCTGATATATACCAAATAGTCAAGAGGTGCTAGCTCCCTTTTGCTTCTCATTCTATATTCTCTAGAGCATCTCAAACATGCTGACAAATTTAATGACCACCTAAAATACACAATGCCATCAAATCTGCATTTCCAGCTCAAAGCTCCCTTCTCCAAGATCAAGAACTACACACCCATCTTCTTCAAGTGCTCACCAAGCATCTCAGATTCAATATGGCCCTAACCAAACTCATTCCTTCCCTGTAAAAGGCTGCTCCACCCCTTGTACCAAATCAGAGAATGATTATCCCATGCCAACATGAGGGTCAGGGTGCAGGGTGGTTGTGTAGTCCCTGATCTGTTTTAAGTCTTACTGACAAGCTGCTTCTATGCCCTAGGATGACTAAGCAAATCTGTCTTATCATTAAAGATCCAACTTAAATATCATCTCCCTTTTGCATCTCTATAACATCAGTTAGAAATATCTTTCACTTCTGTTCAGGTGCAATACCTTGTATATAACTACTTTGTATGTTATTATACTATGTTTTGTGGTAATTTTTCTTATTTATCTCTTCTCCTAACCAACCCAATCCACTGAAACTTTTTGGATGATGGAAATGTTCTCGTGTGCAGCCAATAGCCACAGGTGGCTATCCATTGAGCAACTGAAACAAGGCTAGTGTGCCTGGGGAACTGACTTTGAAGTTCCACTTACTTTTATTTAATTTAGATTTAATTTTAAGTGAACACACATGGCTAGCCCTGACTCTAAAGCCACCATAGCCCTAGCTCAGCCAGGATACAGACACGTCTGTTCATTTTTCTGTACCCAATGCCTAGAACATAGAAGAGCCTCAGGAACATGAGGAGAGCAAGTAAAGAAATTCATTTTACGGTGGTGGAATATGGGAAGTTTTACTTAATATAAATAGTAGGCAACCTCTGCATAGAATTACTGGAAAAATAACAAACACTGATTTCAGAAAGTGAATGCATACAGGTTTCCAGTAATGGAGAAGAAGCTTCTGTCAGGTCAACTTGCTCTCAAATAACAAATATAAACTCCATGCAAAAGATAAAATACAATTTTCTGAAGGCATCTAGAGGAACTAAAGGAAACTGAGAATGAATTGACTCTTGAAGGAAGGAAATGACACAGCAAAATTTTCCTGTTTGGATGTAACTCTTTGTCTGAATATAGGCCCTAGTCATAGCTTGGTTGTGGGTAAAATTTTAATAGTCTTACAGACTCCGAGAACCGTAGGACAGAATTTGGGAGATTGTAGCAGCTGGAAAGTGAGGAGAAAAACCCTGGGAACATGAAAGGCACGAGGAGGATGGGAAGAGAAGGACTCTATATAAACCTGATCAAAATCTCTGGCTGATTCCAGAGACCTCTGAATAGACCTACTAGGCCTAAGAGAACCAAACTCAATTTTAAGCTGTTCCACTGCAGGAAAAAACAGGGTTGGAGTCTGAATTGAAATCAGATTAACTGCCTGCTTAAAAACAAAAACAAATACCCAAAGGAATCATACCATCCAGGGGGACACTACAGAATTCCAAGTCCCTACCATGTGCCACTCCCAGGGTCCAAGTGATCCCAAGCTGTTAGGCTTATGAAGAAACGGAACAACGTTGCCTAAATTGTAGTCACATAGTAATTAAGAGAGATGACCCAGAAGCTGGGATTAGCATATAGAGATCTAAAAACAGCTGTTACCACCATCTCTAGGATTTTGTTCAAAATGGATGAACAAACAGAAAATTTTAGTGGGGGACTCAAAAATAGGACTGAGAACCAAAGTTAAAATTTAAAGAAATGAAAAATATGGTATTTGAAATAAAAAATTCACAAGATGGCTTTAACAGCCAAATGGAAGTGAGAAAATATGTCAATCAATTTGAAGGTGGATCAATAGAGTATATGTGATCTATAAATATAGAGGAGGAAAGACTAGGGAAGAAAAGCACCTCAGTGAGCTATGTGAACACTGTAGAAAGTCCTAACATGTGTGATTGTGGCCTCAGAGAAAGGAAAGAGAGAGAAAAAAAATTTGAGGAAATAGTGGTGATGATTTCCCCAAATCTGGTGACAGGGACACATTAACAGGTATAACAAATCCCATGAACCCCAAGCAAGAAAACACAAAGAAAATCACATTTACATACATCAGAGTCAAACTTCTGAAAACCTAGTTAAAGAGACACTTTTGAAAGCAATTACTGATTAGCCATAGTTTATATGGGATGAACTGAATTAACAATGACTTCTTGTCAGAAACAAAGGAACCCAGAAGACAGTGGAATCAGGTTTCTCAAGTGGCAAAAGGAGAAAAATAGTTGATTCAATGCAGCGACAAATAACATTCAGAAATTGAAGGCAAAATAATCATCTTCAGAAAAATGGAAATAAAGATGACTTTTATCAGCTGACCCACAGCACAAAAAATGCAAAGGAAGGAAGATACTTAAGCTTAGAAGGAAGCTACTCAAGCCAGGTGCCACGCCAATCTTTAGAAAAGAATGAGTGCCAACGATGAGAAGCGTGGCCAAGTGCAAAAGATTTTTTATTTCTCCTAGTTTATTATAAATGCGATTATTTTTAAATTTAAAAAATTTTTAATGTGACTTTAAAGCGAAAACTTCTATCTGCTTTAAACCCCACACTAGATCTTGACATTGATGACATTTATGGATAAATTTCATAATGCAACCAAAACACAAAAGAAGGAAGTCAATAAATCTACATTTTCTGAAAGTAAGACTCACATACAGCCATCTGATATCAAATCTAAGTAGACTGTGAGAGATTCAGGGTGCGTGTCGTGATCCCTAAAGCAACCACTTAGACAATACCAAGTGGGATAACTAAGAAGCCAAGATCCATTAAAAAGGAATTCTCAAAAAGATCCAATTAAGCCAAAATAAATTAAGGAAGCAGGAACAGAGGAACAAGCTAGCACAAACCAGATGGGACCTTCAGAAAACACTGATAAAATGGATGATCACAACTCAAGCATATCAATATTTAGATTAAATGTAAATGAACCAAGTGCTCCCGTTAGAACTCAGAAATTCTCAGAAGAGATCCAAGAGTACGATCTAACATAGCATCCCCACAAGATGAAACGGAAATGTGTAAATACAGATGGGTTGAAAGTAAATGATAGTAAAAGATACAACATGCAAACAGTCTCAAGACTGGAGTGACTGCCGTAACGTCGGATCCAACAGATGCAAGTCAAACAGGATTACCAGACACGAATACAGACGTGCTATAATAAAACAGGATCCATTTATAAAAAGACACAGGAACGATATATGTATATGTGCCTCTTAAAAGAGGTCCAAAACACATGAGATGAAAAAGTTAACAATTAAAGAAAGGAAGAGACAAATCCACAGTGATACCTGAAGATTTTTAACACCACTCTCTCAGCAACTGATGGAAAAAAATAATAATAAAAAGACCTGAATAACATTTGACATTTATAGGAAACTACACCAAACAATAGCAGAATAAATCTTCTTTTCAAGTTCCAAGGTAATGTTTACCAAGACAAAACATATCCTGGACCATCAAACAAGGTTCAGTGCATTTGAAGAGATTAAAGTAATACAGACTTTGTTTTGTAATGACAATGGAATTAAATTAAAAACCAAGAACAACAAGGTATCTGGAGCCAGGGGGTAAATTCTGCCCACTGAAACTGAATACACACTTGTCATTAATTCATGTATCGAAAACAAAAAATCCCAAGACACATTAGACAATACCTTTAACTGGATGACGGTGAACACGTATAGTGTCAAAATTTGTGAGACAAAACTAAGAGAGGTTGACAAAATCCCCTCCAATTCTCTTTTCTCCCCCAAATGTTTGGCATTGCTGGTGTGCAGGGTACAAGCTGGTGAGGTGGTTGTGTGAGACCTTTGAGAAGAGAGCTGTCAACACATCAGTCAATCCGAAAACGTCAGAGAAACAGGCATCAGAGGTCTGCAAGAATTCCACTGGGAAGAAGCAGTGAAATGATGCCTGCTCGGTATTGGTGTGTTTGCTGTTGTTATAACAGAATTCTTGAGTCTGGGTAATTTATAGAGAAAAGAGGTTGATCTTGGCCCAGAGTTTGGGAGGCTGGGGAGTCTGAGAGTGTGGTGCTGGCATCTGCTGAGAGCCTCACACTGATTACTCATAGTGGGAAGCAGAAGGGCAAGAAGGAACTTGTAGAAAAAGCAAAACGTGAGATGTGGACTTGTTTTATAGCACCAGGGAGAGGAATGTGGGCTCCCTGCCTTCCGAAACCGAGGCAGGAATTTTGACTGTGAAATTTCACACTATAATAACTGAGAAACAGGGAACGCTGGCGTGGTTTGGCTTAGATTATGTCTAGTGGACTTTTGCCCAGAAAGAAAGTCATGGTAACCAGACTGTTGGAGAAATAACCCAAGGTACATATACAGTCTGCCTTAAGTATGTACTTGGTTGTCTGTCGTGGGGTATTTATTGTTTTGAGAGCAATTAAAAATGTCTGTTCTCTTTTCTATTAATCAAAATTGCTTTGGTGCTCCACAATATAATTTCTGTCCTTTTCCAGAAGGATGAAGAAAAAGGCCTGCAGACTGCCTGAAATCTGATGCATGGGCAGGTGCGATGCTTTTGAAATGTTGATGGAACTCCAGCAAGGACTTGTTCTGTGTCTGAGTGGTGCTCTGGTTTACACATAACTTATTCCAAAAGGTTGGTCCCAGTGTGGGGTTGTTGAGATGGTGGGACCTTTTAAGGTTTGGGACCTAACAGGAGGCAATCAGGTCATGGGGCATGAATCTCAGGATGGATTAACACAGGTCTGGTGAGAATGGGCTGTCATAAGGGATCCTGGCACTTCCCCTAAATCCCTCTTCCACACGTGCTCCTGCCATTGTGATGCCATCTGCCATGAGGCCCTCAGCTGAGCCAAAAAGATGCTGGTGCCATGCTTTTTAACCTTCAGAACAGTGAAATAAGTGAACCTCTTTGCTTTATAAAGTACCCAACCTTGGGCATTTTGCTCCCAACAGAAAATTTTAAATGAATACACTTCAATGAGCTTTCATTTTCTGTAAGGCATTAGCAGATTTCAATTTAATTTTGGTCATTGTTGTCCGTAAAAAGGTCCAATGTTTAAAAACAGTCTTTGGGAAAAAATTCTCCAGGGCCACACTTATGGTGACTTCTTTGAAACCAGAGCCTAACTGAAGAGCTGCAATACATGAAGAGATGAAAATTATTAATACCTAATAATTATTAACACCTGCTAATTATTCTAATGGCATTATGTTCTAAATGATTTCTCATTTATTACAATCAAGAATTTATTGTAAATTTTGATTTGAGGAATCCAGAGATAGGTAACCAAACTTCATATTGAAATGAAATTTCCTAAGAAATTCCTGAGGGCTCAGCAAGAGAATGCAGAATCTGTTCCAATAATAGAATATATTCAGGACCTTCAAGTCATTTTCTTAGAACAGCCATAGAATGGCTCACACAGCATCACACCAACTGTCCTGCGGTGACTTCTCCCAACCTGATGCACTCTCTGCCACCTTCACTGTGGGAGCACTGAGTTGAAGCACCGGGGACAAGACAGAGAGTCCACCTGCCTGGGTCTAAGCTCCCATGTGTCTCACTTTGAGTTTTCTTTCTTATTACTCATCACCGAAGGGCCTGTGTATTCTTCCTTGAGGAAGTTTGAGAAGGAAAACTATGAAAATGGTTAAAAGCATTTCAAAACATGATGAAGAACCATGTCAACAGACTGGAGTTCAAGTAACTTAACACAAATTTTGATACAAATGTGGTCTTAATTTAATGGTAGACACACACATCAAAGTACACACTGAAATCAGAGCTTCTGACAAGTTCCTTAGAAACCACTGAAAATACTTCAGAGAATGGTTGGAAGTGGGTTTTCTCTTTAGATCTGATGTGTGGAGGAAGAGCTGTAAGGTCACTTGATATTTGTCCATGGGCCTTCCATTGAATGCATTAAATGTCCATGATCTTGTATTAAATGGCTTCTAGTGGAACCTAAGTTCCTTGAAGACCTCTCTTTTCAGAAGATACCATTAAAAGACCTTTCCATTTTTGTGTAATGCCTACTGTGGGCACTTTGGGGATATTCTCGTTAATTCATTTTAAACATAATGCCATGAATATAATCATCAGGTATTGAATTACCAGTTCTTTGAAGAAGTGTTGGGAGGTGTGGACAGAGGAATCTATTTTGTAAAACAATACTATAAAGGACAGGTCTGGCCGTGAACTGGTAGATGTTCTGGTATGTTGTTAAAAATCTGTAATGGGTGGTTAAGGAAATTACCAACAAGAAGCAGAAACTGACCTCACCAAACACAGGCTTTCCTACAGATTTTGTCTCCATTAAGTGACTGTGAAGAGTTTAAAGTTTGAGTAGAAAGCAATCCACAGTGGTCCCACATCTGGCTGCTGTTTACATTCATTTGTGCAGTTTATACCTTGTTGGAGTCACGAGCTTTCTGGCAGGTGCGCAGTGAACATTTCTGTTTTGTCGTCAAAACAAATCAGAGGCCAGGATGTCGACAGCCTGTTTGATTGTTTTTTTCCATGACCATATCCATTGTCTTGTTGTGATTTATAAGAATTTTCTGGAGCAAAAATGAGAATTTTGTTTTTATGAGAATAATACAGAAATTATTGCTGTTATTTTTGGTGAGAAAAGGAACTTTGTACAATTATTTTAACTAAAAATAGTGTGTTTTATTGATTTTAAAAAGAAAATTACAAAGCTGTGTCCTTCATAACTATAGATGCAAAACACCAAAATATTGGCAAATTAAATCTAGCAATATGTTATAAGAACGACAAACCATGACAAAGTAGAGCTTTATCCCAGGAATGCAAGGTTAATTTCACGTCCGAAAGTCAGTCAATGTAACTCATCATATTGACAAAGGAACAACACCACAGGATCTTCTTTTTAATTTTTAATATTTCTTTTAGTTGTAGATGGACACAATGCCTTTATTTTATTTATTTATCTTTATGTGGTGCTGAGGATCAAACCCAGGGCCTCACATGTGCTAGGCAAGTGCTCTACCACTGAGCCACAACCCCAGCCCCACAGGATCTTCTTAATGTATAAAATACACTTGGCAAAATAAAACACTCACCCACGATAAAAAAAAAAAAAAATGAACATCTAAGCAAATGAGGAATAGAAGGGAGCTTCCTTGACCTGAAAAAGAACACCTATGAAAACCTCATGGTTAGTACAATGCTCAGTGATGAGTTATCGTAGTCCCTCCCAGTCAGGCACAGGGGAAGGATTTCCCCTTTTAGTGTTGAAATGGAGGTCCTAGCCAGCACAATGTGGCAATAAGATGAAGTAAGAAGCAAAGTTGGTGTTGATGTAAAAATTCTAAGGCAACTACAAGCTACTAAGTGCAACTAAGGAGCAAATCTGACAACATCACAGGCTACACAATCAATGTTCTAAAATCAGTTCTTCTTTTATATACTCTCAGTGAACAAATGGGAAGTTTTAAAACTCCATTTATAGTAGCAATTAGGAAAACAGAAAATACTTAGAAACAAATGAAAAAAAAGGCATATGAGACCTTCATACTAAAAATTTGAAAATACTGCTGAAAGAAAATTAAGGAAAATTAAAATAAATAGATACATACCATGTTCATAGATAAGAAGAACAATGGAAGCTTGAAAAAACAATGAAGATTGAGGATTTATGCTATCTGAATTCTACATGACAAAAGCTACATTAATCAAGACAGCGTGGTGCTATCATAAGAATTAGCAAATTAATAGAGAGCCCAGAAATAGACTTATACTTATCTAGTCAATTAACCTCAACAGAAGCAACAAAGAAACCCACTGGGGCAAAGGACAATCTTTTCAACAAAAGATGCTGGAAAAATTGGATGTTAAAAGACTTATGTATCAGGAGTTTGAAGGTTCTTCAGCCTTCCTTCTACCTGGTGTGACCTCTTTTTCTATTTATGCATTGGTAATGTAGTATCAGCTCACCCAAGCATTGTTTCCGCTAATGTGGTGACGCTCCTACCACAGGGTAATTCTTTCTTTTTATAAAATAATATTTTTAAATTATAAAGTTAATAGTTTCTCATTAATTACAACTCCAAAAATAATATATAAAGTAAATGAAAATTATTCATGGTCACACAATTCATAAATTATGAAAATGACATTTTAGAGTGGTCCTCCTTATGTTTTATATATGATGTCATAAAATATGTATCATGTATTTCTTAACCAAATGTTAATTTGCATACAATTTTTATTTTTTGAGACTTTTTGAGAGTCAAATATTTTTGTTCACATCATGTTGATATTAACTTTGATTTCAACCTATTTTAGGACTTTTGTAGTTTTTGACAACATAAATTTAAAATGTAAGCTATATTCAAATCATACTTCCAACTGGGATCTATTTCTAGAGTATCTGCCAAACTCATAAACACTCTTCTTCCATGGCGATTGCCCATTTCACAATGTACTTCAATGTTGAACATGCACAACTCAAGGAAGTAATTATGGAACAAAGCTATTTTTGTTGTCTATAGTTGCTTTCAGTGTATTTTGTATGCTTATTTCTTCCGTCGCCTCTGATGAAATTTAGGAAAGGTCACAAAACTGAGCATTTCGACATTACTTTTAAATATCCTGTTACAAGAAAAACCACAGAAGGAGTCTGCAGGCAGTCAAACTTATAGGAGATATTGTTCTGTGGCCACGTGATTGTTCAAGTTCCCACAACCTGACTTAAATGGGTCAATTATGCTCTCACCCAAGAAATTTCAAAATTTGTTCCAAAAGTGGAGTTAATCTCTTCATGTGGCCTGTACCTGGAGCCCACTTTGTGGACTGAATAAGAAAGTGAACAAGAGGAGACCTCACAGGAAGGAGCAGCAGAGATGGACAAGAGCACTTCCTGGGTTCTGTCAGCTGCTGGTTTCACTTCCTTCCAGAACTCCAGTTGCATTCCTGTCTCTGGGTTCTGCAAAACTTCTTTATCATTATAATATTCAACTCCCCCCATTTTTTTTGGGGGGGGGTCAAGTTGTTGCATTTCTGCTAAGTGCCCAAATAATAGAAAAATAAAATGACTTGTGTGAGGTTGTTTCCCATAAGACCAGCCCTCCATTGATCTTATGTCCTTGGCTTCACACATGGTGAGGACCCTTGCTTATTCATTCCCTAAATCTAGGGGTCCATGGCTCACTCACCAAGGTGCTGAAGGTAGAGCTGCCCAGACTGTTCCTACTCTCATGAAGCTTCATTGTCAAACTTTTATGCACATTTCCTGACCAGACAAAGGAAACTGTCAGAAATGTTCAGAATTTGACATTTAGTGACTCCTTCAGATTATTTTTTCTTAAAATTCTATTCCCTTCATGTTGTTCTTGGAAAGGAAATAATGATCTTGCTTGTCTTACTGTTTTTTCAAATGTAGATAGTAGGTTGAACACTAAAAATGAAGGACTTGAAATTTTGGGCTTTTGAATGTCATTGAGTTCTGTTTTCAGAAATTTGGTTTGGGTTCAGCATACATTCATGTGACATATTTTTAGTGATTAAGACAAGACAATGACATTTATTCATATTGCTAAACAAAAATGCTCATCGTGTTAGTCAGTTTTCTGTTATGATAGCAAAATACCCAAGATAGTCAATTTAAAAATAGAAAAGTCCACGATCCATTGGCTCTGTGGCTTTAGGCCTTTGATGAAGAGGCACACTGTGATGGTGGTACAAGGCAAAGCAAAACCACTCATGTCATGAGCCAGGGAGCAAAGAGAAAATGAGGAGGTGGGAGAGAATCCCCCATCCCCATCCCCAATGACATAAAGACCTGCCACTAGGACCCACTTCCTCTTTTTTTTTTTTTTTAACTTGTGGTCCTGGGATTGGATCCAGGGCCTCACACAAGCATTCTTCTACTGAACTCCATCCCCAACCCTTTTATTTTTTTATTTTGAGACAAATTCTCACTAAATTGTCCAGGTGGACCTCAAACTTGCAGTCCTCCTGCCTCAGTTTCTGAGTTGCTGGAATTACAGGCCTCTGTCCCCATAGTGGGCTGGCCCCCATCTCTTAAAGTTTCTACCAAGTCTGAATCATGCTACCCTGGGGACGGAGCCTTTAATGCATGGGTCTTTGAGTGATAGAGCATCCAAACTATGGCACCAATATAGTTTTTATTGGTTATTGTAGCTTTAAGGATGAATCCAGAAAATCAAGATAGCAGAGAATTAACACAATTTTAAAATAGTTTGACAATTAATTTTTGCTCACTTGATTGAGAAAATTATTCTCACAATTCATATCAAGGACTCCATCCATCTCACATAAAATATTTTTAACTTAGAAAAACAGCATCGGGGCCATATCAAGCTTTAGAAACTTGGTTTTTCTGAGGTTCCGTAAGAAACTTCACTCTCAAGCTCTTGCAAAAGTTATTAAATGAATCAAGAAATGATTATTCAAGAAGTATCAACATTGTGCTAAGTGCTATGGGCATCATAGGCAAAAGACAAAATGAGACGTGGCCTTTGCCCTCATTTGCCTAATAAAATAGTAAGGAAGAGATATAAAACAGCAATTCACAAAACAGCACAGCTCAAGTGATGTATTGCCAAATTTTAGAAGTTAGGAGATGGAGAAGAGAAAAAAGGAGCAAATTTAAGTACAAAATCTAAGAACAGAAGACAGAGAAAAGAGTCCACACTGCATGTCTGATAACTTTTCTACTGTTCTCCATTGGGGGCTTCAGTGAAATGAATGGAAGCTGGAAGCTGAAATGTCAGAGAGAACTTCCTGGAGGAGGTGGGATTTGGCTTTAGGTCTGAAGGAAGAGACAAGATTTGAGAAGATAAAGGGCTGAATGGACCACGTGAGCCAACACATGGAGATGAGAATATGCCCCGCTCTGCAGAGAAGCAGTTGGCCTTACTAAAGTACAGGAGCATGCTGGGAGCCATGGGCGAGCTGCCCTGGCTGAGCGTGGCGGATAAAGAGATGTCAAAGGAGTTTAAGCGTGAAGCAGCAGAACATAAGGAGTCACTGAACCAGGGAATAACACGATGAAGATTTGCTTTGGGAGGATTATGCAAGGTTATGCAAGATGCATTGGAAGGGTGGAAACTAGAGCCAGGCAAGCCAACTGAAGCATTGCAATAATAATCCTTCTGTGAGACAGGGAAGAACCTTATCCAGGAGGGTGTTGGTGCACCTGTGGGAAAAGATGGCAGCATTTCAAGGGAGGAAAATATCTAGCTCAAGCAGGATGAGTTAGAGATGACAGTAGAACTTCTTGTCTGGAAACTTGTGGCAGGAGGCTGGAGCTTAGCGGGGGACAGGACAGCATGAAGATGTAGATTGACATAGACACAGCCGTCAAGGGCACAGAACTAACAAAGGCAAAAGAATGGAGCAGATTGAATCAAGAGAATGTGCAGTGAAGAAGAGAGAAAGGTGAGTTGTATGCAACCCCATGTAGGGCAGAGGACAAGAGAGATGAGCCCATGTCAGAGGGAACCGGCAGCCTGGGATGGGAGACTTGCTGCTGCCAAAGAACAGAAGGACAAGAGTGGCCCAGCAGGAGGACGTCACCAGTGCTGAAGAAACGGAATGATCAAGAAGATGAGGACATTTAGGAGAAGAGTTTCCAAAGTGACCTGGGACTGGAAACCAAATCATGCAGATAAAGAAGGGAAGGAGTGGAGAAGTCGTGAGCCTGAAGACACAGGCAGAGGGTGAAGCAGTATGAGGTTGGACTCTGGTGACTGCTCTTCTGGAATCTTGGTGCCACTCAAACCCAACAACTGGACTTAGAGAAATTTGCTCGAGTCTCAGTTCACTGAGTTGAATGGTGCCCCTCCAAAGCATGTCCTTCTCAGCACCTTGGAATGTGACCTTAATTACAAAGAAGGTCACTGCCCATCTAAGAAGTCAGGGACGTTACACTGGAGAAGGGTGGGCCCATAATGCAATGTGACTGGTGTCCTTACAAGAAGAGGAGAGAAACACTCAGGAAAGACACCCGTGTGATGACAGAGGTGGAGACTGGGGTCATGCAGCTGCAAGCCAAGGCTTGCCATGATGAGGAACTCGGGTGTGTTCCCTTTGAGGTCCACTCAGCGATTTCAAAGTAATTGACCGATTTATACCCACAGATTTATTTTTTCCTCATCATAGCTCAGGCCTCAGTATATGGGAGAAGAAAATGGCATTGCCTTTCAATGGTTTATGAAGAATAGAAAGGAATGAATAACGATGTGAAAATGCTAATAATCTATCTACTCATATCCCATTCCCACTTCCAGAAGGGAGGGAGGATGAGCAAAGCCCCACGGGAGTTCTAAACTTCGTCCCTTCTTTAAGTGACTTCCCCAAAGTTTCCAGAGGGGTGGGAAGGACCCTTGATCAAATTAACAATGAGGGCAGGGGTGTAGCTCAGTGGCCGAGCCCTTACCCAGCAGGTGTGAGGCCCTGGGTTCCAGCCCCAGCACCAGGGTAGAAAAGAAAGGCACAAGGAGATATTTTTCCTTTCTTTAAAAATAATATCTAAGACAACATTTGACATGAAGTCTACTCTTTAAACAGTGAGAGCTTTGTAAACGGGAGTCTCACGTCACATAGACCAAGAATGTGTCAGTGCCTAGTCTTCACCCTCACATCAATCCAATTCCTATGCCTCCCTCTGCTCCATGGTGTGCACTATATTTTATGTTAAAATGCTAGACTGTACTTTATTTGAAGTTGAACATAGAAGGGGAGGCTCCCTTGGCAGCCAGACTCTGAGAAGCAAGAAATGCTCCGGTCACAGGGAGGAAGTTGCTTTTGTTGTGCAACTTGTTGGTTACAGGGTACACTTGGCCTAATTCTGAGGCATGGCACCTGTTAAGCCATTGCCTAACTCAGAGTCTTGCTCAACAAATATGAGTTCATTTGATTTTTAAGCACCGTCTCCATTCCTTTGGTCATCAGGAGAGATGGAGACACTCAGGAAATGGACTAATTTAACTGATCTGACAGTGTCTCGAACTTGGAGTTGGGTTGCACAGCCTGGGCTATGAGGAAAGCCTTCGACCTCACACCCTTACAGTGGGCCAGATGTTTGCCTTGTCCTGTTTTTATAACCCCTTCGACATTTATGGGAAATAGATACATACCTCTGTCTGTGACTGAGAGTACACATGAGCACATACCTATATATATTACATAATATATGAAAAATCTTTGCTGAGTACACACATTTTATGTATTTATTAAAGTTTGTAATACATGTATTATTATATATAGGTCTATTTTCTGTTGCTAGAACAACATACTTGAGTTGGGACTTTACAAATTCATATTTAGTTCACAGTTTCAGAGGCTGTAAATTTAAGAGGGAGTGGGTAGCCTCGTTTGTTGGGTCTCTAGCAAGGGCCCCCCTGGATGCATCAGAACATGGTAGAGAAGAAGGGAACTAAGCACAGGCAGAAGGGGCAAAGCCTATGGGGCGGCCTTGCTTTATAACGAGCTACTCTCTGGAGAATGCAGACCTTGAAATGTATCCTGGTAAATGCAACAAATACCTGGGATACCAGCTTGCCAAGTGAAAGGTTTATTTTGACTCACAATTTTGGCGGTTTCATTTTGTGACTGGTTGGCCCCACTGCTTCTGGGCCCGTGGCAAGGTAGTCCGTAATGATGAGAGTGCGTGGCGGAGGAAGCTGCTTACCTGTGGCCAAGAATGAACCAGAGAGAGAGGAGGAGGAGGGGCTGGGGTCCCACCATCCCCTACAAGGGCTCGCTCCCAGTGACCTACAGATCTCCCACCAGATCCCACCTCTTAACATTTCCACCCGTTTCCAAATAGTGCCAAGCTGAGGACTGAGTCTTCACGCCATGGGCCTTCAGGAGGCTTCCCAGATCCAAACCATAGCAAGCTCTGTTGTGGGCACCCAGGCCAGGAAAAATCATGGGAAGCTCACGGCCTGTTTCACAGCACTTTGAATTTTCATCTTTTTCTCTCACTCAAATGAAAAGCCAAAGCAACAACAACAATAAAACTTCAAGGAATATGCTGTCATTTCCTTCAGCATCCTTGCAGTCTATGATGAAAGAGCAATGTGTAACTAACCTTAGCCAGGAGGGCAGAGGAGAAGGAATAAAGTTTAAATATGCCCATTTCCTCATCTTTCGGAGTTGCAATTGAAAAGATCACTCCTAGTGGCTGCAACTTGGGAGCACACCACAGAAATTCACAACTGGGGCTGAGCAGTAAGTGGCTGGGGACTAGGGTTGGAGGGAGACTTTATTATTTTTTTATTTGTTCTTTTTAGTTGTACATGACAGTAGAATGTGTTTTGACATATCATACATACATGGAGTGTAACCTCCCACTCTTGTGGTTGTGCATGATGTGGCGCTTCACTGGGCCCGTATTCACAGATGAACATAGGAAAGTTATGTCAGATTCATTCCCCCACTTCCCTTCATTCCCCTTTGTCTAATCCAAAGTACTTCTATTCTCTGCCCCCACCTTATTGTGTGTAGGCATCCACATATCAGAGAAAACATTCAAACTTTGGCTTTTGGGGATTGGTTTGTTTCACTTAGCATGATATTCTCCAGCTCCATCCATTTACAGACAAATGCCATAATTTCATTCTTATTTAAGGCTGAGTAATATTCCACATTTTCTTTATCCATTCATCTGTTGAAGGACATCTAGGTTGGTTCCATAGCTTAGCTATTGTGAATTGAACTACTATGAACATTGATGTGGCTGTGTCACTGTAGATAGTATGCTGATTTTAAGTCCTTTGGGTATATGGGTCAAAGGAGAGGGATAACTGGGTCAAATTGTGGTTCCATTCCAAGTTTTCTGCGGAATCAGTTGGAGACTTTTCACTGAACATGCTTCACAGGATTAGAGTTATGAGCCATGTGAATCTATTACATTAAAATAAACTAGAAAGATAGAGGTAGATACTTGCCCATCAAAAGAATCCATCACAAGTGTTTTGTGCTTGTTCTTCAGAAGAAGTATTCTTTAGAAGGTAGCCATCCCCCAGAGAGCTCCAAGAATTTCTTAATACTTACATGTAACAATAACAAAAACTAGCACCTACTGAGTATTAATAGCTCAAGTCTGCTCTAAATACTTACGAACTTAAATACTAAAAACTCTGATCCTCAGAATAGCTCAAGACATATTATAATGAAATGCATACTATCCATAATGAATAATGTAGACAAAATATATATGAACATATATTGTCATTCCCATATTACAGATCATGGAACTGAAGCATGGAGGGTTAAGCAACTCATCAAATGTTAAGTGTTCACATTTGGTAAAGCAGTAAAATTGAAATTAGAACCCAGGTAGTTCAGATGTAAAGGTGAGGAGTAGAAAAAATATATAATCTACTAAAACCTGATGGAGAAAGGGAAGGACAGGTGTGAGAAGTGAAGTGTCTACTTTAGGATTGCTTAAAATGAATGGTCAAAAGATCTGATCTAAACTGATGAAGGAATGCCTATCACTTATCTGGAGACAGAGGTACCCTGAAAAAGAAGCACAGACCAACCCCCAATTATAATAAGCACCTGAACAAAGCAAAAGAAACACAATCCATACCCATGAACTACTTCCTTAAAAAGACACAGTACGAATAGAATAGCTATGACACAATGAATATGACTTAGATTTACTATCAACAAATAGAAATGGTCTGAATTCTTCCATTAAAATAGGTAACACCTATTGCATTGCAAAGTCAAACTTAACAAGAAAACCTATAAGACAAAATGATTTGGAAAGGCTCAAAAAGAATGAATAAAGATACACAGGCAGAAGGTTAGAGAAATTAGGAGTTTTGCTTGACCTTTTCATCCAATAAGATGAAATTTAAAAAATATTTTATGATACCAATTAAGACATTTTTAATTGAATAAGTAAGATCATAATTAAAAATACATGAATATCTGTTCACTGAAAGACATAAAATCCAAATTTATAAAGCTCAAAATACAAAAAGCACAGGGAGAAACAGGTAGAAACAGATTATTTGCAGGAGACTTTCCTTAGCCTGTGTTAGACTGCGTATCTGCTGTGCCTACCCCTCCGCTCTTGCCATCTTCCTTGTAGGTAGGCTATACTTCTTTGTTCTATTCACTTTAGGCTTCACCATGCAACTTGCTTTGGCCAAAGGAATGTGAGTAACAAGGACAGGTGAGTGACAGGGGCCATCTCTGAGCATGAACTTCAACTGTTACCTGTGCGGTTTGACCCTGTACCTCTTTCCTTGCACATCATGGGGCAGGGTGTGGTGAATACGCAAGGTCATGCAAGTGCAGGATCAGATTCTCTTTTTATTTAAAATTTTGATATTCTGTTCATCATGAATTTTTGCATGACTGCTGATTTTTTAAAATACTATATCTGGATATTATTTATCTCAATAATGAGGTTTTTTTTTTTTTCTTTCTTGGAGTCTCTTTAAAGTTTGCAGGCAAGACAAGTGTCCTGCCGTGGCCCTGATTCCTTGCTTACATCACAAGAAGAGCATGCATGTGGAGAATGGTTACTTCTTCAGTCCTGGGTTCAAAATGAGACCTGCAGTTCTCATGCAGCACAAGCAAGAAGTAAAATTGGCTGCCAAAGCAATGAGATTTTGAATTACTTTGTTATGTGGTATAGGTTACTGAAACCTAATGCACAGCCTTAGACAGATGAAATAGACAAAAATAAGGGAGATGACAGAAGACCTTCGGTAGCATAATAAAGATAGTAGATACTATTAATAAATTCCAACATATGATCTAAAAACAGAGAATACAACCTTATTTTTTGTGCACCCACCTACCCAAATTAACCATATACCGGGGCCACAAGGAAAACTTAAATCAATTCCAAAGAGTAGAAATAGTATAGTTAATACTCTTTAATAAAACTAGTAATTAGATAGCAATTAGGCTATTAATTGCTAACAAACATAGAATCCTTTTTCTCCAAAAGCTGAAAATAAAAAAACAAATTCTCTTTTAAATAACTTCAAAGTAGTTAAGTCCAAACTAAAATGGTAGGATTTCCAAGCTATTGCAACACAACATGATAACAGAACACTATTAAATCTGTAGGATATAACTAAAGACTTACTCATTGTAAATTCAGTCTTAAAAGTGGATGTATGTATGTGTGCATTGCTGCTACACACACACACACTGAGGACTGAACCCAGGACAAGAGTACATGCTAGGCAACCTTAAATATGCACATCAAGAAAGAAGAAAAAAACAAAAATAAGTGAGCCAAGCAGCTAACATAAAATACACAGAAAATAACTCTAAAGCAATCCAAAGAAAAGCTAAGAAACTGATGATGACTTAAAAGAAGAGTAAATTAGTACAGAAAAATAGAAAACTGATAAACAGAAGACCTAGTTAATTAGGGAAAGCATAAAATGGTCATCAAATATAATTGAGATAGAGTGAAAAAAATATAAATTCACAGAATAAGCAATATATTGAATAAGTTAAAAGAATTGTGAAGACCATTGATTAATACTGCAAATAAGTTTTAAAAATTAGATCCCCAAAATATGTCAGAATGGAAAATATAAAAAGGAACTAAGAAGGGAAGAAAAATCTAAATGAACCAATTGCCACCTGGGCGGGGAGTGGGGTGTGATACTAAATAGAAAAAGTTGGTAAAGAGCTTCCTTCTCCAAAGCATTGAGAGCAATTTCACAGCTGAATTCCACCAAACATTTTTTATAAAGATAAATCTAAATAAGGAAAGGTTCCTAATTATTTGTATACAGCTAACACAACATTAAATAAAAAAAGACCCACTAAATTAAATGGAAAGAGAAAAAAAAAAACAGACTAATCTCACTTACAATAAATATTGATGGCCAAATTCTAATCCTCAACTGAGACATAGAATCAAGTAGCATATTAAAAGAATATGAAATCATGACTAAGTGGCATTAATTCCAGGAATTCAAAGGAAGCATATTAGGAAATATAATAATGTAATTAACTGTGTATATAGAAACAAAAGTAAAATCACATGGTTGCATCCTTAGATGTTAAAAAGATATATTCAACAAACTTGCAAAATCAAAATTCTTAATAAAATACCAATAGATTAAATATTCTTAATCTCTCCTAAATTCATCTATAAATGTTATATGATTTCGGTGAAAATATAATCAGTAATTTTTTTAAGAATTAGGAAGTTGATTTTAAAGTTCCTCTGGAACAATATACATTATTCAAGATCAATCAGGTAAAACATAAAAAATGGTGAGTAAAAAAAGGGGAGCTATCTTAGCCAAACAGTTGAGGAAAATAAAAATAATGTGGAGTAACACAAGTTAGACAGGTAGAACAGAACTGAAAGTCCAGAAATAAACTTAAATCTACATGACTTTTGTACATGACATAGCTGGTATTTTAGATGGATGAGAAAATGGTGACATATTCAATAATATTCAGGAACAACTGAGAAACCATCTAGAAAAAAAATCAGAACCTCTACCCAACTCCTGACATTAAAAAACTCCAGGTGGATCAAAGGCGTAAGTCTAAAAAAATTAAAAAACAGAAAAATAAAAGCTGTAACATTTCTAGCAAACTGTAGAAGACTTTAAGATATCAAGTCTGCGAGAAGACGTTTTAAAAACATGTTACAAGACTCAGATACGATGAAAGAAAATATTGATGCCATAAATATTAAAACTTTCTGCAAAGTTATCTATTAAAGGTAAAAGGCAATTGGCCAACTATTAATGGTACATGCAAAACACATCCAATGGTTAGTGTGTTAATGATATGAAAGCTCCTACACAATTTTTTTAAAAGATAAATTACACAAAGGAAAAAAGCGCAAAAGCATAAATAGTTAGAAAAGGTTCTGCAAATGTTGAAAAAAAAAGTGCAACCTCACTTAAGATTGGGGTAGTCCCACTTTCACCATTTCGTTCATGGCATAGAGTGTATTCTAATGCGTGGCTCAAGAACCAAATAATTTTGAAAACTTAATCCCCTGTGAGATTTGGATTATTGGATCATAAATCTCTGGTGGTGTTTAATCACCCCATTGTTTTATGTTTCTTATGTCTGGCCTTCTATCTGTAAGATGATCCATTTGGAAGCATGGTAATTTTTAGACATGGTGTTTTAGGAAGGAAACTGAGGTTCAGATGCTGCTGAATGCAGGAGAGAGAGAGAGAGAGAGAGAGAGAGAGAGAGAGAGAGAGAGAGAGAGAGAGGGAGAGAGAGAGAGAGAGAGAGAGAGAGAGAGAGAGAGAGAGAGAGAGAGAGAGGGAGAGGGAGAGAGAGAGAGAGAGAGAGAGAGAGAGAGAGAGAGAGAGAAATGATTTTAGCAGAATCTTTTACTTTTTACCCTTACATTCAGGAGTATAAAATCTTAGGGTTCAAATATTCTCATATGTTCTCTTTTTAAGACCTGTGATGATGGTCAGGAGCTTTGTTGACAGCAGGAGGTAGCTGACAGGAGAGAGAATGTAAGTGGTTTGAAGCACAAGTGGAGTGCCAATCCCAAAGAACCAACACCCAACATTTTCTGGGATAAGCGTATGCTAATACACAATGGTGGGATGTGGAGGGCTATGGAAAAATAGCATTACTTTGGATTGGGCAGAGGGGAGGGAAGGAAGGGGAGGAGGTATGGGGACAGAAAGGATAGTAGAATGAATCAGACATGATGACCCTATGTGCATGTATGATTACCTGACTGGTGTGATTCTGCATCATGTACAACCAGAAGAGTGAGAAGTCATACTCCATTTATGTATGATGTGTCAAAGTGCATTCTGCTATCATGAATAATTAGAAAAAATTAAAAAAAGTAGAGGGGAAAATGGAGAGAGAGGCAACTATCTGTCCTTCCATCTCAAACATACCCCTGGTTTTCATGATCACAGATGACGGTCAAATCCTATCACCAACATTGAGCTCCCCTCCACTTTTTCTAGGCTGGGCTGAATCTCTCAGCATCCCCCAATGGTAGCCTGATACCCCACCAGGGCCACTGCCTACTAGAGAAATAAAACAGTATATATCTTTATTTCCTGGTTCCAGAATTTGCAGCTTCTTAAATTCCCTAGGAGGACAATTTGGGTGATTCTACTTTTGGTAGGTAGACTAAATACATCCAATTTCCACATTTCCATCTTTTTATAACCTTGGCACTTTCAGAGGAAGAAAATACCATTTATCTTGTTTCTTGGATGTCATGTGATGGAAACACCTCTTGACTTTAGTAGGTGTTCTCAGAAACATTTCAACGTGAATTTTAGTGTAGTGTATATTTGAGAATAATATGCATACTCCTTCTTCCTCTTATATCTGTCTTTTCACCCAACTAATTTTATTTTATTCCTCAAAAGACAGCCAACAGAACTTTCATGTGTGTGTGTGTGTGTGTGTGTGTGTGTGTGTATGACAGAGAGAGAGGGAGAAAGAACGGGATTTGGGCAGAAGTGTGGAGGTGTGTCAAAGAAAGACAATCATCTAATGATGTTGTGGAGTTTCAACCCCATCCTTTTGAAAGCTAAATGAGCTAATATAGTATTTGGTGCAATGCCTGACATGAAAAAGAAGCTCTGTGATATTACTATATTTATTTATGTGCAGTACTGGGGATTGAACTCAGTGAGGCTCTGCCACTGAGCAACATCCCCAGTCCTTTTCATTTATTTTATTTTTTGAGACCAGGTCTGACTAAGTTGCCAAGGCTGACCTGGAACTTGTGATCCTCCTCTCTCAGCCTCCCCAGTAGCTGGGATTACAGGTATGTGCCATGGCCCTGGACATTATTACTATATTTTAAAGGAGTACAAAAATTTGAGGAGATACTATGGCTATTCCTACTTTATAGCTAGTAAGTGTTGGAGCTGATGATCAAATCATACTTTCACAGATATGGATCTACTGAACCTACCCAGGGTTTGGCACTGCTGAAATGTGTAACAAGATGAAACCAAGGTGCCTATGTAACGTGACTACCACATAACACAGGAGAGCAGGAAAGGTGGAGAGAAAAGATGTCGACAGTTTTCCTTAAAAGATCAATAGCATTGAGTATTCAAATTGATTGTAAAAGCGTCCTTCTCAGCTCCCTCTAGACAACAGAAAAGACTTATGGGTATACTCTCAACATATAGACAAGAAATAAACTAAGAACTGCTCATGAATTGTCTATTTCACACTCAAGGGCACAAGGTTGAAAGGGACCTCTTAGGATTCATCTGGGATGTTCCCTGATTTCTGGCAGAAATGTTACTAAACCATTCCTGGATTGATGGTTTCTCAACTCAATATCAAAAATCTGCAAGGAAAGACAGTCACAACTTTCATTTGTATTGACTTGGTTTTGGTTTTAACTCTGACCCTTGGGAAAATGTTCAATTCTCGTAAGGATACAGGCTCCCAACATAGAGGGTATCATTTGCTTTATCAAGGCAAACACAATTTAGATGTAATTAATTATCCTAGAAGTAGGTACCTTATTAATCTTCAAATCCTATAGATAATGCCTCACACAGAACATCACAGATAGAAGATGCCAATAAATGCTTATGAACTTGAATTGAACTGAAAACTGGGTGAAGAGTGGTCAGGTTTGCAAAGAACATTATCCAATCAAGGCTTTCCTATCTCATTTCCTGACATCAACACTTGGATTCCATTAAAAAAATTCATGTAGAACAAGAGAATGCTAAGTTTTCTATGAAGTTCATTCAATCATTCATTCAACAAATTTTTATGGAGCACCGTGTGTGAGGCACTGTCCCAGGTTCTGAAAGTTTTAAATGTATACCACCATGTTTTAAACATTAGCATGTAATCTTAAGAACCCCCGAAGACCACATCGTAAGCTCACTTAACTTTCTGACATGAGTTTCACGAGCTCTTGTTCAGAGTCTTCTATGACCTTCCCTGGATGTGGTCATGTTCCCTAACATGTCTAATCATATGATGCCCAATCCTGTAGTGGTACCATTAAGTAACTTGCACTTTTCCATTCTGAACTTTAATGTTAGGGATTTAATATTAAGTTAAGACAAGTATTGTGGTTGCTAGAAAGAATAATGGGCTAGGAATTCAGGCACTGAGTTCTGAAACAGTGTCACCTCTATCAAGTTACTTAATTCTTAAAAATCAATTCCTATTTGTAAAACAAAGTGAATTAGAAAACCACTAAAAACCTTTTTATGTATGATCCTCAAGTAACAGATCTAATTAGTACTAAATTCTAGGAGCAAGGCAAAATTTTGGTTCAATTCCTATTAATGATCTCAAAATTTTCTTTTCCTATGTTGTGAGATCAAAAAGACAATACATGTAAATAAGTACGTGTGTATGTCATTATTATTTTTAAAGTAGTCACCAAGAGCAGCAGTTTACAGGCAACTCAACCCTTTAGTGTTTTTGCCAAATATATTTGATAGCTACAGCATGTATTCCTTCACTTCCTTTTGTGAATTTTCCCACCAAATGTCAGAGGGGTTCGAAAAAACATGGAGTTGGAGGAGAGGTGTCTAGTGCAGATTTATGTTATTGCCCAACCTTAATTTTTAAAAGGTTTCAAACTTCAAGGAGTTAACATGTGTAGCTGAACTTAAGGTGCTCCTCAGGCTCACCTGGACATGAAGAAAGAGAGCAAACCAGGGGGAAGAGAGATCTAGGTTAAATGCTGGGGGCAAAATAACGGAGACTTACACTTTAGATAAAAGACTTTTACTACCGGTTCTAGAGCCCCTGATGGCCTTGAAGATTGGAACACCTGCTGAGCCTCGCATCAATAGGTGATTACTGATCCCAGTACCTGGAGAGGCTCAAGTTCTTGATATAGGTAGAAAGGCTGGCTGAATGACAAAGCGAATCTACTTGTTTTAGTGGCTTTCACATATATTCTGCAAGTGACTTTTCCAAGTCACCGAACTCACAGAAAAAATCACTCAAATTAATAAACCTAAACACTGAGATATTTACATCTTTAAAATAAGTTGCATGCAAACACCTTTTATTCGAAGGTGACAGTTCATGAACTGTCACAGCATCACCCCACCAAGTTTAGCAGCCCCCACGGCTGGTCAGAGCTGCCGCACACCCCGCGCACACAGCGCACACAACCCAGCCCTGTGCAAAAGCTCCAGATCTCCCAGGGCGCGCGCCCGGGGTCCGGGGGCGGGGGGCGTGGAGGCGGTTCCCTTGGAGCACCCAATCCGCAGCGAGACCCGGCGGTGGCGCCAGTGACGTAGGCCGCGCTTCCCTCCTCCCCACTGCGGGCGGACGCTCGGCGCTGTCAGCCACGGGAGCTCCAGCGCCAGGGGACAGGGAGAAGGCGGGCTTTGGGACCCGCCGGCTGTCTCAGGGCGGCCGGTCGCGGGGAGCGGGCGCAGTGAGCATGCGCAGCCGCTCCGGGGCGGGCGGGGGAGGTGGGGCTGGGATGAGCAGGCGCGCGCGGGCGCGCGCACGAGAGCCCCGCCGGCGGCCGCGGGTGGAGGGGGCGGTTCCTCGAGTGTCGGCGACCCGAGGGCGTGCAGGCGGGCGGCAGGTGCCGCCGCGGCCGCCGCCGCAGCCTCCTGCCGGCCCCGCATCTCCTCGTCCTCCCGCGGCGATGAGCTGGGCCCCGTCCGGGGCTGCACCTGCTGGCTGCCCATCACCCCGGGCCTGCCGGCGTGACCTCGGCCTCGTCGCGTGTCGGGCCCCCGCGGCGCGGCGCTGCCCCTGAGAGGGAGCGGCGGCGGCCTCCTCCGCCCCGAGTGCTCGCTCGGGGGCCGCGCGGGGACAGCGCCCGGCCCCCTCCCCTCCCCGGTCCGCTGTCCTCAATGTCTCCCCGGCGGGGAGGGGGCTGCCTGGGAGACACGCTGAGCGGCCCCCCCCGGAGGCTCGTTGGCGGCAGCAGCAGCGCCCAGCCCGGCGCCCCGCAGCCTCCGCCGGCGGCGGCGGCCTGGAGGAGCCGCGCACCCGCCGCCGCCCCCCGAGCCTCGCAGCCGCCGCCGCCCGGCGCCCCAGGAGAGGGCGGCGGGCGCCCCCCGGGGAAGATGAAGGCGGAGGGGGGCGACCACTCCATGATCAACCTGTCGGTGCAGCAGGTCCTGAGCCTCTGGGCCCACGGGACGGTGCTGAGGAACCTCACGGGTAATTGATGCGCCTGGGCTGGGGACGGGATGCGGTGCCGCCCCTCGCCTCCTGCCTCCCGTCCGCGGAGGGCGGGGGAGCGCTCCTGCCGCCCCACCCCCGTGCGCGCCCCTCGCGGAGCTCGCGGCCATGTCCGGCGAGGAAGGCGTTAATCGGATCCGCTGTGCGCGGGTTCCGGGGGCGCCGGCGCCCTGCACCCTTCCCTGGAGCGTCGGGTGCATCGGCGACCCCCGCCTGCTGCCCCGCGCGGAGAGGCTGCCCGGCCTGTGTAGTACGCGCGGAGTAGCGTTAGTGCTGAGACTTGAGCACAGTTAGCTTTTATGTCATCACCCTCCCCCTTTCATGCACACATGCAGGCACACATCGCTTTTTACTGTTTAGATCTTTTTCTGGTGTAGCTCTTTTTCTTTCTGGAAAATCTCAGAGCTAATGCAGGACATAAATAACCTTCTCACAATCATCTATTTGCTTTGACCCTTATTTTTTATTTTTTAAGAGATAGAGATGACTAAGTAGATTATAGTGGGTCAGGGGCAGGGCCAATGTCTAGTGCTTTTAAGCATTTTAGCTTTATCTGTCTTCTCTCCCTCCCATTTCCTTTTGTCTGTCTGTCTTTCTCCCACCAGCTTCAAGCTGCTGCTTCTGTCATGTCTGATAATTGTGCGTATTTCCCTTCATTTGTCAAAACTATAGGGAATTGGACTTAACTAAATTATAATATCAGTTTCCATTTGTTAGAATAGAAATAATACAGATGATTATTTTTTATCCAACGTGTAGGTTTGCTCTGTGAAGAAACTTATGGTTTTGTTAATGTGGAAGTGCTTATACCTTAGAGTTATGAATTTAAAAAAAATAGAGAAAGAGATTCATTTGCAATTTGGTGAGTCCTCAGTCCCTGTTCTCCAGAGGAAAAAAACTTAAAAACATATTCAGGATTTAAGTCTTGAATATGTGTGAGACTGTTAATTTCAAATGAACTTTAATGTTTCAAAATCCACAATGTCAAATTAGTTAATAGTGTATATTATATACAACTTTCTATGCATATGCATACCTTTAAAACGTACAAATGCATATAGGTTTCTATATAAAAATTCACATATTCATAGAGAAAAATTTAATAAGATTATATACCACAAAGATAACTTTAAGGACACTAATTTCCTTGAATGTGGAAACTACACGATTAGGTAGGTTCTGGATTTATTCATGTTTATCCACACCTTTTAAGGTGTAGTTTGAGCACTCAGACTTTACTTGGTGGTTGCATGTCAAGAACATGTGTTTGTTCTTTTTTTTGAACTGTGAACTCACTTAACCACTGAGACACATCCCCAGCTTAGCTCTTTTAATTTTTTTTTTTTTTTTTTTTTTTGAGATAGGGTCCAGCTAAGTTGCTTAGGGCCTTGCCAAGTTACTGAGACTGGCCTTGAACTTGTGATCCTCCTGCCTCAGCCTCCTGAGCAGCTGGGATTACAGGCATGGGCCACCACACCTGGTAGGAACATGTTTTTATAGTTCTGCAAAAATAAATTGACAAAGACAATTTCATGATTTAGAGGTAGACTGCTTTATCTTGCTTATGACTTGTATTTATGTGCAATTTCATGCTTCAAAAGTATCAATGATGTTTATTAGACTGAAGTAAGGACTTAACAAAAATGTGTATTTGCATATGTAAATGACTAGCTTAGCTCATCACAGGGTATTTAGAGAAAGTTAGTTTTGGAAGCATAGAGTAAGGGTAAATGTAACTTACCTCTTTTGCCAGATTCAACAATATTTTAAAATGTTTAAGATTCTCATCCATATAGTGGTTTCCAGTTCCACAAGTCAACCATTAGGTTGTTAATCGATGCAAGGTTAGCTTTAGTTATCTTCCAGTATGTTCTTAATAATTGCCATTTGTTCATCAGTCCTTGTCATTTCACAAGGGACGTGCTGAACCAAGACTGAGTTATGGGATAGAGGAACAAGGGAACCTCTACTCGGAAATAACTAGGGTCCGAATATGCCAGATTCTGTGTATCAGGGAGAAAGTACAGAAAGAAACAAATATGCTCTACTAGCAAGTGAGAACACATGGTAGGAACCACACGTTGCTTACAGAAAGTGGCCTATGAGTGGTCATAACCAGATGTACTTCCTCATGACCTTAGTGATCGCCTATGTAACTTAACCATTAGTCAAGAGATTCTACCTACAGTGCCATTTACAACCCAGCCTATAAAAACAAGCAAGCAAACACTGCTCTTTCTAAAATAAGACAATTACAATCCACTGAGTGTCTGCTATGTACTAGGTACTTTACATTTACATTACAATATATTACAATATATTTACATACATTATTTCTAATCTTAAGAATAACTCTGTGAAGTATATTTACAAGGAAACACAGGTAAATTAAGCTGCCCATATCGTGTAGCTAGTAAATGGTGAGCTAAGCGTTAGACCCAAGACAGTGCCTCCGCAACTCCTCCTTTCCCCTCTACTATGCTACTTTATTTAGCTACTTCCTCTTTACTCCCTGCAGGCAGAATTAATTTCTTGCTTCATCCTGCTACTTCTGCTTCTTGTATATGCTTTTTATTGTATAGTTTAATTACTATAATTTCTATTCTTTTTGGACTGTGAGCTTTTGGAGAGTAGGGCTGTTGTCTTACTCATCTTTGAGTTCTTAAGCTGTAGCTTATAGTAAATGCTAAATACCTGTTTATTGAATGGAATTTTAAAAATAATACTTCCTAGTTACATAATTTAAACATTCTTTGTGGCATTGTTTTTCAGCTGCATCTCCTGGAGTGAATATGAGATGTTTAAGTAATTTTTATAGAGAATTGTGACACTTATCTTTAAAACATACAAATGCTTGTTGAATGCAGTTATTTTTGGTGCTAGGTACCATGATTTCATGTATTTTCTTTAATCTTCAACAATCTTTAAAGGAATTGTTATTTATTTTACAGATTCAGATATTAAAGCAAAGGGTAACTTGCATCTATTTTATAGCTAAAAAGTGAAAAAGTCATTACCTTTCTTTAAACTTATAGCACATACTATTAAGTCAGGACATTTTTGTCATCATAATAAACTTGGAAATAAAACAGATAATAGAAGGGAGCATAGTATGGAACCAGACTTACTTGTGTTTAAGAAATGGCTGAAGGAATTACATAAATCTGGTAAAGGTATTCTGGTTAATTAAATACCAAATAAAAGGGAAATGTGCTGTCATTTCTTTTTTAAAAAATATATACACATAAAAGATTGATATTATTCTTCTCTTTGTACCTTATAGGCAAAGCAGAAAATATATTAACCTTTTAATCTTAGAGACTAACCTTTAGAAAGCAGTTTTGGATATGAATTACTTTGATAAAAAACAATTTAAAAATGAGAACTAAAAACATTCTAATACTTCAGAGTTTGAATTATTTCACTTTAGGAATACTGCAGTATCACTCCCTCAGTTATTTAATGGCACAGACAGGACTAGATCCAGAGTCTCCTGACTCCTGGTTCTGTGCCTCTCCTTTCTGTCCCACGTAGTTCTTCACTCACACAGGTCTGAGGAATTGTGAATCTTCCTGTACTTAAAATTAGCTTGGTAAGTTATTTGCCTTAGTGAGCCTGAGAATGTGTAAATGCAACTACAGTAGCCCCCCCTTATTTTGAGGCAATACATTTCAAGACCCCAGTGGATACCTAGGGAAACCACAAGTAGTACTGAATTCTATATATGCTATTTCCTATACTTACATATTTATTATCAGTTTAATTTATAAGTTAGGCACAGTAAGAAATTTAAAATAATTAATAAAATAGGACAATTACAATAATATACTGTAATAAAATTGCCAGTGGCATCACTACTCTTGAGCTCTAGGGCCATTGTTAAGTAAAATAAGGGTTACTCGAGCACAAGCACTGCAGTACCATGACAGTTGATCTAATAAGCAGGATGGCCACCAAATGACCATACTACACAGGATGTAGTGTATGCAGTGTGGACACTCTGGACAGAGGGATGAGTCATGTCCTGGGTGGGAAGGAGCAGGGCAGCACAAGATGTCATCATGCTACTCAGAACAGGGACCAGTTTAAAACTTAGGAATTGTTTATTTCTGGCATCTTCCATTTGATATTTTTGAATTGCATTTGACCTCAGATAACAAACTATAGAAAATTAAAATTTGAATAAGGAGGACTGCCATAATTTTTTCAGTAAATAGAGAATGCTGGAAGAAGCAAGATGTTGAAAAATAATGTTTCCGAAAATTTATTGTATATGCATGTGTGTGCTAGTTTACTTACAAATGGCATTTGGAAAATGCCATTGCTTTTGTAAAAGTTAGTGATTTATATCACATATCTAGTTTTAGGAGTCCTACCAAATTTAGTCTTCTATTTTTTCCTCAAACTACATTCAGACTGCAATGAATGGTAAAAGGGGGTGTGTGTGTGCATACATTTATTTAGGTATGTAGATGTAAGCATGTATGTACAGATGCTCCTCAACTTCCTATTATACATTGAAAATGCATTTAATTCATCTATCAAACACTATAGGTAGCCCCGCCTACTTTAAATGTGCTCAGAACACTTCCACTAGCCTATAGTTGTGCAAAACCATCTAACAGAAAATTTGTTTTATAAATTAAGTGCTGACTATCTCATATAGCTTATTATGTTGACAATGGAAAACAGAATGGTTGTATGGGTATGCTTTTGCACCATCGTGAAGTTGAAAAATCGTAAGTTAGATCATTGGCATTTGGGACTGTTTATATATGTATGTGTGTGCTGGCTTATTTTATAGGATATTCATAAATGTAATCATTTTTTTCTGGAGTTTACATTTGCGAAGGCATTTTTAGTGTTAATATTCAGTATCAGTAGAAAGGGGGAAAATGTTGGTATCTATCACGCATATTTGGACAAGTTCACACATGGTGGTGTAGCTGGTGCCTTTCCTGTAGGAGTGCTGCTTGGCAGTCTGCTCTGTCACCCTGCATTCCACCTATTCGGTTAGCTTCCTCTTCCCAAATGCCCTATTGTAGGTGAGTTTATGTAAACAGAGTTATTTCACTTGTCCACTTTAGAGCTATTGATGTTTGGTAAATGTAGCTGTAATCAGATGTGCCAGACCCCAGAATTTACTTTTTATGAAATTGCCTTTTTTGTGTGTGTGTGAACAATTCCTTACTTTTTGTGGTACAAAGCCACTCTTACTAAGTGTTGTATGATTTATACTTTATGGCATTTAACTTTTTAGGAGGCTCACCTGTATATCTGAAGGAAGATGCTGTAATTTTGAAAAATCAGAATTGTCATCATTAGGTTTTTACTTTCTTGATTGTCATCCATTATTTTTGAATCATGCATAAACTCATATCCTTTGGCAATATGAAGTCCAAGGTCCAAATGACATTTCTTAACCTAATACAGTTCCTAGATTAATCTTGAGTAAGCTCTAATTTTGATTCTTTAGTAGTTAACCATCAGAATAAAAAATTATTTGTCTTTGTTCAGTGATTAAAAGAAAGGTCCAAGAAAGTAAGATAATCATGAAGGGGAGTCAAAGTTACTAGAGGTATTTTCCTATAGAAAGGAAGCTTAAACTTCTAGAAGAAGGTGGAGGAATTGGAACCAGGGGAGGAGATTAGAATTATAAATGGTCGTGTGTTAAGAGCCCAGAGAGTGTGGCATTGAATTTACATAGTATCAGATGAATATCTCTAATCATGGCTATATTTATTCAACACTCATTATGAGTCAGGTACTTCAGAAAGCATTTCCCATGTATCTCACTTCAAATAAAGTGACCATATAATTTCTTATCTTATTTCATGTATATGATTATATAAGATGTGATAGGTTAATTATGTATTTTAATGACCCAGTATTTTAGAAATAAAAATTAATCATAGACTATACAATGGCTGTAGCAGCACATTTGGAAGAGATCTCATTAGACTGTCAAATTCCATCTGATGACCTTGAGCTGAGTAGTTTAAGCCTTGAAAGAAAAAGAGACTTTATACAACTTTATGCAAGAAGGAAGAACCATGTTTTTCCAAGTCCAGTTGCCTGTATTTTAATGTAAATCTTGGAATGTAATCTGGGAGCATACATGTGTATACTGAACTAGGACTTGAAAAATGAAAAAAAAAGTTTTGAGGAATGTAGATTGCTGTATCAATTAATATAGCTTATCAATATATTCCATTATTGCCCTCCATCTGTTATTCCGTCCCATGTATTTGTATATTAATTTTCTATTTTTTTCATAATTCATCATGGTTGTAAATAATTCTTATATAAAGCAATTCATACCCAGGATTTCAGTACTAAAGAAGAGTGGCACATGTCATTTTTAGAAATTTTGCCTTTAGTAGTTAATGTTTCTCCTTTCAGTGTGCTGGACATTGTTCTAAGAAACAGTACATGTACTTTATTTGATCTTCAACAATAATCCCACGAGGCAGGCGCCGTTATTACTTCGGTTCTCCCAGCGTCTGGTGTTCAGAAACACAGCTTTTGGCTGGACTCCTAGAGGGTCCAGCCCTCCTGTGTGCTCTGCAGACTGGCGTGGGCTGGATAGCCAGCTTCCAAACAGGTTCTTATGGCAGTTAGCTGGAGATGGAGGGCCAGTTCACAGGTCTTCTCAAAAGGTGGTTTTCTTAGAGCAAAAGCCTGGAGAGAAAGCGAGTGAAGCCAACATAGAAGTCAGAGTCTTCTATAACCTGATCTTGAAAGTGTTACACCACACTGGTGCTGGATTCTGTTGGTTACAGACCAGCTCCACAACTGCAGGAGGCTGTGGTGGGGATCCCTGGGGATGTTGGAGGCTGGCTGTAGCAGGCTTAAAGGGTAGGTGCAGGGAGAAAGGAAGGAGGCCTTTAAAGGAAAGACTAGAGACAACAGAGGAGAGGGCGAGGGGATGAGGGATCCACAAGAGAAATAGAGGAACAAAAAGTGACCAGAAAAATAGCTGTTTGATAGGTAGAATTATTATATAAAATAGCAGTTTCTAGCACTTTCAAGGGTTAATCTTGGTTATATCTTTTTTGACACCAGGGATTGCACCCAGGTGTGCTTATCTACTGAGCCACATCCCCAACTTTTTAAAAGTTTTTTCTTTGAAACAGGGCCTCACTAAGTTGCTGAGGCTGGCTTTGAACTTGCAGTCCTCCTGCCTTGGTCTCCTGATGCTGGGATCACAGGCGTGCACCACAGCACCTGGCAGTCCTCATTTGTTCTCCATTATGAGTCCTGTGCCAGTCTTCGTGGTAACCACTGAAGAACAAAGATGAAAACACCCATCCTTGCCCATAGTTGCTCATGGTACAGAGATGCTCTCCTAACTTTCATGGCTTATTGAGTTCAGGAAGAACCAGGCAGTGGGATTTTGATAACAAAAGAGGAGATAGAAAGTGGAAAAAGAACCTTTGTGTGGGGTAGTAGAGACAGGAGAGGTGAACTGCTTATGGGAGGGACCAGGAGTGAGTATGTACTGCAAGGACTTCATTAGATCTAAAATTATCATATGCACTCTTGGATACTTACGTCTGGTAAAGAAGTAATGTGAAATTGGATTTTCATTGTGCAATAATGTTCTCTCCTCTCATCCTATGTGTGAATTACCTTTACTCTGTCTTTATTTCTAATCCTTGCCACACATCAGAATCACCTGGACTGCTTGTACAGCTCCAGGACCACAGTCCTGTTTATGGAATTAAAATCTGAGAACAGGGCCTAGGAAGCTGCATTTTAAAACAGTTCTGAGATGATTTTCATATAGAGCACCCAGGGATTGGGAATATCAGATTTAAAAAACATCAGTATTTTTTTGGTGATCAATTTGTACCTGTTTTGATATATAATGAAAGTAATGTGAAATAATTAGTATGGCTCAAGACATTAAAATTTCAGTGTAAGTGCCTCATTTGTTTCCAAAAGGGTATGATAATGCAGTTTTTAAAGAAATGATTGTCTTTGAACATTAGAGGATCATATCACACTTTATCTTTTGCAAATATTTTCTGCTTTTATATGAGCTATTATCCATAGAAAATGATCCTATTTATACGATAGTATTTTAAAATTCTGATTTAGTTTTATTAAATTTGAAATTTATGGAAGAAAATGTTGAAAATATTTATGGAAATACATAAGTTAACAGTTACTGAAATTTCCCCCTCTTGGATAATGGAGGGTCTCGTAGACTCTCCACCAATTGTCTAAAGAAATAAAGACGTATGAGTCCAGAAACAGTCTGTCTTTGACTGCTGCTAGCCAGCTTTTCTACTTTAGACATCTGATGCCCCGAATTTCCACACTGATACTAGGGGAAGGTGTTCTAGAAGTTCCTTAAGAAAAGCTGCGCAATATCATGAGGAGTTAAGGAAATAATTTATTCATTCCATATAAACATTTCTTTAATTTTTGAAATAAAGCAAATTTCTTTTTTCAGAGAGCCTTTTTCAGAACTTTAACATGCTTATTTGTAGGATAAGTTGTGGAACCAATAAAAATCTTAGTTTTCTGAACACCGTTTAGTAGCTCTTAGAATTTAATTAGGCCTTAAATTTGGTTTGAAACCTCTGGATTTAATATCTAAAGATCCCTTCCAGTTCTGAAAGTTAGTTTTTGTTTTTAAATGCCAGTGCTGCATAATTGCTTCCTCAGGATTAGTTTCAGAATAATATTCAAAGTGTTCCTATTATGACCTTGCTTAGCATTGCTCACTAGGTTTTCCTAATTATTTCCTTTTATTTCCTGATCTTCCATTCATGTATTTGGTCCCATATTTAGATTTCATTTTAGGTAAGTGTTATGTTGAGGAGATTCATTCTAAGTTATACTCATTGACATAAAAAGTTCATTTTTTAGCATTCAGAATATAGCCCTTGAAATATTATGTCATGAAATCATAAAACATTTTATCCATTGTTCAGATTTTTTTAGGTCAGTATCTGATTCCAGAAAACATATTTTTTAATGCCACATGCATAATTTAAGTAGCTTAAGGGTATATAAGTAATAATAATAATGAAAGTACTGTATAATTGCTCTGTTACAACTTCATAATAGATTCATATTTTCATTTTTAATTCTTATCCTTTTATAACTGAGTAAACTAATCAATTATGAGGAAGAACAAATTAAATGGCATCTTTTGGGAAGACTGCTACAATATACGCAAACAATTTTTAAATAACTTTAACCTGATTTCTTTAAAACAATTGATATTGTGGTTGTTTTAAATTAAAAACCTGTTTTTCTAAGAATTTTTTTTTACTGCTCAATGATGGGTATGGTAATTTGCAATTTGAAATTTATATAATTAGTAATCAAAGGGGTAATTGAGCTTAAGTGCGTAATGAACAGTACTGTCATAAGTTTTAAGAGGCAGCGTGTTAAAACAGCTCTTGAAGGGATCACAATTGATTTTAAAAACTAGTGTTTTGCTCTCAAGCTGCAGAAGTAGATAGCTATTAAATCTCTACAGTAGCTTTAATTTATATGTTCAAGTGGACAAATGTAGGAATTTATTTTTAGTGATAAAAAAATAAGAAAAAATCTTTTATTTTTCCCTTAATTTAACTTTTTTTGTTGTTCATTTCCTTTCATAGAGTTAGGTTCCATCTAGTATCATCCTGCTGTCCAAAGACTTTTTTAGTATGACTTGTAATGTAGGTCTGCTGGTTGTTGATTCTCCCAGCTTTTCCATTTTGAAAAAATCTTCATTTCACTTTCAGTTTTCTAAGATACTTTTATTGGATATAATTTTCTGACTTTACAGCTTTGTTTTGTTTAGTTTTTTCCTTCAGTATTTTTAAGGATGTCACTATTGGCTTCTGTTTTAGTCAGCTTTTTGGCTGCAGTGACTAAAAGACCTGATAAGAACAATTTTAAGGAGGAAAAGTTAATCTGGGGCTCATGGTTCAAAGGTCTCAGTCCATAGACAGCCAACTTCATTCCTTGGGACTCAAGGTGAGGCAGAACATCATGGTGGGAGAATGTGGTGGAGGGAAGCGACTCACATGGGAGACCCCACTCGCCAGATACAAAGCATAAACCCCAAAGGCACACCCCCAGTGCCCACCTCCTCCAGCCACACCCTACCCGCCTTCAGGTACCACTCAGTTAATCCCCATCAGGGGATTAATGCCCTGATTGGATTAAGACTCTCATAACCCAGTCACTTCACCTCTGAATGTTCTTATATTCTCTCACATGAGCTTTGGGGGGACACCTACTATCTAAACCATAACATCTTCCAAATTGGTACTTGGTACTGAGAAGTTTGCTTTGTTATCTTTATTCCTGTGTATGCAATGTGTCTCTTCCTCTGAGTGCCCTCAGAGTGCCCCTTTGTCTCTGGTTTTCAGTCATTTCACTTTGACATATCAAGGTGTGTGTTTTATGTATGTGATTTACTTTCGTTCTGTTATTGTTTTTCAGGATTGAATATGGAGCATTTGTTCAGTATTTTGGGGGGAAAGGGAGCTATTTATCTTTCTTTGGATTCTCTGAGACTCTTAGGTGTGTGGTTGCTGTCTTTCAGTATTTTTGGATAATTTTTAGCCACTGTCTCTTCAAATATCTTCTTCCCGTTCTCTCCTTTTTCCTCTTCTGGAATTCCAGTTACATAAATGATAAACCAGTTCAAATTGTTCACTAGCTCTTGGGTGTTCTCTCCTCCTTCTCCCCTGTTTTTTCTCTTCTATTTTAATTTTAATAATTTATTTTGGTCTATCTTTAAGTTAAGGATTCTTAGCTGAACTGTGTCTTAAGTCTTTTCGTTGAACTGTTAAAGGGATTCTTCATTTCTCTTTTTTTTTTAAACTTTTCTAGCATTTCCTTTTGACTTTCCTAGTTTCTGTTTGCTGAAACTCCCCATTTGTTCATGTGTTCCCCAATTCTCCTCGAGCCTTTAACATGGTAATGGTAGCTATTTTAAACTCTCTGGTGGTTCTGCTAGGCTGAACCTGTCTTGGGCTGTCTCAGTCGGGTTCTGTTGATTGCTTTATCTTCCAACAGTGGGCTGTTTTTCCTGTTTTTTGTTTTAAATGCATCCCATAATTTGTTGCTGTTGAACATAGGACATAGTATATAGAACAGTGGAGACTGAGGTACTTACTTATTCCTGGAAATGAGTGGCTTCTGTTAGATCAGTGGTGTGAAGAGTTGATTTAACCTACTCAGGAGTTGAGCTGAGTTTGAGTTGCACTGTTGCTGTGGTTACCTTCAGTGTGCCACATGCTTCAGGTTCTCTGGAGGTTACTGATGGTGCCTGTGTTAAGATGGGAGCCAGGGGCCCCAGGGTTGTCAGTCTCAGTGCTGGTGCTCCATTGTCAGTTTCTCACCAGCTCTGCACTCTGCCTACAGAAGGGCCTCTCACACTTTCCTTCCCAGTGGGGGATTGCTGTTGCTTGTTACTTGTGCCAGTCTCTTGGGAGCACTGTCCTGGTCTCTTTTAATCATGCTCCGGGTACTGGAGTCTCCAGACAGGGGCTTGTCATCTCTCCTGCCTTTCTGAACCATGGTGACCAGACTTTCCCTAGTGTCTGTGAATGGCTTGGGTGGGAGTTTCCCCTTCCTCCCTCAGCATTCACCCACTTGTCTGGATGGTTTTCTACTTCACCCTAGGGACAGGATTTTTTCTTGTACCCTTCCCTAAACCAGAGCTGCCATGCGTTTTTGCTGTCCCCTAAGAGTAACAGGATTGACTGTCCTCCATCCAGAGGTGGCTCTCCCCAGTGTCCTGCCTACCACCTAGTCTTCCCAGGTAATGTCCAGGAGAGACTAGTGGGAAATGTGGATGTCCTTGTGCCAGTTACTAAAAGCTGACTGGTAAGCCCACATTTGGTCTTAAACGACAGTCATAATTGATTTCCTACACACTTGTATGGTGACCACCTCCAACTCCTGTGTCATGCCCAGGTAACACATTCTGTGTGTCCCCTTTTTCCTTTGGGGGACCTGTCCCTCTTTGGAATCTGTGTTGCTTTGTTGTCTTGCAGGTTCCCCTCATGATGGGTTAAGGAACAGTTATGATTTGCAGCTTTCTATATCCTAAAATCTGAGTAAAATGTAATTCTAATACTTTTAGTAATCATTGACTTTTAAATTTGACAAAATAAATGATACATTTAGGAAAAATTTGCAGACACTACAAACTTGAGATTTACTCATTTTAAAACATGGTCAATGGCATGAATGTATAGATGATGTCCACATTTTTCTATATGACATTTTCCTGCTTTAGGTTTTTTTTTCCTCCTCCCAAACATTTGAATTGTATTGTAGGTGGACCAGACACACTTTTCTATACTTGTGAACGTAGTGATATCATCTATCCAGCTGCCCTCACCAGAAATCTGGCAGACCAGATGTGACATCCCCTTGCCCATCATCCAGAGTATGCCAGCAGCCCTCCTGAATGTTTCTCAGATTGTTTTCAATCCTAAGGTCGGTGCCTAAATCCAGGCCTTAATTTCTCTTTGGACTTTTGATGTAGTCTTATAAAAATCTCTCATCTCTTCCAGTCTCACTTTCCTTATCTACCTGAGTAATATTTTAAAATGGTAAATTTGATCGTGTAATGTCCTTATTTATAGATCATCTTTTTTGGTTTCCCATAACCTTCACAATAAAGTCCATATTCTTTGGGTCTCTAGTGCTCCCCATTCCACACCTGCTCTGGCTTCTGCACACCTCTATGATCTGAACCCTCTTCTTTCCACAGTTTTCGGCTTTGACCACACTAGAGTTTTTGCAGGCACACACAGTGCATGATTCACATGCCTTGTTCTAGAGCATTGGTTTCTCATACTTGGCTTTGCATGGGAATCCCTGGAAAACTCTTAAGAAATTCCAGTGCCTGATCTGCATCTGAGATCAATTAAATCAGAGTTTCTTGGAGTGGCATCAAGGTATCACTATTTTTTTCTTTTTTAGGGTTTGGTTAATTCCTGTTTACTTTTTAAAATTCACTGTGGCAGTGACTCCTCTTAAAATCTTTCTTGGACCTTCCCACTCACTCAGGACTGTGTAGGCCATAGCATCAGTGATATACTGTGTGCTAAAAACCGGAGACATTGGAACATAAGCCATCAGAGCATCAGTGATTAAATTACTCAAATGCTAACTCTTGATAAAATATAAAATCATGGGGACGGGGGCTGCAGCTCAGTGGTAGAGCGCTTGCCTGGCACGTGTGAGGCACTGGGTTCGATCCTCAGCACCACATAAAAATAAGTAAAATGAAGGTATTGTGTCCATCTACAACTAAAAAAAAGTACCATGCCTAATTTTCAATGGGGGGAATGGATAGGAAAGTGTAGCCTCTGAGGATATTTATTAAGTCATGTAGACCTAGAAAGGAATAAAATTTTCTATAAATGAATATAATATCCCATTTTTAGTAAACGGCAAAAGTAAATATTTTTAAGACTCGGGGTTTAACTCAGTGGTCAGTGGTAGAGCACTTGCCTGGCATATGCATGACCCTGGGTCAATCCCTGGCACTGAAAAGAGAAAAAAAAAAAAGGTTTTAGTAAATAGAAAAATTGAAAGTACAGCAGAAATTTTTGGATTCCTGGGCCAGGCCGTATGGTCTGTGTCCCAGTTACTAAATTCTGCCATTCTGGAATGAAAGTAGTTGTTGAACACAACAGGTTTTTGTTCCCAATAAAACTTTATGGATTTGAGTTTTCTGTAATTTTCACCTGTCACAAAATATTGATTTTTTTAAACTTTGCTAAATGTAAAAATCATTCTTAGGTCATAGACTGTACAGAAAAAGGTGGTGGGTCAGATGTCAGGTGGTGGCTCATGGATCATATCTGCCAATCCCTGACTAGAGGACTGTTTCAAATTATGAGTGCATCACCTACCAGAGAATCTAATAAAGTCTAGAATGGAAAAAATCTTGAGATCACCTAATTTGAACACAGGTTTTTTAAAAATATATGATTTCTATAAAGAAGGTAGAAAATTATGAACAACCCCCAAATGTAGTCTTTTACCGGTATGGTGTTTTCATCCTGAGGCAGAATATGTTGAGTATATAGTGAGTTTTTGCTATCAACTTATTAATGACTATATTAGGAACATTGTGTTCTCTATGAGGATTAAAAATATATTTAATTGTCTAATGAGTTGAGTTTTATTTTTATGATTTTTGGAAATTTTATTTTATTTTGTTTTTTGGTACCGGGAATTGAACTCAGGTGCTCTCAACCACTGAGCCACATCCCCAGCCCTATTTTGTATTTCATTTAGAGACAGGTCTCACCGAGTTGCTCAGTGTCTCACTTTTGCTGAGGCTAACTTTGAACTCGAGATCCTCCTGTTTCAGCCTCCTGAGCCACTGGGATTACAGGCATATGTCACCATGCCAGAAGCCTTGGGACACTTTGGTAAATATCTCTTATGAAGCCTTAACCTGGAGTAGTGCTTTTCCATAGTACTGTACCTTATGACTATTTGAGAGATGTGATAAAAATATAATTGTTTAGGTTTCACCTCCAAAGATTGTTTAGTTGCTTTTTAGGTAATTCTCAGAAGCAGTCATTGGTCTAGTTAAGAGTCTTCTCCTTTGATGAATTCAAAGATGGAGTAAAACTAATTTATTTTTGCGGGGTGGGTGCCAGGGATTGAACTCAGGGGCACTCAACCACTGAGCCACATACCCAATCCTATTTTGTATTTTATTTAGAGACAGGGTCTCACCGAGTTGCTTAGTGCCTCACTTTTGCTGAGGCTGGCTTTGAACTTGTGATCCTCCTGTCTCAGCCTTCTGAGCTGCTGGGATTATAGGCATGTGCCACCATGCCTGGCCTAATTTTTAAAAATAATATATTAGCTGGGTGCAGTGCTGCATGCCTGTAATCCCAGCTGTTTGGGAGGCTGAGGCAGGACCGTTGCAAGTTTGAAGCTGGTGTCAGCAACTTAGCAAGATTGTGTCTCAAAGTAAAAAATAAAAAAGGGCTAGGGATGTATCTCAGTGGTGAAGCACCTTTGGGTTCAATCCCCAGTACTGCTGAACTGATCATGATAATGATAAAAACAATATATTTGCAGTAAATATTCTTTTTTAAAAAAATTTGTTCTATTTAGTTATACATGACAGCAGAATGCGTTTCTATTCATTGTACACAAATGGAGTACAGCTTTTCATTTCCCTGGTTGTACAGGATGTAGAATCACACCATTAGTGCAATCATACATGTACATAAGCTAATGATGTGTGTCTCATTCCACCATCTTTCCCACCCCTCTGCCACCTCCCCTCCTTCACCTCCCTCTACCAAATCCAAAGTACCTCTATTCCCTAGCAGCCCCCCACCTTTGTGAATCAGCATCCTCATAGCAGATAAAACGTTTGACCTTTGGTTTTTTTGGATTGACTTATATCACTTAGCATGATATTCTCCAACTCCATCCATTTACCAGCAAATGCCATATTTCCATTCTTCTTTAAGATTGTATAATATTCATATTTTCTTTATCCATTCACCTGTTGAAGAGCACCTAGTTTGGTTCCATAGTTTAGCTATTGTAAGTTAAGCTACTAGAAACATTGATGTGGCTGCATCACTGTAGTATGCTGGCTTTAAGTACTTTGGGTATAAGCTGAGGAATGGGTTAACTGGGTCAAATGGTGGGTCCATTCCAAGTTTTCTGAGGAATCTCCATACTGCTTTGCATAATGGTTGCACCAATTTGCATTCCCACAGCAATGTATGAGTGTACCTTTTCCCCCACATCCTCACCAACACATGTTGTTGCTTGTATTTTTGATAATTGCCATTCTGACTGGAGTGAAGTGAAATCTTAGAGTAGTTTTGATTTGCATTTCTCTAATTACTAGTGACATTGAACATTTTTTCATATTTTGGTGATCAGTTGTTTATCTTCTTCTGTGAAGTGTTTGCTGAGTTCCTTAGCCCATTTATGGATTGGGTTATTTGTATTTTTTAGTGTTAAGTATTTTGAGTTCTTTCTAAATCCTGGAGATTAGTGCTCTATCTGAAGTTCATGTGGTTAATGATTTTTTTTCCCACTCTGTAGGCTCTCCCTTCACGTTATTGTTTCCTTTGCTGAGAAAAAACTTTTAGTTTGAATCCTTCCCATTTATTGATTCTTAATTTTATTTCTTGCACTTTAGGAGTCTTGTTAAGGAAGTCTGGTCCTAGGCCAACATGGTGAAGATTTGAGCCTACTTTTTTTCCTATTTGGTGCGGAGTCTCTAGTCTAATTCCTAGGTCCTTGATCCATTTTTAGTTGGGTTTTGTAGAAGGTGAGAGATAGGAATTTAATTTCATTTTGCTGCATATGGATTTCCAGTTTCCCAGCACCACTTGTTGAAGAGAAATTAGGAAAACCACTCCATTCACAATAGCCTCAAACAACAACAACAACAACAACTTGGGAATCAATCTAACAAAAGAGGTGAAAGACCTCTACAATGAAAACTACAGAACACTAAAGAAAGAAACTAAAGACCTTAGAAGGTGGAAAGATCTCCCATGTTCTTGGATAGGCAGAATTAATATTGTCAAAATGGCCATACAACCAAAAGTATTATGCAGATTCAATGCAACCTGTTAAAATCCCCATGTCTTTCTTCATAGAAATAGAGAAAGCAATCATGAAATTCATTTGGAAAAAATAAGAGACCCAGAATAGCCCAGGCAATACTTAACAAGAAGAGTGAAGCAGGAGGCATTGCAATACCAGACCTTAAACTGTACCACAGAGCCATAGTAACAAAACGGCATGAGATTGGCACCAGAATAGGTAGATCAATGGCACAGAATGGAAGACACAGACAAACCCACATAGATACAGTGATCTCATACTAGTCAAAGGTGCCAGAAACATGAAACATACATTGGAGAAAAGATAGCCTCTTCAACAAGTGGTGCAGTAATCATTCTTTAAAGGTATTTCAAACTCATTGAACAGTGAAGAATGTATAACATAATATCATCCATCTCCCATCTCATCTATGAAAGTCATTGTTAAATCTATTTATTTATAACAAGTAGGACTGTCCAGTGTCTACAATTTTTGACTTGTTTTTATGCAATATTTTTAGACATTTAGAGAAATTCGTTTCTCCTAACTATACTTGTTGAGAGATTTTTTAAAAAACACAGAAAATAATTGGTAATTGACTTTGTACTGGGGGCTGATGACAGCTGCAGATTGGGAGCGAGTTATTTCTAGTGTTGGAGGCTGCTGCATAATGATCCTAGTTTCCATTTTGTGTCACCCCTTGTCATATATACCTAGGCCATTGAGTCCTGTTGAAACAAATGTAAAGCCAAGTGCAAGACTGTGAGATAGGGTCCTCAAGTTATGTGGGGGTCATATTTGGCTGAATTTACATGGTGCAATCATTTGGAAACAATGCTTTCAATTCCCTTTTACTGCATATGTCAGAACAATTTCCTGTTAACTAATATGATGTTTTAACTTTGGGCCTTAGAATGTTCTAGTAGATATGCAGGGGCAAATTCTTCAATTGATTATATCCTAGAGAGAAGTTGCTAAGTGAAGCCAACAGATTACGAGTGGCTGTGGTATCCCTTCTGTTCTGTTGGTAGTTTCTTCTCCCCCTGAGTTTGTGGGCACCTCTCTTGCTCTACCCTCAGGGTCCTGCAGCGCTCTTCACCTGAACTAGTCACAGGTGTTATGTGAATGCCACTTTTGAGTGGGTCCTCCAACTTGCTTACCCAGAGTGGCCAAGACCTCTAAAGGCCCTGTTCACAACAGAGCTACGTTGATCTATCAGCTAATTCACAATAACAGTAGTAACAGGAAAACTAGTATAAGTAAATAATCTCAGCAGAGTTCAATTTTTTTCATGATAAGTGTAGTATAATTTTTTTCATCTTTGAAAAAAGAAACATGAAAGTAAATTTGAGTTTAGGGTCTATTTCAGGGGTCAGTCTGCTTAAGGAATAATTCTGGACTGGTCTTTGGAGGACCACTTGAGAGTCCATTTTAGTTGTATGAGTCTTTGACCTGCGGTCTTTATAAAACATTAAAATTAAAATTTACTTCTTAGGTATATCGGTTATTGAGGTCAGTGACAATATATTCAGTAGGAATGCAATGCTGTGTTTTATAACATAGGTAACCCCTTGTTCACAGAGTCAAGAAATTATCTCCCCCTTTTGTGGAAGTGGGCATGGTTTGGATCTGTTAAACTTTCCTAAGTGGGCTTGGGGTATATGACAAATTGTAGATGTCCCTTGTTGAAGAATATGTGGCATTGCAGAGCCTTCATTGCCTCAGAGGAAGATGGGAAGAGCTTGATGGAAATCGCCCCTCCCCATTCCTTTTATTATTATTTCTTTATATTCTCACTTTATTAAGTACATTTTAGGAAATTATATATTTTCACATACAAATATGAGCAATTTAAGCTTCTTAACTTTTAATGTATTTGTTAGTAATTGAAGCTATTTATTTTTGAGTGACAATAGGATATGAAAGTACCATTTCCTGAAAGCTGGAAGAGAAAATCCCCTAATAGACAAAATTTGTCTGATTTTCCTTAAATCACCAGTGTCTATCTCTCCTACTGTCAGTGTGTGCTTGGTATTTTAACACACATTCCAAATTATGTCACATGCCTCTTCTTATGATTTCAAATTATCTGAGTTCATCCCATGTGCCAAATCCTAACAAATGTGGCAGGGCAAATCTGATTATTTTTTGAATCTGCTTTTTATAGTCCCCCTTCCTTTTTTTAGTGAACCTTTTTAAATTTTTATTTCGAGATAATTGTAGACTCACATAGGTAAATGTAGAGAGCTTTGCATAACCTTTGCCTAGTTTGCCCAATGGAGATTTCTTAGAAAATGAGTTTAATTTCACACTAGGATATTGACATTGATGCATTCCACCAACCTTACTCTGATTTCACCAGTACTTGTGCTTTTGTGCTCATTTGGGTGTATGTTTAGTGCTTCACTTTTAAATATGTATCCACCACCACAGCCAAAATATGGGACAGTCCCATTGCCACAGGATCTCTCATGGTGTGCTTTTATATTCACATATTTATTTTTAAGACAGTTTTTATTTTATTTTTTAGTTTTTTGTCTCTTATGGCCTTGACTTAAAATAATGGTTTTAAATTTATATCCATACTTTAAAAATATTTTAATTTTTTAAAATAGTGTCAAAACCCTTCATATGATGAAACCCATTTCCTGTGTCCTCTACCCTCACACAGAATGCTCTGTGACAAATGTGTGGGTATTTTTTCACTAGGCAGTTCTCCAGTTTACCCTTAGCATTCTATAATTCAGTTTTTTTCTTTGTGGAGTTAGGGTCAGATCTCATTGGTTAAGGGCTTGGTGCCATAGACTGCCCCCACTTCAGCTGCCAATTCCAGGCCCAAACTTCCCCTACTTCTGACCTGCTTTATGGAGAATTCCCATGCCCTTCTCACAGAGTTGGATCATTTGTCATAGTGGCTCCCAGAACTCAAGGAAACATTTTTTTTTTTAAAAGCGCGCTTATTATCAAGGATATAACTTGGGGGAACAGCCAGATGAAAGATGTGCCTAGGGCAGGAAGTGGAGAAATGGGAGTCAGGGGCTTCTGTATTTTCTGAACTTGCCACCCTACCTGTGCCTCCATGTGTCCAGCAACCCCAAAACTTCAACAAATTGAGTAGTTCAGGAATTTTGTAGGGCTTAGCTTCCAGACTTCCTCCCTCCTTCCTAGAGGTGGATGATGCTAAATGGTCCAGTCTTTATAATTTCATGGTCCTCCTAGTGACCAGTACCTCAGAAGGCAGTGAGAGTGCCTGTCACCTCATTGACATAAGCTCAGGTAGAATCACAAAGAACTCCTTATAAATAGCAAAAGGCATCTTTGTCAGGAAATTACAAGGGTTTTAGGAGCTCTGCCAGGAAACAGACAGAGAACAAGTATATTTCTTAATTACCAAACAAAAGCTACCATTTTTTAATGTACAGTTGTTAGGTAAATATTAGGTATATTTACATTGTTTTGCAACCAGTCTTCAGATCTTTTTCATCTTTCAAAACAAACTCTGGACCTGTTAAATCCAGTAATTCACCATTCCTGCCCCTCCCAGCCCCTGGCACCAACCACTGCATTTTCTGTTTTTGTGAATTTGACTTCTCTAGTTACCTCATGCAAGTGGAACTATGCAATATTAGGCCTTCCATGACTGGAGCATTTCACTGAGCTTAATGTCCTCAAAGTCTTCCACGTTGAACCATGTGACCTTTTGAAACTGAATAATTTTCCATTATATGTGTACACCACATTTTGTTTATCCATTCATCCATTGATGGACACTTGGATTGCTTCCAGCACTTGGCTATTGTGAATAACACTGCTTTGAGCATGGTTGTGCCAGTATCTCCTGGAGAGTCTACTTTTAGTTCTTTTGGCTATACCAAGAAGAGGAATTGTTGGATCATATGGTAATTCTATTTTTACTTTTTTGAGGAACTGCCATACTGTTTTTTATAGCAGTTGCACCTATTTTAAATTCCCATCAACACTGTATATTGGTACTTTAATGATAATTGGATTGGATAAATTGGATTTAACTAATTCATTTTTGTGCTACTTATTTAATGACTAGTTTGACTTTCATCCTTAATGGTGAATACTTAGCATAAATAGCAGATGAGACCTGTTGCACTACAGAATGTTAGCATACCAAGGATGATCTTCCAGGTGACAGCTGAACATTTTGGAGTCAACTCTTTCAGTTATAAGTAACAGAAAACTTACCTAAACCAATTTAAATAAAAATAATTTTTTTAAACAAAGAAACTGAGGTGTTATGTCTTAAAATAGTAATGTGACAGGCCTTAGAAATTACTGGAATAAGGGGCTTGGTTGTCTCTTATCTTTGTAGGACCTGTTTTTTGTTTTGTTTTGTTTTGCTTTTTCTCCCTGTATTGTGGCTTCATTGCATGATGAGGAAAGGATTTGGCTTCAGCTATCTAAGGACCAAGGAGACTCTGTTGGTCCCAATCTAGAATTCCCAGGGTAAGAGAATCATTGGTTTAGCTTGGATCAATTGCTGGCTGAAATCATACCTCACCAATATGATCAGGGAGATGAACCTACAAGAACAAAGCATCAGTATTTATGGGAAACGTGTGGATTGATGGCAAGGCAGCAGGGTACCAGGGAAAAGAGAATGAGTGCTAGACAGAATGAACGACGTGCTCGTAATCATCAGCATTTACTTAGCATTTATGTCAGGTGCTGTGGTGGGATTTTTTGTATGCGTCCCATCTAACCTTTCCCCAAACCGCGGCGCCCCTGGGAAGTGCGTTGTCTGCGCTGGTTAAAGGAATGCTAACGCCTTGCTTCCCTTGCAGAGATGTGGTACTGGGTCTTCCTGTGGGCGCTCTTCTCCTCGCTGTTCGTCCACGGTGCTGCAGGGGTGCTGATGCTCGTGATGCTCCAGAGGCACAGGCAGGGGAGGGTCCTCTCTGTCATCGCGGTCAGCGTGGGATTTTTGGCTTCTGTAACTGGAGCAATGATTACCAGTAAGTTGGTTTTGTTTTGTTTCAGGAAATGATTTTATATGTACTCATCATTTGGGTTACTATTCTTATTGTAAGTGTAACTAGATAGTTGTACTTTACTATTTGAAGAGTCATTATGCAAGGTTTTACTTATTTATTTTTTATTTCTAATTTATGGAAATTAGAAATACTGAGAAAAATCGGCATGGGGCAAAGCAGTTCAATGGGAGTATTTATCTTAGGAAAAAAGGCACAAAAATATAAAAGTGATAATTGTCATAAAAATAGTGAAAATATGGCCATTAGGTCTTTGGTAGCATCTGCCTGTGAGTGCAAAATATATTTCTCTTTAGGAGGATGTAAAGTTTTGTGACCACCAGCTAGAAATTAATCACTGTGGAGTGCCCTTCAGGGACAGCAAGTGTTCTGCTGTGCCACCTTGGGCATTTTCAGAAAAGTCTCCACATTTGTCCTCCTGGACTTCTCTTGACACTGAACTTGGACCCCAGCTCTTAGCTTCAGAATTAGTTCTGGTTTCTTCAGCTGCTGGTTGACAGAACGTGGAGACTGGGGTGCACCCTGCTACTTCCTTGGTATGGCTGTGTAGGCAATAGGCTGCCTCTCTGTGCTGCTTTTTATTCTGTCCCTGCTAATGAATAATGGAGGCTTACACTATGTTCCCTTCTGGCCTGCTTCCATATGTCTGGAGCAGCTCACAGCTACCACTGGATCTGTCTTTATGAGGCACTTCTTCCTTTCAGTTGATTTTTGCCCCAAAGATAAGAGGAAGGTCTTATCTTTATAGTTAAGGACCTCCCTCCTTTACTTCTTTCAAAGTGATCATCCTCCTGGCCTTGAGAGGAAAGCCCTGTTCCTGTGTCTCTGGGTATCCTCTGGTGCTGATAAGACAATCATAAAATATTTGTGGGAAATAGCAGGCAGTCTCTTTTCTCATCCTTTCTTCAACCTAATTGAAGAATTTTAGTAAATTTGATTTTTCTTTGTTATCTTGTGTTAGGTTTTTCTTGCTTTTATTGTTTCTCATTATATCTTATAATTTTATCATATGGCCTCACCTACTTTGCCACAGATAGGGTTTCAAACAAGGACTCAGGTTTACCAAAGCACAGTGATGCATAATGGGGTAGTGGGAGATTTAGCTGGAAAGTGAGAATAGAGCTAGGTCCTAGGGCGTCTTAGAAGGCCAGCTGGAAAGTTTGAACTTTTATCCTGCAGCCCATTGGAAACAAGTAGATAGTTTCAAATGGGACTGACAAAGGACATAGCAATTCAATGGGAAAAAAATTTGTTTTACAGCTAAATATAGAATATATGTAAAGAACCAAGAAGACACTCTGGAAGGACAGAGGTTTTGTCCATCTTCATCAGTGCTGTGCCCCCAACTTTAAGAAAATTAAACTTGATAGTTGTTCAAAGAATACTGGTTTGATGGATGGGTAGAATGAGGGAGGAAAAGAAGGAAGGAAGCAGGGAAGAGACAGGAAGAAAAAAAAAGGAGGAGGAATCAAGAGGTATTAATAATTGAGCCTGCAATCAGGATCTGAGCTAACGTAATAGCTGGGGTTGGAAAGGAAGGGGTTAATGTAAGAACTGTGACAAAGGACATGAAATCCAGATCAGTTGTTATTCACTGTGGTGGTATTTAGAAACACACAGTTGTTATTCACTGTGTTGGTATTTAGAAACACAGAATGAGGGCTGAGGGCCTCTGTTGTAACCTGGGACCCATGAGTGGAGGAGAAGGGAGGAAGGGAGCAGCTTCTTAGAAGTTGCCAGCAGTATGCATACATGTGTGATACCATCAGACTTTAGAAAGTGCAGGAAATGTAATTCCGCTTTCATTTATCGCTAATGACGTATATGTATACATAACCCATTTTCAGTTTAGTCAAGAATAAAATAAGCCAGTGATTTTAGAAACTGCAATGTTATATTTACAAATCATTAAAAATTAAAATCTGATACAACTTTAAGTAAAAATTTGTGCCCACATTAGCAATAGAACATTCAGATTTCTTCTGGCTAATTTTCTGACTTTTGCAAAGGTTTGAATTAAGAAAACTAGTTATTATGAATATTTAGTTGTAATTTTTTTCTAAATGTGGGTTGTGAGTGCCAGCTTACTCATATATATGTGAATTGTATATTCAGGAAGCAAGTGCTGAATATCCATATTCAATAAGATACTAAGTTTTGATACATTTCTATTATACTCATTACTTCTTAGATTTTCTTTCCAAAAGAGTTAACTTTTTTTCACTTTGGTTTGTATTGATAGCTGATGCAGAATTGGTAAAAACTGGGTTTCTTTCAAAATAGTGCCTGATTTTAGCTGTTTATTTTAGCTAGTCTAAAGGTGCAAAGAGACATCTCAGTGTTGGCTGAATTTGCATTTCTGATGAGGTTCCACATCTCTTCCTATGCTTATTTATATATTCAGATTTCCTTTTCTGCACATTGCTTCATTAAATTCTGTGATTTTTCTTTTAATGCTCTTATTTCATTCTTATTAAATTATATCAGGGATATTGGTCCCTTGTTGATTTTGGACTTTGTAGATAGCCTTCTCATTCTTTTATGAGTTCCCTTTATCCACAGTGGCATTCATTGAGTAGATGGGCCTGTAATGAGCTTAAAGAGATTTTTCTCTTTATGGTTTATAATTTAGGGCCTTATTTCAGAAGTTTTTGCCCGCACCAAGATCAAAACATACCCCAATGTGCTTCCTTCTTCTAATTTCATGGTTTTACCTTTTCTATTAAAGTCTCCAATTCATCTAGAACATAAGTTAGCAAACACTTTCTTAAAGGGCCAAACGGTAAATATTTTAGACAGTCTAAAATATTTCTGTCATTTCCTCATTGATTTGAAGTGCCACCTTCACTGCACATTGTGTTCTCTACATGCAGGTTCTGCCTCCGAGCTCTCTTCTGATTTGGTGGTCTTTCTATCTGCTGTTGCAATGAGGCTGCATGTTTTATGCCTCTGATTTTGTGGTATGCCTTAATATCTGTCAGGGATAGCACCTTCTTGTTACTTTTCTTTTTCAAAGTTAACATAGCTACTTGTGGACTTTTATTCTTTTACATACACTTTTAATATGTCTGCCAAATTCCTAAAAAAGTATGTCTGTGATTTCATTAGAACTTAATTGAATGCAGAGGTTAATTTGGGAAGAATTGTCATATTATGTCATCCAAGAACATGCAGTATATCTCCATTTGTTCATATCTTCTTTGTCTTTTATTAGAGTTTAAAATATTTTCTTCTAATAGGAAGGTTTCATATTTTGGAGTAAGCTAATTCATGATTACTTTTGATTTTATGGTTACTGTGCATGGTATCTTTTTAAACTGCATTGTTCGTGTATGGTAAACTACATTGTGTTTATGAAAGGTTAATAAAAAACTGGTACTTCAGAGAGGTGAATAGATTGCTGGCAGTAGACTAAGGAAGTATAAAATATAGGTATAATGGAGGAAATAACTTTTTAGTGATAAAGATAAAATAAGGATCATAAAAATATTTTATGAAGAGCTGTATATTTCTCAATATGAAATGTCAAGATTGTTATGAGGAAAAATGGAAAATATGAATAGAGCAATGATAATTTTTAAACTATTAAAGTGTTAAAGACTCCAGGCTGAAATAGGATTTGCAGGAGAGTTCTACCAGATATTCAAGAAACAGTCAGTTCCTATTTTATCCAGATTATTACAGAAGATAGAAAGAATGAAAGTTTTGCACAGATTATTTGCTGAAGCCATTGTGAGCCTGTTGTTGAACAAGGTAAAGACTACAGAAGAGATGTGTGTTTGGGCTCATTTACCTATAAATGTCGTCCTGGATTGCAGAGAGGGTTCAGTGTCAGACATGGGCATAACTAGTCCAATAAAACATTATGTGTAGACACTGACATTTGAATTTTATATAATTTTCCTATGTGATAAGGTATTCTGTAGATTTTTTTTTTAATCCATTTAGAGATGTAAAAACCATTCCCAGCTTGCGCGCTGCACAAAAAGATTTGACCAGATTTGGCTCGTGGATTACAGTATCCCCCCACCCCCATCTAGCTTTTTGAATTGATAGATTCAGCACACTATTAAAATGATTCTGCCCTTTTTTATTGCTGTCAGTAAATACACAGGGCACATCCATTGCTTCTCAGCAGAAGGCCCCCTGCAGGCAGTGTGTGCGGCTCCTGTTGGCATTCTGCACACTGAGGACTCCTTTGCTCTAGGGTCACACCCTTTACTGGTCTTCAGAGAGGCTTTTCAGTGTTGCTTTCTCCACTTCACGTCCACTCTGCCAGTCTGGCCTTCCCCCTAATGCTTTTGGGACCTATTTCTAAATTTTCTGCCATTGTTCACAGTGGAAGTTCCAGGCGTATCATTTATTCTGAGTGCCCTCACTTCCGTCGTCTTCATTCTTGCACATAAATTTAGCATCATGGTTCACCAAGAAAGTGAGGCTTTGTGTGTGCTTTCAACTGACTGTTGATCAGCAAGGGCACCTTAGATAGAGGAGAAATTACAGTATATAATGGGGAAAGCTATTTGTTAACATATATAAATGTAAAAAAGATTAATATCCAAGCTGTATTGTAAAAACAAAACAAAACAGAAAAAATAACCCAGTAGAAAAATGGATCAACTATTTGACAAACATTTCCTAGGAATAGAAATCCTCATGGCCCAACAGTATGTGAAGAAAAGCTTAATCACGTTAATTGTCAGGGGACTATAAAATAATTATAATGATAGCATCTTTTACCTACCAGATTGGCAAAAGAAAAAAAGGTAACATATCAACTGCTTCTGTTCTTGATATTGAGTACCCGGGGTGTAAGTGGTATAGCTAATTCAGGAAAACTATTTGACATTGTCTAGTAGGGTACTGTGAAGGATGGATTGCCAAGAAGTTGTTGACTGCATTTGTGGCACGGGGGTCAAGTACAAGAGTGTTCAGGAGAGTGTTTGTGAGAGTGATGTGTTGGGAACAGAAGTCATCAGCAGGAAAATGGAGAGGCCGTGGCTTATTCACACTTGGAATTCTCTCCAACCTCAGAAAACGAATAAATCGCAACTGCATCCAGGGGAATGTATATATTCCCTGCTACAAATAAATGCATTTCCTGATACTTAAAATCAAGAGTTCAGCAAACTTTGTCACTGTACAAATAATTTTGTTTGAAAAATACAATTAGATGATATCTTGGCCTTTATCATGAAAATTTCTTAGAATTATAGGGAAGTTTAGGCAAGTTAGATACAAAAAATTAAATTAGATTTAAAAATTTTTCAGTTCTGCAAATAATGTCCTTGTATTTGCCATGTAAAAGAGCATGGATAAAGTTCTTTGACTTGCAGTACCAAAGGAGAGCTCTTCTCCGAAGCGCTCCTTGTTTTGAGTTGGCGTATTTCCCAGGCTCAGTTTCCGCACTACATTCACCCAAGCACATGTGTGTATACACACGTACACACATGTCGGTATGTTTGCACTGGTAGAGAATGTATGTTGTCGTATGTTTTCTTTTCTTTTTCTCTCTTGGATAACTATTTCTATGTCAGCTTATGTCTTTTTTCTTTTTATTGATTCTTTTCAGTTATATATAGCATTAGGATTCATTTTGACATAATCGTGAATGCATGGTATATAATTCCTCCAGTTCAGTCCCCAGCACTTCCCCATCCCCCCCTGTGCCTCCCCTCCCTGTACTGATCTTTCTGAAATTTATTTATAGTTTTTTAAAAAAATTAGTGTCTGGTGGATATACTTGATGTTGGGATTCATTGTGCTGTATTAATTATATACTTGTGAAAGTTCAGTCACAGTCATTCCACCGTCTTCTCTCCTCCGTCTCCTCAATCCCTCTTGTATATTTCTTTTGAAATTGTGAGGTCCTTTGTGTGGACTTGGTATAGTTTACCCATTCTCCAGCTGATGAGCAGCTGCTTTGCTTTCATTTATAGAAAGCACTGTACTGATTATTATGTGTATGTGGATATATATGTGTGTCTGTTCCAAATTCTAATCATCAGTTTGTTTTACATGTAACAGATATTTTTTTCTAGTCTCCCTGAATGTCAAATCTTTATGATTTTGGCTATTTTTTTGTGATCTCTTTTTTGTAGGGTCCTAAACATATTTACCTATATATTAGCTTACAATTGTGGTTTTATTTTTAGCATTTAGTTCTTTAATCCATCTGAAATTTGTTTTGGGGAATGGTGTGAGGTAGGGACCCAAATTTATTTCTTCCAAATGATTACCCAGTTGTTCAACACCATTTGTTGAGATTGATCTTCTGACTGGGATTTTGACTACAAGCCCAAATTTGTGGAGTACTGCTAGGACCAGCTACTGTTCCAGGCAACGTTATAGTTAGTAATATCTCAGAAAGGCCAACTCCTTCCCACCTCTGGCCCCCACGTTTTTACAGCTAAGGAAGGAAGGCATGAGAGGGTGCTGATTTCCCAGTTAACAGGCTGCTAAGAAGAGGAACTTGGATTTTTAACCCCTGAGCCCAGCTTCAAAACTCAGGCTCTTGACCTTAGGTAAACCTGGGAGGTTTGAATTGGTAATTTGTTTCCCATATCTCAGGCAGCCTGAGCTAGTAATTGCTCTGATTTTGCCCTTCTTGGATCATGATTAAAATCTTGGTATTCAGAGATATGGAGGTCAAATTGTGTTTTTAATATTTAAGATAGTAATGAAAATCTAGGGCAAATCCAAAAGAAAAAATTCAGAGTACTATTTCTTAGGTTTATTTTCACATAATTTCTGATAACACAGAAGGCAGAAGGTCTTTTAAATTTTTTGAGAGTATCATCTAGTTCTAAAATTTGGGTATATGACCAGGTGTACAAGTGATTTTATCACTTGATTAAGTAAATGTTGGTGTTTTATTTCAATAGAGATTACTATCCATTTTTGGGTGATTTTCTGAATTCTTTGTTCTCTTTTCACTTAACATAAATAGAAATGATAGAATGATTGGAGATTTATAACCAAACTTGCATTGAGATCTTAGGTCTTGTGCTTGCTGTATTTTCTTAAGTTTTAGTAATTAAACCTCTCTGAACCTCTGTTTTTTCCATCTTTAAATTAGGTCATCATACTGGGGGGGTGGGATGATATTTAAATAAGATGATATTTGTAAAGTTCCTAGCAAGATACATAGTATGTGGTAAGTGTACTATCATAATTTCCCTTTATTTTAAACATGTATATGAAAGCCCTTGGCATAGATTGGTGATTTGCTTTTCCCATTTATATCTCTTATAGAGAAATGCTATAAGAGATACAATAAATATTATTTGAGAGATTTTTTTAAAAATCTATTAGTACATTAGAGATATGCATAAAAGTAGGGTTCATTTTAAAATATTCATATATACATACTAATGAATGCATATAATTTGCTCCATTTCAATCCCAGTATATATTTGGTAGATTTTAAGTAAAGTATGAAGAGTCAATCCTTAGCTAATTTTTTTTAATTGACAAGTAATAATTCTGTCCTTATCTAATTTTTATGAATAGATTTCTATCTTAAGTAATTGTCAATTCAGTATCTTTGAAAAATTTATTTGTCTTCTTTTTCTTATGTTCCTTTGTTTAACCATTCTAGGATATATAGACAGATTTTTTTCTGGAGAAATAGTTTTAAGGCCATCTCAGTCTGTAAGATATATTATAATTTAAATATTTCCTCCTTTTGATTTCAAAATGTGTTTTTAAATTTAGCCACTTAGGGGGTTGGGGGTATAGCTTAGTGGTAGAGCTCCTGCCTGGCACGTGTGAAGCACTGGTTCAATCCTTAGTACTGCATAAAAATAAATAAAATGAAGGTATTATGTCTTATCACCAACTAAAAATTTCTTTTAAAAATTAGCCACTTGAGTCTTCATCATTATGTGCAATATTTTAAGATGAAGTATTAAATTAGGCCCTGAGTTCTTCTTAACTCTGAGATTCTCTCATTCTGGGAAGGGTGCATTATTTGAAACATTAATTTCTAGAATTGATATCAAGTTTATCTTTTATTTTTACTAGTCTCCAAGTCATTCACAGTTGCAGGCCTCTTTAAAAAAATTCAATACCTTATTTTATATGATGAAATGAATTCTTTCCATATTCTTATATTTTACATGATACCGAAGAATTAATTAATTTTACTCCAGTAAGAAAAGGTACCATTAAAATTTTCTTTTAAAATTTAGAAATTAAATTATGTAGTTTCTCTGCATTATTATTTATAATTATCAATATATTATGTGGTATGTTTCTAAAAAGGCTGATCAGGTCTAAGCAGTTCAGTGTCCAGGAGAAAGATGACAATAATGGATTATTAATTTTTATAGACATATTTGGTATTATGTATGCAGCATATTCTATACATATATACCTTTGGATTGAATAGCAAAAGCTGCTTCTCAGTTGTGGTTAAACGTAGTATGCTAAAGGCAGTTTTTACCAGTCACATGGAATCCTAAACAGTTTATTGAGAATTAATGATGAGGTTTTCTGTTTTGATAAAACGAGAAGAGATCCCGCGTCCCACCGTGGAGAGCCTGGATTAAGCAGTGGGTGCTTTGTCTCCCCTTTCTCCTGCAGGTGCAGCCGTGGCCGGCATCTACAGAGTGGCAGGGAAGAACATGGCCCCTTTGGAAGCGCTGGTGTGGGGCGTTGGGCAGACCGTATTGACATTAATCATCTCCTTTTCAAGGATCCTCGCTACACTTTGAGGTTTCTGAGGGAATGTCTAATTTCACATAAGGAAACAGATGTACAGATTCCCTGAAAATGGCATTGTTAACGAGCTGTGGACCGAGCAAGTCAAAACATAAGGAAGACCTTGAGCTGTGTGGAAAGACTGCCCTCTGGCGTTCAAGTGATTGCACTACCGCACTGCACCTTACGTGCCTCCGTCCCAGGCAAGGTGCATAAGACCTATGTGAAGCCTCAAGAAAAAGCACCTTGTTTAGCTGCCAATCAGGTTAACATTGGTGTTGAAATCATCGTTCTTAACAGTGTTGTGTTAAGTTACAGGGACGTTTTGAGGAATTGATATATGTGCCAAACTTTTCTTTTTGACATTGATCATGTGACAGTTTGCAAGTGTAGATGTAGATGAGTGCTGTGAACATAATTGACATGAATTCAGGTCATGTGGTAAGATTTCGTTTTGTAATGCTAAATCCCCTACGAGTGCTAAATACCAACTCTAATATGGGAGAAATTATTTGGTTTTTAATGTTGAGCGTTTCTGGGATTTAGGGCTTATTATGCATTATTATTTAATTTATGTGGAAAATAATAGTCTTCGTAACAGAAGATGAACTAAACTGTTTTAAGGATTCAAAGTAGACCTGTAGGGTGCATACTTTTCACTAACTGAACACCCTTTTAATAGTTTTCCTCATGCATAAATATTTTATTTATATGAATTTAAAAACTTTATGGGTCACACACATTGTCACTTATGGGTCATAAAAATATAATTTGAAAACTTTCTTATAGATTTTGTAAGAAAAAAATCTGAAATGCATGTTACATTCTTTGACCCTTCTAAAGAAAGTTTTTGCCTTGTTATCTCATGGAGAAAATATCTTTGTCATTAGTATCTGTGGGATTATATTACTTGTTGCATCTGTCTTGATTTTTGACAAAACAATCTTTCATTCTGGAGTATTAACTATACTGAAAGAGTGGCCTAAATTAGGCTCTGGAAATAAAAATGTTCGTTTGTATACACGTAACAAGTAAGTTATATAGGAAGAATAATAAACTCTCTTACTTTGGATATGTGGCAATGTCATAATTCTGCTAAGTAAAAATTGGGGAATACAATAAATAATTTTAAAACTTGGCAGTCTTAAATCAGTGCAGTACAGAACATATATATTTGAATGATTCATTTCAGATGTTTAGTTCTTGATTTAAGTTTATAAGTTATGATTTAAGTTTTCTAGAATCTGATCACATTCATTAAAAGTGGCACTATCCTTTGTAAAGCATTTGAAGAGGTTCTGTCAATACATAATTGTTTGTAAGAAGACAAAGAAGTAAGAAAAACACAGACCCTGGTCTGGTTAAATTGATCTCCTTAATGAACCTCTTTTTTTTTTTTTTTGCCAGTCGTAATTATAAACATGCTAACTCAAAGGAACAGCCGTTATAGAGAATACAGAGAACAGTCCAGAAAATAGTAGAGCACCCTAGCATCTCTGTTTAACTTGACTTTTAAAAAAGCAGATTCATTTTAGATCCCATTCAAATTTAAGACTTCTGTTACCTATACTACTTTTCCTCCATCAAAAAGAATAATATGTCAATTTATGTGAAAGCTGGGAAGGAGGATACCTTTACCCATGTGGAAGCCAGTTTTAGGGATTTACTATCACTGGCTTAGACATTTGTTCAAACAGCAGCAACCAATTAGCAAGTATTCAGTCTTAAAGATCTTTGAAGTAAATCTGAAAATTGATTCTTTTTATTAGGTACAAGTCTACTATTAATTTATGTGTTCTTTATATTCCTAATGTTTCCTCAAATTAAATTTAGACCTAACTTTTCCAGGTCGATTTGATTTCTCCTTTTCTGTTGGACTTGGATTGTATTCTTTCTTTACTTTGGCTATCCTATCAATAATTTAAAGAGTTTGTATTTTAGTGGAATTACTAATAACATAGAAATTGTTTCAAAAGTACAGAATGAATTTTTAAAAACCTGGCAATTTTATGATGTAAGAAAATTATCATGGTATTATGGAGCACATGGTTCATAATCCAGAATTAGCCAGAAAATAACTTGGACATTGAGTACGCGAATGCCCGGACCAAAGAGATCTGAACTCCTGTTTGTACCCTGGAATGAAAGCATAACTCAGTGGTTGGTGGTTAGGCTGTAGCTTGTCCTGCAGCTCTCTCATTATCAAGTTGACTTGTGTTAAGGTTTGAGAGTGTGTGTGTGTGTGTGTGTGTGTGTACTTTTAATTTTGGGGGATATTTTTGGTTCCTTTGCTGTTCTGTTATTCCCGTAGGGATTTTGTAGAACTGGCACTCTTGATGTTTTGAAATGCAGTTGAATAGTATGAATTTATGAAATTGTTTTAATAGCTATTTATATGCTGAGATTTTTTAAAAGTCAGTGGTTTTCCTATAGAGACAAGATGTTTAATGATATATATGTACACATCTATATATCATTATATACATATATAGAGAGCTATATATGAATACAGTCTAACTGGAAAGCTTTTGTTAATGAACACTTTCATGTTCTAGTGGAGAATTTGATATATTTGTTTAGTTGAATGATCTTTTACATAGAGGATGTTTGGGATTTTTGAATTTTGGAAAAGTTTTCTTGGTTTAATAGTGCTGGAGACCTTTGTTTGGGACATGACAAAAGTCCTTATTGACGTAGTTGGGTCACACTTTCTTAGGTTTTGTATGTGATTCAGCAGTAATTTTTCTTTGTGACAAGTGCAAGAAGGAAGGGGTGAACCCCTGCAGCTGACACTCCTTTATTTTAAAAATGTTTAGTGAAATATCACTGATAGTGAAATCAATTCCCCACAGAAGGAGCTCCTGTGAACCCAAAGTTATTCCTTAACACACGGGTTAGACATGGCCACAGATGTGTTAGCCGGGAGTCTCATGTATGCTTCAAATTATGCTCAAAACCTTTAGAAGACGGAGGTGCAAGTGGTCTGTCCCTTGGCACAGTTCCTTTGGTCAGTTAGGCTCAAGAGAGTCCTGAATTATGGCTGTGTTCCCTGCTTACAGCTTAATTTTTATTTTGGATCCTAATGCTTAGGATCCAAACGGCGTTATAGTCTGTTTCCAATCTCATGTCTGAGTATTTGTAGCGTACATTTCCACTGCTGCATTTTCAAACCCACGTCGGTTCTGTTCGTACTTTAAATGACAGAAAGAAATGAGTTGGCCTGTTTATTTTCTATTTGTGATGTAACGAATAGGGATGATTTAAAATCAAAGAGTGTGTTTGGAAAAGGTTGTTGGAGAACCCTGAGGAACATGGGGAAGTGGAGCTGCCACATTAATGTCATGCTCGCCCGCCAGCTCGTGCAATTTTGTAAAGACTTTTTGCAATTCTCAGATGTGCAAGATGCTGTACCACATGTTGTCTTCTGTATGTACAGAGATGACCAGGAAGGACTCCTGTCCTCGAGTGCACCAAGAGCTAGCTTGAAAGCAATTTCAAATCCTAAAAAGGTTGGGACTGTTGGCTTCCTGATTCTAGTTAAGAGTTCAAATCCTGTTGTGCCACCGGGATTCTGCTTTCCCCAGTCCATCCACTAAGAGGAATTTCAGTAACTGAGCTGTCACTGCCGTGGCACAGGGAGAGAGTACTAGACTCTGAGCTAGCGGCGCAGGCTTGAATCTAGGCCCTGTGGCTTGCTAACTTTTTGATCTGAGCAAATCATTGAACATGTCTGAGCTTCTGTTCATGCCAGGTATTAATTTGATTAATACCTCTTATGGTTATTGTGAGGATTGTGTGAGATTATTTACTAATTCAGGCAAAGCAATATGTGTTTGACAGTAAATGATCCCTAGGTATTTGCCCGAATTTTTTCTTAAATAACGTTTTGCAAAACCAGTTGGATATGTTTTATAAAATTCACCCATTTTCATCCATTTCTATATTTTCCCTACATTTTTAACATGAAAATTTAAAAAAGAAAAAAAAGTCTCTTACCTTGTCCTTCAGATTTCTCCAGCCTTTACTTTTAAATTCAACAGTTGCTTATCTGGGAACACCTCTGAGCTTCAGTGGTGGTGGGAGTGGCCAGGGCAAGCAGGATTAAATTACAGTTCTGGTTCCCACAGGTGGAAGTGGGACAAGAGCAGAGGTGACCAGCATTTAGGCAGTCACTGCCTTACTTCCCTGGATCCACTTAGGATATTCATCGGCTCTCTGCTGTATGCAAATTATCATCCTGGGTTTGGAGACAGAAAATTGAGTAAGAGTTGGCCCTCTCCCCATACGTCCGCCTTTCTTTCACAGACCAAGGTGGTTTGGGGTCCTGGTTGTTGTCATTGTTTTGTTTACTGGTTGGGTTTTTTGTTTTTAACCTAAAAGGAAAGACCTTTATTTTATTTTATTTATTTATTTTTTTCAAAGGGTTTCTTTCTTTCTTTCTTTCTTTCTTTCTTTCTTTCTTTCTTTTTTTTTAAAGATGTTGATAGACCTTTATTTTATTATTTATATGTGGTGCTGAGAATCGAACCCAGGGCCTCACACATGCTAGGCAAGCATTGTGGCTTGCCTAGCATGTGTGGCTCTGCCACTGAGCCACAAGCCCTGTCCAGACCTTTATTTTAAACGTATGTTCATTTTATAATTCAGAAAGTAACAAGATACTAAGAGCACTTTTGGAAATATTCTCATACTACTACATTCTTACTGTCCCCAAGTTTTCTCAGAGAGTCTCAGTTTCTTTAAACATCCTTATTTATTTTGTTTTCAAGATAAGAGGAACATGAAAAAAGTCACTGAAGAAATTCTAATAGACTTAGGTTGCAGAGAAGTTCGGTAACACGCGTTGGACAGCTGGGTAAATTCCTGTTGTAATAACCAGGAATGGGACTCTTGGTGGTTACACTGGACTAGCCATTGTATGGTCTCATAATCTACCGTTATTTCCCATCCTTTTGATGCCAGGTAGAAGGAACATCATTTGATCAGGAGTCATAATTTTTCAAATATGTGGTACCATTTTTTAGCAGAGGGAGGTTTAAAGATAGGAAATGTTGAGGGGCTACAGGCTATACCTGTGACACACGAGCCCAGCACTCTCCGTGGGCTGGAGCTATCCTATGCAAGTGTGTGTGCTGCCTGTTTACACAGTGCGTGTACCCTTGTATGTGGCTGCGCTGACAGCAGTGTTTGACCTTACCCTCCTCTCGTGTGGTGCTTGGTCACCCCTCCGATTGGAGGATCCGTTGGGTGTGGGCAGTACGGTGTTGTTCAGGGGGATGTTGAGTGAATTATCTCAACATGCATCTGTGAATACTACATGTAGTGTTTCCAGTAAATATGGAGATACGCTGGTTAATTCTTGATTCAATCAGGAGTGGTGCTCAAGTGTCTGAGTGAGCTGAGCTGTGATCCCCTTTTCCTGAGTTGAGGGGGTTCGTTCTGACATTCTTTACATTTATTGAACATATGTTGGACTTACATAATAGCCCTTCCTCAATTTTGAGGACTAATTTAGCATTTCTTTAAAATCTTCCTCCTTTTCCCAAACAGATGCCATATGTCATGGTTAGACACACGCACAGCTTGTTGATGGAAGAGGAAATGCTGGTTCAGAAGAGAATTTTCCACACCTGTGGTTATGCAACTGTTTCTGAACAATAGCTGGGCAAGTCTGGACAGCATGAACCTCTTCACATTTTTTTCTTTAGATTCTGTGCTGTCCACATACTCAGAATATCCATCCTTTGTAGTAACTTGACTGTCTCTGTTTGGGGAATGTCTTTAGGTCTCAAACCGAAACTGGAAAACAGTGTGACACAAACACACAGGAAGGGTGACTGTAGTGCCCAGGCATCTGAATCCTACCACCGTAATGCTTTTTCTCCTAAATACGTATTGGCAATTACTAAAAATGATCATTTATTTTTCAGAACCCCACTTAAATGAATGTTACTTTGAGGGTACTACTAAGGATGAAAAGTTACCCCCCTCCCCTTTTAAGTTAAAGTAGGTGCACTCAATCATTAAGTCACTTTGGGATGGAGCATTTTGAAGTTTTCTTCAAAGTCAACAAGTCAAGGCCAAGTTCAAGTGCAGTGAAAATGATTTACTTTCAGTACTGGGTGAGCTGGGAGTCTGACCACTGGCACTTTCCTGGTGTTGGCGATATGGAATGCATTGACCATGGAGGAGTTGGAGAACATCCTGGCCCTCCCCTCAGCACACGCTCCTTCTGACTGAGCTCCACGTGTTTAGATGAACAAATAGGAAAATTCGCAGTGCTTTTTATTTTAGCTGTGTAACCTGGTAAAATTCAGCTAATTCTACTCTGAGTATTAACCTCTGACTCCAGTCATTCTGGGATGAGGGGAGCAACTACTAAAATGTCTTTATTTAAATAGTAAGTGTACAATTTACCTGACAGGTATTAAGACTCACTTTCAAATTGTGTTAACTCAGACCACTGATGAATCATTTAGTTAAATCAGAGTACCGTTTGTAAAAACTAAATGATACCTTAGTGCCTTGAAAGTTGATACTTTTGCAAAGTGAATTTATAGATTCAGGATTGGCACCTGTGAGTTGGCTTGGGACACATCACCTGTGACTCCAGAGTTAGGAAGGGTGTCATTGAAACAGGTCTTGGTTGGTGTAAGCCAGTTATTGAGCCATTGGCTATGCCAGATGACAACTACTTTCATTATGTTTTCATGATGTGGCATTTTCCTCTGCTTTTTTTCTTTTTCCAAGTATGAAATGGGGTGGAAATGTAGTCAAGCAAATTAAATATGGTATTTTAAAGTTTAGTTCTGTTGTAAACTAGAGATTCTAGTGTGAGCAATGTTAGTTTTATATTGTAGTACAAGGGCAGACACTTTATGTAACTTTTAGAAATACGTTGACCATCAGGGATTTATTTTTACTATAGAAATACTAAATGTACTGTGAAGCTTCAAGACGGGAGGAATAAACCTTGGAGGGGTAGTACACAGAAACAAAAGCATATTTGACGAAGTACCCTGCATTATGTGAACACAATTCCCCCTTCTGTCAAGAGTATAAACTATGCTGTATGAGTTTGTGTACTGCATGTTTACATAATAGTTTAATTTTGAAGGATTATTTAAAAACTATGTTTATATATAATACCTAACAAGCTGTAAATATTGTATACTATTGATTTTTAATTTTATATAAGCAATTTTTTATTTCCCAATTCATGTACAAATCCCATTGTGTATATAGCATAATTTCCTGGAGAACACAAATTTTGCAGTGAATTTTAAGTATTTTAATTGCAGAAAGCATCAAGTTAGCCTTAGAGATGTTGATCTTCATTTTAAATTATTTTTCACCACTCATTTTCTTCAAAGGGTAGCAATAAACATATGCAAGTTATTTTTGATTCTAGAAAGTTGGTCCACAAAGATCTAGGTTCCAGTTCATTGCTTTAAAGAAAAGATGCACAAATAATATCATCCAGTGTCTGATCACAGAACCCTTTCCAAGGTCCACACGTGGCTCTCCTCTTTGTAATATACAGGGTGAACTCTACCGACGACACACAGAACATCTGTTAAAAGTGAATCCAGCACTTAACTGTCATTACACAGAATTTATTGGATTAAAAATTTGTAATATACAGTATTTTAATAAAGTTTCTGTATTCAATTTCATGCACTTATATATAAATAAACCTGTCTTTAAAAGCTTTATGGAGTGTCTGACTCTTGGTGATGTATCATCTTCGCTCACTCAGGGTGCTCCTTGTCCTTCTGCCCCCTTTGTCACCTTTTTGAGCCAGTCTTGTGGATGGGTTTTGGAGGAAGTGTGGAAAGGTAAGCAAGAAGTCTAATGACCAATCAGGCCTGGCTTATAGATTTGCCTAGGACAAATCCTGGGCCATGTGGGTATCTAGTTCTAAAAATTACTGTTTTAAGAAGCCTGCCATCACTTTTAATAATAATGCACTACCATTTCTTGAGAACTTAACATCTTGTAGACACCTCATGTATATTCTTCAACACCAAAGGGAACCCTTCAAGTTGTCTTCCGTCCACATTTTACAGGTGAAGCATTTGACGTTCAGAAAAGGTGGGAGACTTTGCAGACTCGCCTAGCTAATAACTACTGAGCTGAAGATTTCCTGTGTTTTCCCCCACTATTCTGACTTGGTTTGTACAGAATATCCTAGAAGCCCTTTTGTAAAATGAAATATCTAAAGACTAGAGTATGTTATGGAGAGTTGAAAGATTATCAGCTCAAAACTTGAATTGTCAAATTTTTTATGCATAATTTGAATTTTTGTTAGGGATTTTTTTAGGGAAGTGTTAGACACTCAATAGGCTCAGGACTCATCCTGCCTGAGATCAGAGCAACAGCCAGTCCCTGTAATCATAATCAGCCCTGCTGGAGTAAAAACTAGCTTAACTTTTTAAATTAATGCAAGAGTAGTGGAAGTAAACGTGTTTTCACAAACATTTATTTAACATCATTATAAATTGAAATGTACTTTCTTTTTTTCCAGGTAACATTTTCATTCCACCATAAGATTATAAATTTACTGAATACATTTCCTCCCTGACCATGAATCTTCAAGAAATTCTTGGACAAAATGTCTTGGGATCAAAAAACAAAACAAAACAAAACACAAAACTTTGAGATCACAAGTTTTCTGTTTTGACTTTTATCTTTGACTCTTGAAGATAAACACTGCTTTTGTAGCGTTTTTGTGATAGGTAAGCTGCCTCTACATTTTGACGTTGGTTGAGCATCAACCCAACATGAGACCATGTTGCATCTTTCACAGTCCTAGGGCGACCACCCAGTCCATCGTCAGGCTTGTAGAGGAAGAATGTCAGGTTTGCCGAATAGGTAGTGAGGTCAGTCATGTTTTGAAGTGGAAACTTCATTAATTTGTAAAATAGAATCTGAAAGCTTTAGGGTACAGGGAGGAAAGTAGGAAGGACCCATGGTAGATCTTCCAGGAGTTGAAATTGGGTTTGCCTTCAGCTTCAAATGAAAGCTTGAGGAGGAGAATCTGTCTCCTACCACTGTTCCTGTTTATGTGCTCTTAGTTTCCCACTATTTATTGCCACCGTGTTTTTCTTTTGGCTAATTTTATGAATGTTCTTCAGACAGGAAATTCTGGGGACTGATTTGCAAAACAATTCCATCAGGTGAACTACTTGCAATGCAGAAGTTCTGCCACTAGATGGCGCGGTGGTTCTATTTTATTTCTCCCCTTGCTCTTGGGCATTAGTTCTTCCCTAGGAACCCAAATTAACTCGGTACTTTTGAACTCATTCCGGTAGGTGCATCTAACAATTTTTTCCTGAAATATATGTGAATAAAATAAACCTGAGCAAAATCACTAACGAATTTTAATGAGGAAAGTTAAGATTCAGGGTTGTTTGCTAGTCAGAAAATCACTGGTATGGTTTTGATAACCCATTAATCTGACCTTGATTTATGTATTTTTCTTAAATTGCATCTGTTAACACATAAGGACTTGTTACCACATTAAATAGTCAGCATTCTCGTGACAGCTACCCAACACGACATAATCAGCCTCGTAGCCTGAGAGTTGGTTTTAAATTCCTGCTCTTCCAACTAGCATTTCAGCTTGGTCAAGCCACTTAACTTGTGTGACCTCAGTTTTCACATCAGGAAACAGGACTAATATCTCATGTTGTACTAGTGAGTGGAGCAAATGTTCCACTTTGCCCTCTTGGCCTCTTTTGTGTCTTGTCTGCATGCAGCACAGAGGGATGACACAGTTTTAGAATTTTCCTACAAGTTTTGGTAGTAAGCTCAAATGCCTTGGTTTCGAGGTCATATCCAGATTCTGTGTTCTGACAGCACAGTGCACTTTTACAGAGAATTTGTTTCAGATTTCAACTGTCCCCTCGAACCGTGGCCTGCTACTATTACAACAGAGCCTAATAAGGGAATTTTTTTTTTCTTTTTTTTTTTTAGAAACCCACCTCAACAGAAAGGAGCCTGGTTAGAAAGCAGAATGGCTAAACTTGCTCAGCCAGCAAATTCCTTGCATTCCCTAAACCAAATATGTACAGGATGAGGAAGTCAAAACAGCCAACATAAATGAAGTCCTCCTGCAGCTGGTCCTGAATCACCCATCAATTGCACATCATCACCAGCTCCCTCAGATCCTGGTGCAAATGGGTTCTCTACTTGACCATTCTGCAGACAAGCTGTAGTCCAAGCTCAGAGACGGGCTGATCTTTTCAGAACCAGAACTTCTGACTTTCAAAACCTAAGTGCATAGTGTGGAGATAAAAATGCCCATGCACTCTGGGTCTCAAATCAGGGCCACCATAAGACAGCAGAGAAGAGGACCAAACATTTTCATGAAACTTTTCCTGCCCCTTTCACATTCTGGTGTCAGTGGTAAGCTCTGAAATGTGATATGAAAAGACACACCTCTTACCTTTGATGTGGAAAATAGGAGTGAGAGCTGTTGTAGGGTTGAGGCCAACTACAATTTTGAGAGACTCAGGACTTGCAAACCCTGTGCATGCCACCTGAGTGCTGAAAGAATGGAATCCTGTCCTCTTCCCAGGTGTGACCCCTCTAGCACACAGACCTCCTGACTGAACTCTTCTTGCTGTGCCAACTTCTTTTTGAATAAACATGGGAATAGATGGACAACTCCTGTCTTCCTATGAATGCAATTTGCAAATTCAATGGGAGAGCATCAGCATGGGCCTGTGCTTATGGGCCTGACCTAGACCAGGACCAGCTGGGCTTCGTGAATTTGGCCCTGACATGTCCTTTGTATTCTTAATTCTGATCAACCTGTGGATTTCTTACTTGAAACTTGTTTAACTTGGGGATCTGTTGCAAGGTTAATGAGAAGGGATGAAACTTTTAAATCTAAACCATAACTTTTGGTTGTGTTATATGTGTGTGTGTGTGTGCAAGTATCTAAAGGAAAGATGTATTATTGGTAATCTTTGCAATATTATTGGCATTCAACTTTTACATCTATCAATCTGTCATCTCATTTTATCCTCATACTCTGTTTTTATTTGAAGGAAAGTAAAATGCCTTTTATTTTTCAGTATTGGGGATCAAACCCAGGGATGTGCGCATGCTAGACAGGTGAGCTACACCAGCATCCCAAATTATTTTTTCTGAAAGACATTTTCTTGGACAAAGGTCTTTCCTGCAAACTGGACAGCTTTTTAACAGATGTCAATTCCAAGAGCTGCCCTGAGTTGGTCACAGAAACCTATTGCTGGGACTCTGATGATCCTCAGGGCCCTGGAGGAATCCCTTGGAAATGGAGCATTTCCTGGGTATCCTGGGGCTAACTCAATCTCCTGCTTTAAGCCTTTTAACAGGTACATGTGCAGCTTAGAGGTGATGCCCTTGCTTGGCATCCTGGATACATGAGACCCTGAGTTTGATCCCCACACTTAAAAAGAAAAAAGATGCAGAAAGACTAAAGACAGATGTTCACACACCAGGCCTTGTTTTGGGAGACAGTTAACCAGTTTTCTTCTATCAGGAATCTCTTACTTGTGAAAATTTACATGCTAGTAATGCTCATATCAATTGCCATGCCCCCATATTTAATCGGGGTTTGGTTTTGTTTTCTTTTTCAAGATTTGGCTTAACCGAGCAAATTATTTCTTTCACTCACTCAGCAGCATTCTTTTTAGAATCTGGACTCGTGGTTGCTAGTTCAATGCACACGACCAGTTATCTGGATGGGAAAAGCTGCCAAGTCAAAGCAAAGCTTTGTAAGCTTTCCTGGATATTTAAGTCCAAAATGGACAAAAGAAAAATGGTATGCTTTTGAAATCATAGAAGTGGCACACAGTATTAGGGACAGTGTAGGCAAAGCCTGAAGAATGTCCACAGCAGGCTTGTGGGGCTGTGCAGAGTGTGCTGATTAGCCCCAGAGTCAGCTGGAGCAAAAACAGCCACCCAACACCTCAGGAGTCATTGTTGCATTTGACCTGTATTGGGCAAGCTATTAAAAACCTGCACTGAAATTTAGATTACAATGGTGTCCATAAATAAAGAGCAGATCAGCATTGTCAACTTCATAATGGAAGAGACAAAAGGCAGAGATAATATATTGGCCAAAAAAAAAAAAAAAAAGGAATTTTTGCTTGACATTGAAATCTGTATCACTTCATACATACCACTTGCTATTTGGAAATATTCCTATCTCAGATGCAGATAAACTTTGACTTCACTCACTGTTTCTGGCAGTGAGTGGAGGTGCTCAAGGATCTCTTTAATTGCAACAGAGATGAAGAATGAAGACAAGAATAAAGCAGTTTTTTTTTTCTCAAAAGAACTGACATCAAAATGAACAAAATAAGCCCTCAAAATAGGTTCTGACAGGAAAGTGGGGCTTTCTCGTAGACTAAAATGTGGACAATCAAGCTGAAAATAAATAAGAATTGATTTATTCTTAAATACAGATTCTGGAAAATACCAGATGTCAACTTGAAAAAAAGATCAAATCATTATCAGGATTCCAGATCTATGATGCACTCCTCAAAGAACTCTTTCCCCATCTTGGCTGTTGTGAATCCAATCCGGTCTCATTTTTTTGGTGGTTCTTCAAAACTACCAAACCCCCTACCTTTTAACACAGTAAAAACTGGTAAAGTAAGGCTCTTTTCTCTCTCTCTCTCTCTCTAAAATCTTCCCACTTTTAAGCCACAAAGAAACATGGGTCAGATTAAATGCAAATAACATTTTTTTAAAGTGTATTCCAAAGAACACTAGCAGGGAGAGGCTATGGAGAAAAAGAATTCTCTACCCACCAACATTTGCTGAAGCTGGCCTCCGTATTCCTATCTTAGACAGTCACAATTCACACATGCATGCTAAACACTTCGGAGTTTGGCACTCTGAGTTCAGACTCTATTTGGCTTTGTTTAATTTCGTAAATTCTCTAAAAAATGTCAATAGCAATACAGGAAATCTCCCTAACTTATTCTGTGGTTCTCTGCAAAGCATTTGCAAATCATATTTTAAAAGTGCAACCAGAGTCCCCATCCCAAAAATCTCTGTGCTGCCACACTAAGCCTGAACCAGGGTTTTGATTTCTAAGCTTCGACCTGCGTTTCTAATCCCTCCGGCCCAGTGCTGCTTCCTGATAGCCCTCCAGTGTTTGCAGACCTTCTAGTTCAGCATCATGCCTAGACCCAGGACTCCAGTACCTTCCGTGCCTGGCAGATCTATGTCTGGAATTTCCCAACTTGCGTGTCCTTCTGAGACTTCCTGGATCCAAGCCCTGTGGCTGGCACGTGTTATTTATGTCCAAACCCAGGAGTCTGTGACTATGGGACCCTCGTAAAACCCAATGCTTCTGGCAAATGTCAAATAAGAGGTTCAGACTTCATGCGACAACGTTTCAGTGAAGGGAGAAGTCCCTGGGGGCTGGAACATCAGGGATGGCTTCACAGATGACTTGGCAGCAGGACAGGCTTTGAGGATGAGTTTGTAGAGGTGGTGAGGAGGAAGAGCATGCAGGTGTCTTCTTCAGATGAGAGAGCAACAGAGATGCCGACGGGAGCAATAGTTGAAGGTAGGACTTAAAGGTCAACAGGCACCAGATATAAGAGCCTCGGGTACTAGGAGAATGAACTTGGATTTTTATTTGTAGGCAGAAGAAAACCACTGAAACTTCTTGAGAAAGACAAGTGCACCTCTATTAGAAATTAAAGAGAAGGTGAGGGATGGACGGTAGGGTCTTAGTCCATTTTCTATTGTTACAACAAAATAACTGAGATGGAGTCACTTTGAAAGAATAGAAGTTTATTTGTTCGTGGTTCTGGAGTCTGGGAAGTCTGATAACTCAGAACTGGCATCTGGGGAGGGCCTTCTTGCTGAATCTTGACACAGCAAAGGGTGTCACTTGGAGAAAGAGCCAGTGTCCCAGCTCAGGTCCTCTTTTCCTAAAGCCACTAACGCTCCCACAAGGTCTCCCCCTCATGATCTCATCCCGCCCTAATTACCTCCCAAAGCCCCTCCTCCAGAGACCACTAACATGAACTTGGGGAGTAAGTTTCAACACGTGGACTTTGGTGGGGGGACACGTTAACACCTTGTCAGGTCCCATTGTCCTCTCTGCAGTCCTTTCATGGTGTGTGCCCTAGGCATTAGAGGGAAGGGCCAACGGCTTTCCAGTCGGGATCCTCAACCTGCTTACTGGCTGGATGAGCTTGAGAACTTCATCTCCTTGAAGGTCAGTTTGCTCAGGTAGGAAATGGTTTCAAAACCTCAATAGGTTGCTGGGAGTCTTGACCAAGATGAGACTTATAAAAACTGTGAGCCTGGAATTAAACAGGGCTACAAACACACCTACTGCAGCTGAGAGCAGGGGCATCTTCTTAGCTTGCTCTGTAAACAGCACCATTTCCCAGTCAGATGAGCTGCTTGGCCATTAGCTGGTCTTTTCCAGAACCCCTGAGCGCCCCTGCCCTGATTGCACCGGATGGAGAAAATGGCTCCCTTCAAAAAGTTCTTCTTCTGAAGTGAGGCTGCCCTTGATCTGGTGCCTACTGGACCCTTACCTCTTTCTTCTTCATCCACATTAGCGTGAGCTGCCCTCAACGACACAAGCCTCCACCTGGGCAGACTCTCGGAGTACTGACTTCCTGAAACCCAATCTGTTCAATTATCTCCTGATGCAAAAAGTGGGTCAGATGGAGGTGAAACCAATTGACCCCAAACTGTCAATTTTTGCCTACAGCCCCAAACAAAAATTCCCTTTGTAGCTTCTGTGTCCTTTTTCAAGTTAGTTAATTGGGGGAAGGAATGCCTGATGGAAATTCTCTGCAGTGTCTGTTAACTGGACATTACCTGGGGCCCAAGGTAGTTAAATTAACTTAACTAATTAACTTGCAAAGAAGTTAAATTAAACTGATGTGAAGTGAGAGGGGTTTTTTATTTTTTTTATTTTTTTATTTTTTTTTTAACTATAGGACAATTAGCAAGTGCGTATTACAAACCAAAATTGTATTTATGCCCCTCCATCTCTGTTTCTGTCCTCCGCTGTGGATTTAACCTCCCCTCTCTCTGGACAGAAGGCATGTCTCGCTCCCACCTCCTGTGACAGTGCCGTCAGTGTGTGTCCACTAGGTTTCTTGTCCCAGGAGCTGTTCCTGTGCCTCACACATTCTACCTGTCCCCTGTCACCACTCCTGCCGCACCTGGGAGAGACTCGAATCAGAGTGGAAGAGGCCAATGGACCAGGAAGGAAGGTGAGACAGTGAGAGAAAGAGAGAGAGAGAGAGTGATCGGTTGATTAATTGTTGGGGTCAAGTCTTAAAGGAAGAAGTCAGGCAAAGAAACAGCCCAGCGGGGAGGAAGTGCGCACTGTCTAGAGACCCCTGTCAAGTTTTGCCTAGAGACCCCAAACAAAAAGTCCCTTTGTAGGTTCCAGTGCCCTGGAACAGGGGGAGGTGAGAGGGAGTGTGGCTGAGGATAAGTAGGTGATATGGACATACAAAAGGGACATCCCATTATCAGGAAATTATGTCACACACTGGACACACTCAGGGGGAGGATGGTCCCATCCCAAAGCAAGAGCCATGGAGCCAGGTCTTGGTGGAGAAGCTGCAGGCTCCTGTGCCTGTCCACCAGGGCTTCCTGGTCCAAAGCACTGTGGTACTTCTCAGAAAGCACGTTTCTCCCCCACACTTGCCCGCTGTGTGCCTCAGAAGCCCAGTTCCCGCTAAGCCTCTATTTACCAGTTGAACTTCTCCCCTGATGAACCGCATTTACTGTGGGATCTCAGATCTTCTGCGTCCACTTGATAGAAGTGGAACTGTCAGAATGTCTTCCTGGATTTATAAATCTGAGTTTAGAGGCTTTCTGTGCTAGGCAATAAGCAAACTAAAAATATCTAAGTCAATAAATAATTTAGGGAGCAAATAATTTGTTCTTAATATAAATTGGTGGGAAGATTCTCATGAATCATCTCTGCCACGAGTGAAACATTTTACTTTGTTTTATTAGCCACTAAATAGCTAAAGCTGCCCTAAGACTTTCGGGATACACTGTGGCCATATATTATGAATTGCAGGTTAGATTATCATGTTGCATCAACGTTAACTTTCCTGAATTTGAGAATCCTTATTCTCGGGTAAACATTGGTATATTCAGCAATAAAGAAGAATCACGTATGTAACCTACTTTCGAATGGCTTAGGAGAATGCAAATATCCATCTGCCTGTTCATATAGCTATAGAAAAGCATAAAGCAAACATGGCCCAATATTAAAATTGGGGTTTATCTTTGTAAAAAAGTGCATGAGAGTTCTTTGTATCATGATAGCATTTAACCACATATGATAACTTTGAAATTATTTCAAATAAAATGTCAAATATATATATATATGTGCACCCACATTTGTAAGACACATAATATAGTTCTAGCTGATATTTATAGTCAAAAAACTGAGCAAGCTCACTGATTCTAGTGCAGGGTTTATTCGAAAGCTTCAGGAAGCATTTGAGTGACTGCCTCCTATCAATGTGGGAGTCTTGAAGGAGACGCCTGAGTTCCATCTTTCCCTGTGTCACCTGACGGTTACAAAGTGAGAGCCAATGAGAGCTCCCTCTTTCTGTCTCTATCAAATTTAAGCTAAGTGGCTCTTTTGCAAATTGCTAAAGACAACCAGTAGATTATTGTTACAATAAAACTCCTGTGTGAACAGGTCTTCAAAACCTCAGGATTCAAACAAGTGTCCTGATATAGACGTCATCTGAAAGGTGACTGCTCCCTGCTTCTGGGGAGCTGGGGTACTCTGCAGTGCAGATTCTTCTCCTTTTAAATTACTTAACTTTCAAAATGACAAATAAAAACGATTCATATTTATGGTACCCAGCATAATGCTTTAACACATAAATTATTTCATGTTTATGGATAGGAAGAATCATTTTCCTACTTTCTCTTCAAATATACAATACCTTGTTATTAACTAAAGTCACTATGTTGTACAATGGATCTCTTGAACTCATTTTTTCCTGTAAAACTGGACTTGTGTATCCTTTGATCAACATCTCCCCAAGACCCCCTTGCCTCTCCCCCGACTCCTGGGGACCCCTGTACTCTGTTTCTACCTGCACCTTTCCAAAGATTCCACACATAAGTGGGGCATGTGGCATTCGAATTCTGTGCCTTATTTCACTCACACGATGTCCTCCATGTAGTCTCAGATGACAGCCTTTTATTTAAGGCTGGATACTATTTCATTGTTATGGTTTAGATATGAGGTGTCCCCCAAAAGCTCATGTGTTAGACAATGCAAGAATTTTCAGAGGTGGAATGATTTTATTCTGAGCCTTAACCTAATTAGTGAATTAATTCATTGAGATGGATTAACTGGCCGTTACCTGTAGGCAGGCAAGGTGTGACTGGAGGAGGTGGATCATTGGGGGGCTGGCCTTTATGGTTTGTATTTGTCCCTAGTGAGCAGAGTTCTCTCTGCTTCCTGTTGCCACATTCTGAGCTGTTTTCCTCCTCCACACCCTTGCACCATAATGTTCTCCCTCACCTCAGGCCCAGAGCGATGGAGTTGGCCATTTATGGGCTGAGACCTCTGACACTGTGAGCCAAAATAAACCTTTCCTCCTCTAATTGTTCCTGTTAGGTCTTTTGGTCACAGCGATGAAAAAGCTGATGAAAACAATTGTGAACATTTCCACATTTTCTTCATTCATTCATCCATCAGTGGGTACTTTGGTTGTTTCCATATCTACGATGAATCACTCTGCAATAAACATGGTCTCTACAACAGACTAATTTTATTTCCTTTGAATATCTATCCAGAAGTGGGATAGCTGGATTATATGGTATTTCTACTTTTAGTTTTTTGAGGAAAGTCCATTCTGTTTTCACTACTAGACGTACCAAGTTACATTCCCGTCAACTGTGTCCAATGGCTTCCTTTTGACACATGGAGAATTTTTGTCCGATCCTGTCTCTTGGGAGGGTTGAAACTTCAGCAATACCTTCACTTCTATACCTCAGCTTCCATGACCTTCTCTTCTCTCCTCTTCTTGCTCTTCCTGTCTTTTCTCTTTTCTCCTTTTTCTTCTCTCATCTACTGTTTCCTCTTTTTAAGCTTTGACCTGTCAAGAATAAATGAGATAATCTTGACCCAGTTCTAAAATCCTTGCCGCTCATGGTTCTGGTCAACAGGAATCCCCTCCAGGAGGAGATGGTCCTGAGAAAAACAGTTTGAAAACAAACGGAATTTGTCTTTGACTTTCACCTTCCACTGGGAATGTCCACTTTTCTACCATTCACTCCTGGTTGCTTCTGTTTTCTCATTTTAAAAGAAATTCCCATGGGGACTTGCTTTGGGGCTAAAGAATGGTCTCCGAATAATAAAGACTTTGGGAAAAAGTGGGGGCAGGCTGAATTTCATATTTAGATTGAAATTTAAATCAAATATTTAAATTAGGGATAAGGAAGATTCTGGCCAAACCAGCCTACCCAGATTCGGGCTGGACCAGGCCAGGGTGATCAGACATCATCATTGGGGGAAAACTGGGGGTGAGGAACCTGAACAGATATCAAGGGTGGGGTTTTCTGGCTAAAATCACTTAGCCAAAGTCCAAAAGTCAGGGCTTTGTGGGGAAATGAGTTCAGAAGACCTGAGTAGAGCTTGGTCAGAGAATCTTGGTCAAATGGCCAGTTAGCCTTCACACAGGAATGACAAGAACAGGAATGTTAACTGAGCCCACAGATTAGAACTTCTCACTCTGTAAACTTCCTGATTCAGCCTTGACCTGTGCTTCTCTCCCTCCCCAAGGGTGTCTTTCATCCTAGCCAAGGGTCCTGCCGTCAGTTCAGTGAGAATCCCCTGCTCTTGATGTCCCCTCTCCTCATTTCCCATGCAGTACCCCTCGCTCTGCTCCTTGGCTACAAATCCCCTCTTACTTTGCAGTATCTCTGGTTGAACTCGCTCTCTTCCCCGATCAGTAGCCCCACTGAGTGATCTCAATACAGCTTTCCTGACCATCTTAGCCAATGTCAGAAAAATTTTTTCTTTGACAGCCCACATTAGGTCCTAAGACTTATTTTAATAGAGATAACAGGACTGATCAAGGCCTGGAAGTACTTACGAATCCAACAGGAAGAGGCATGCAACATGAAAAGATAGGCACACAAATAAATAAGTACCGAAAGAGCAGCAGGGGTCAGAGCTTTGAGAATCTAGGAGACAGAGAAATTCTCTTGAGCATGTAACCTTTGAGCTGTGCTACAGTTTGGATCTGGGATGTCCCTCAAAGGTCCATGTGTTTAAAGCCTGGTCTCTAGCCTATGGCACTACTGGGAGGTGGTAAAAGTTATAAGGGGTGGAGCCTAGTGGGAGGAAGTCAGGTCTGTGGGGGGTGTGTCCTTGAATGATTACTGGGACCCTGGCCCTTTCCTCTCTTTGCTTCCTGGCTGCCATGAGGTAAGGAGCCTTCTCCACAATGTGCTCCCTGCCATGATGTCTATGCTGCCATAGGTCAAAAGGCAACTGGACCAGGTAACCATGACTGAATCCTCTGACAACATGAGCCAAAATACATAACCTTTCCTCTTGTTAAGTTTCTTTATCTTGGGTACTTACTACAGCAATGGAAAGCTGACAAACACAAGTTATATGTTAAAGAATGAGTAGAATTTTGCCGGATGAAGAGAGGAAGGGACATTCCAGGAAGAGAACACTGAGTAGGAATCTTCCAGGTCTTGACCTCTTGACCCAGATTAGTGATTTGGCAAGTAGAAATTCCAGGTACCATTTTGGAACACCCCTCAAATTACACTGCAAGGTCAGTGCAGAGCTGCCATGCCTATCAGCGGGCAATCAGGTGCTCTACTGAGCCTGGGGGTCCTGCCCAAGGGAAACTCATGTCAATCACACACATGCCACAGTGCTTGGCCTTGCTATCATAAAGAGATTCACTTAAAAGGAACTTGGACTCTTTGACTTAAAATCTCAAAGAATGCTTGACTCTTTCTTTAAAAATAAAATCGCTCTTTTGGTTCTTCTGAAAGTCACTGATAAGACCAAAGGGGGCAAGGCGAAGAAGACAAACATTGGCACTGGTGTCTGGAAAATGAGCCCTCGTGGGTGGAAAATGCTTCACTCATTTCTTCCGGGCAAGACTAGAAGCAAAGAATTCATGCAGAAAAGCACATGGAAAATCCGAGCAACATATTTTTAGCTGGTTGACCTTTTCATAAGAGTAGCATCTCCTTTAAAAGGAAAAATTATCAAAGGAATGTTGTTACTAATATTTGGAAGGAAGACAGGAGGGGAAGCAAGTCAGAGGTTAAGATAACCCAAACTTGCGTTGTATGTTTTGGGGGCCTAGATGCCCTGGGCTGGTCTTTCTGAACTGAATGGTAAGGGGACTTGCTCTTGAGTGACCAAGTCCCCATCAGTTGGATTGTGTCTGGGGAACCATTTCTGGGTTCTGCAAATAGTCCCACACAGCTCCCTCCCTTTCCTTCCCCTCCCCCTTCTTTCCTTCCTCTTTTCTTCCCTCTTCCCATCCCTCTTTCCCTCTTAGCCCTCCTCTCACCTTATGGCCCCCTCTGACTTTATTCCATCCTACCTGGGCAGAGTGCTTCGCCAGAAAAAGACTCAGAGCTGATTCTATTCTGTGTTCTGGAACATTCCCTGATGACAGGTTCTTTCTCAACTACTCTACTGTCCCCCAAACAGAGTCAACGCCAAGTGACATCATGGAAAAGGCAGGGTTTGGTTGCTTTTGGTTTCTTTCTACCTCCTCTTTTTGTAGGCTTCTCATCTCAATTTCTTTTCCTTCCCACCCTAAAATCCCAAGTACCCAGGGTCTCATGGCCTGGAAGTTCATAGGACAGGGGTGTGTTTCCTTTGTTTTCCAAAGGTTCCAGGGATCTTCCACTGCTCCACTCCATGGCTTAGCCCACATGGGTTGAATTTTTACGAATAAGCGTAATGTTGAGGAAATCCACACGTGACGGCTGTCAGCCAGCCTCTCTTACTGTGTTGCCTTCTGCCCCCACTATTATCGAGGTATGATTGACAAATAAAAATCACATACAATTAAGGTGTACAACATAAAATTTCAAA
>JAJEJO010000866.1:0-151520 GCA_020662805.1 Glaucomys volans
CACCCCTTCATGCTCAAAACACTAGAAAAAATAGGGATAGTGGGGACATTCCTTAACATTGTAAAGGCTATCTATGCTAAGCCCACAGCTAACATTATTCTAAATGGAGAAAAATTGAAAGCATTCCCCCTGAGATCTGGAACAAGGCAGGGATGCCCTCTTTTGCCACTACTATTCAACATTGTTCTTGAAACTCTAGCCAGAGCAATTAGACAGACCCAAGAAATTAGAGGAATAGGAATAGGAAAAGAAGAGCTCAAACTATCCCTATTTGCTGATGACATGATTCTCTATTTAGAAGACCCTAAGAATTCTTCCAGAAAACTTCTGGAACTCATAAATGTATTCAGTAAAGTAGCAGGATATAAAATTAATGCTCATAAATCTAATGCATTCTTATTCGTAAGTGATGCATCCTCTGTAAGAGAAATTGGGAAAACTACCCCTTTCACAATAACCTCAAAAAAAAATACTTGGGAATCAATCTAACAAAAGAAGTGAAAGACCTTTACAATGAGAACTACAGAACACTAAAGAAAAAAGTTAAAGAGCATCTGAGAAGATGGAAAGATCTCCCATTTTCTTGGATAGGCAGAATTAATATTGTCAAAATGGCCATACTTCCAAAAGCGCTCTACAATTCAATGCAATTCCAATTAAATGACAGACCTCATAGAAATAGAGCAAGCAATCATGAAATTCATTTGGAGGAATAAAAGATCCAGAATAGCTAAAGCAATCCTTAGCAAGAAGAGCGAAGCAGGGGGTATCACAATACCAGACGTTCAACTATACTACAGAGCAATAGTAACAAAAACAGCATGGTATTGGCACCAAAATAGACAGGTAGATCAATGGTATAGAATAGAGGACACAGAGACAAACCCACATAAATACAGGTATCTCATACTTGACAAAGGAGCAAAAACATACAGTGTAGAAAAGACAGCCTCTTCAACAAATGGTGCTGGGAAAATTGGAAATCCATATGCAGCAAAATGAAACTAAACCCATGTCTCTCACCCTGTACAAAATTCAACTCAAAGTGGATCAAGGACCTAGGAATTAGACCAGAGATCCTGCACATTATAGAAGAGAAAATAGGTCCAAATCTTCATCATGTTGGCCTAGGACCAGATTTCCTTAACATGACTCCCAAAGCACAAGAAATAAAAGCAGGAATCAATGATTGGTGTAGAGTCAAACTAAAGAGCTTTTTCTCAGCAAAGGAAACAATCAGCAATGTGTAGAGAGAGCCTTCAGTGTGGAAGAAAATCTTTGCCACACACAATTCAGATAGAGCAGTAATCTCCAGAATCTACAAAGTGCTCAAAGATCTTTACACCAAGAATACTAATAACCCAATCAATAAATGGGCCAAGGAAAGGAACAGACACTTAACAGAGGAAGATCTACAAGCAATCAACAGATTTATGAAAAATTGTTCAACATCCCTAGTTATAAGAGAAATGCAAATCAAAACCACCTTAAGATTTCATCTTATCCCAATTAGAATGTCTTTTATTCAGAATACAGGCAACAACAGGTGTTGGCGAGGATGTGGGGAAAAGGGTACACTCATACATTGCTGGTGGGATTGTAAGTTGGTGCAGCCACTCTGGAAAGCAGTGTGGAGATTCCTTAGAAAACTTGGAATGGATCCACCATTTGACCCTGCTATCCCACTCCTTGGCCTATACCCAAAGGACTTAAAATTAGATTACTACATTGATGTAGCCACATCAATGTTCATAGCTGCTCAATTCACAATAGCTAGATTGTGGAACCAACCTAGATGTCCTTCAATAGATGAATGGATAAAGAAACTGTGGTATATATATACAATGGAATATTAGCCATAACGAAGAATAAAATTATGGCATTTGTAGGTAAATGGATGATGTTGGAGACTGTTATGCTAAGTGAGATTAGCCAAACCCAAGAATCCAAAGGCCGAATGGTCTCTCTGATAAGTGAATGATGATGAATAATGTAGGGTGGAAGGATGGCAAGAATGGAGGAAGGATAGATAGCATAGAGGGAAGGGAAGGGGGGGTCGAGGTTGGGGAGTAAGAATAATAACAGTATGTGTGACAGAGACCATTGCCTGTGTACATGTATGAATGCACAGATGGGGTGAATCTACTTTGTGTACAACCAGAAAAACAATAGTTGTACTCCATTTGTGTTCAATGAATCAAAAAATTAAATAAAAATAAAACTGAATGCAACCTTTATTAAGAAAATTGATGTGCTTTAAAATTATCAAAGGGTGATATTTGAAGAAGATTTAAAAGTATGTTCTTTAAATGCTGGAATAAAGGCATTTTTATTTTTTTTACCTCATGACTTTCAAGGAATTCACTGATGTAACTTCAATATCAAAAAACAAAAGCAAAAACAAAAAACAAATAAACAAATCCCACAAAGGATAAAACTTCTCTGTTAAAGAAATGCCACAACTCAAAACCACAGACTATAAAAGCATACCAACTAAACTAGAGGCAATGAAGTTAGACCAACAGAAGATAATGTAGTGAACTGAGTGTCTTCCTTCAAAATTCCCTGGGATATTGCTTTCCTAAATATTACAGTTAAGGCTATTGCTTGAAGTAAAATGGGGAGAACGAGGTAGAGGAGATTTTGATTTTTATATTGCAACACAAAAAGCCTGTTCCCAGATTGATTATTGTGAGCCTTATTGATCATGAACTTGAAGGAAACATCTACCTCCAGGAGAGTGTTGGATCTCCAACATCAGCTTCCAGCACCCTCTCTTCAGTTTCCCACACTATGGTGCAGAAGGAAGTTGAATTCATGTGGAAATGAACAGAGGTTTTGATGAACTTTTGACTAAAGGAGAAGTCAAGCCAAGCACTGATGAACTATGTTTGGTTAGCTAATAAGTAGGAGAAGAACTTCTGTTGAGATATATTGTCCAGAAAGATGTTAAGTTTTGTTCTGAAAGCTTAATAAGGACAGTCATAAGTGAATGCACTGATCATATTGATGAAGTGTTTGCCACACCATTGACCAGACCTCTTGCATGCTATAACCAATCTAACGATATGAAGCACCTTTATTCATGGGTAAAAATCTGATGATTAGGCCAACAACAATATTTTTCAATGAATGAACTTATAAATGGAAAATTCACGTCTGCATGTCCAATGATCTAATAAAGCACAAAAATGAAAAAAAATTAGAAAACAAGTAACACACGACTCCTGCATAGAAACTAGAAATAACAAAAGTAATAACAATAGAATAAAATCCTGAATGGGGAAAGTGCATGGATAAAGAGGTTTTAAAGAACAGGGAAAATTATGTAAATTAACAAAGAAGAGTGCAGATAAATAACTCTCCACAATCACAAGGAAAATATGATCACTGTTCTTAAAAAAAAAAAAATGAAATTTCAGGGTTCAGTTGTGAAGCCCTGGAAAGAAGTAGAGGAGAAAAATGAAAATGTACCATAGCTAAAAGTTACATGCAGTATGGACTATGATTAAGGCCCAGTAAGATACGTGGTGAATACTTAAGAAAAATGTACAGTATGAAGTTGGGGTAACATTATAAATACTGTTAATTGAGATGATGAACATAGAAGAAGATGATCTAATAGAAGTGTTCCTCAAGGAACAAAAGAGGAAAACATTTATGAAATATAGCTGTGGGTCTGCAAATTGAGAGGGGATGTGTGTTTGAGGAAAAAACTGAATAACTGTAATGCTAGAAGTAATCAAGCAAAGCTATTGAACTTCAAATAAAAAGATTCATAAGGACATTCAGGTAGAAAAAGCAAATCACAGACAAAATGAAAAAATCTTTTTGCCCTTCGGCTCCAACCACAGCAAAACAGTTATACAAGAAGACAGTAAAACAATGTCAACACATTTATTAATGAAATAAATTTATTTTAGGCTATTTACACCAAGGTAGTTATTCTTTAAATATAAAGACAAGCATACACATCAGATTCACCCTCACAAATCCTTCCTAAAACAAACCTCATTACAACTACTAGAATCATCTCTCTGTCTACTACAAAGCAATAAAATCCAATCATTTAACAAAGAATCAAATAAAAAACAGCATTGGAGAAATCATGGTAAGCACTGATTCTATTTGATTATAGAACTAAGATGGAGAACTATGATTCGCAGATTTAGAGTCAAATAGAATTTCAGTGTTATAATCATCAACTATAATAATGAGAACAATAACAAAATAAGAGGGGAAGGGAAGTCAGAGACAGTATCAGAGTACTAATTTGTCCATCTTTCACAACACAGGATTGCAACCCTGACTTGAATTAATGCTCATATTTTAGAAGAGTAAATACTACAAGTTCTTAAATTTTTAAAATAGTCTATTAATTTAAAAGATCTTTAAAACTTATGGTTCTTGGAATGAATAAGCTCTTTTGGAAAGTGAGAAATTCCTTTGTGTTTTGTTGCATTTCTTTAAGTTAAAAAAGTTAAAGTGGATATTTTATAAAGTATAATTTTATGTAAATAATAATTGTATTCTTAATTATTTCTATCTAGTTATTTATCCATCTATCATATCCATCTTTCTGACATATGTGTACATGAAGAAATATCACCAAAAGTTAAGAGTGGTTATTTCCAGATAACGGACTTTTAATTGATTTTTTTTTTTTTTTTGCTTTTCTCTAGGACTGTTTTTCTGTTGGGGTGTTCAAAATAAGCGTGCACTGTTTTTACAAAATGATTATTGTGTCTCTTAGTTTAAGTTAAAATACACATCTTTAACAATGCTCTCCAAATCTCAGTGCCTTACCACCAAAAAGGTTCAAGTCACATGTGCATCCGGGGTCAGCTGTGGCCGTGATCCACCATGAGGTCACTATGGAACTCAGGTTTCCATAACTGTCTTAGACATTTCGGGGTGTGGCTGTGCAAGTCATAAGGCAAGCTTGCTCTTAATGGGAAGGGGAAGTATCAGTTATCCTCAGGGAGAAGCAATGAGTAAGTTGAACAATAATACATTCTACCACAAAGACAGTCATTCCTTTTTAAAGAAAATATGCAATTCTCAGTCATACTGCATATTTTTATATTAATGGACCAACTCCTTTAAGGCAAGAAACAAATTCCTATTCTTCCATGTGAGAAATCACCAACTCTTTGCTTTTTCTTTCTACTTTTACACTGTAGCACTTAGCACAGCCTTTTATACACACACACACACACACACACACACACATTCAAACCTGTGTCTTAAATTGGTGTAACTCTGCACATCAGCCTATGGTGAGATACTGTGTTTAAAAACTGTATTCCAGGTGAGATACATTTTCCTTTCTACTTTTCCCCCCTTCCTTCTTTCCTCCTTCTTTCCTTCCTTCCTTTTTTCCTTCCTTCTTTCATCCAACCTTTCTTCCTTAAGTCCCTTAAAATGATAATAGCTTCTAGAAATCAATAGGGATAAGATATAATTTATAAATGGAAACAAATATATCCACTTAACATAAGTACAAAAGAAGAATAAGCTTATAGAATGTGCTCAACTATAATTGCCATTATGCAAATTCAAAACAAATAGGATTAGTTTTAAACTTTAAAGTTGTCAAAAGTCTAAAAACTCTGTGAGCCTGGTGCTAGAAAGGATATAGGTGAGGGTATACTGTTAATGGGACTACAAGTTAATGGGACTACAGCAATTTGTAGAAGTCACTTTAGCAATGTCTATGAGACACTTAACTGCATGTATATTCATATACATTCTGTGTTAGGGTTTCATAGTTAGTAGGAACTCTAGCTTACACAATATTCCAAAATCAATGAATAAAGATATTTAGTTTAGTAGTGTGTGGAAATAAAACAAAAAAACTATGACAATCTAAATGTCCATAAAGAGTGGAAACTAGAAGCAATATAAATGACTGTCATTAGGGATTTACTACATAATGGCAGGTTATGTATTTATTTAAAATATATATGTTGCATCTTTATGTGCATGTTTGCAAAGATTTATAAGATGTATAAAGTGAAAAAAACAATGCATATATAAAAACGCATATATGATGGTATGTACATAGAATTATTTCTGGATATATATACATACAAAAAATACTGGTAACTGACTGTCTTTGAAGATGAGTGATAAGAGATTTTACTTTTTATTTGTATATTTCTGTTGTTTGAATTTTTAAAGCATTGCTTTGATTTTTAAAAAATCAGCAGGGATTATTTGTGTGGGGGATTTATGGACCATTTTTGTGTCTTTTTTATTTTCTCTTTCAAAAGTTAATGGGTGCCATAAAAATGGAAATAGGTGTATTGCTTTGTCTGTTTGAAAATATATTCTCATTAGTAAAAATAAACCTGGTAACAGAGGGGGAAAAAAACCCCAAAACCTCTGAAAAAGAAAATGAAATTAGCATGGAATTCCACTACTGGGGCTACAGTTCTTGAAAAATATACAACATACGGAAGAACAATGAGCATCAATCTTAGCTCAATCATGTGAGGTAAGGACTGGTGACCATAACATCCCTGAATATTGCATGTACCTTGTACTGGTGTACCTGACCACCCTTCCCCACCAAAAATGAAGGAACGTGGGATGGTGGGAGAGAGTATTTCAAAATTAGCAGATGACTTTGCTTAATATTCATGTCTAAGGCACAGCTTACATTTGCTTTTACCAATTTTTTATGGGAACTTCATGAAAAAGAACTCTACATAGGAGCTCAGGCAGGAAAGTCCACATGGGAAACCAACCCTCAGATGGAGAATATGCTAAGAAGGTCTATTCTGTCCCCAACACTTTACCTAAGAACACACCACCCTGAATTCTTTGTAGTTATCTGGAGTACAATCAATTTAGCTTCCTTCTCTGAGATTTAGAACAATAATTTCTGTTAAAGCCAAAATAGCCCTGAATGGAGCAACATATTAAGTGTTACCAGTCATTGGAACCATAGTGTAGATTTGTTGATAATTCCTTTCCAAAAGGCACAGAATATTAGATGGAAAGAAATGGTAAAGGTAAAGGGAGTGGGTATTGGAAAATCTTTGGTCAGGGTGTTTCTGCTTCTTGCATTATTATACAGGCATTTGACTTCTTTCTGACAAATGAATGTTCCTTATTGTAATTATGACCCATTCCTATGGTGTTTGCACTCATCATTTTCTCACTTTCATTAATGTTAATGCAACTAGAAGAGTAATTAGAACAATGCAAATTTGATTTTAAGCCCTATATTGTGCTGACAAGAGTCCTCTAAGTGCATTGCTTTGGCAAATAAAATACAAACAAACCGCATTGGGATTGGTGGAAGTACAGCCAGGTCCACCCACTGTGTAACTGTGACTACCACCCGAAATCCAGAGATTTCTGATGAATAAAGATAATTATGAATAATCCTGCATACCTTGCCTGATTCAGAGCATATGGCAGAAGTTCTTCATTGCCAAGAAAATAATGTTTCTGTCTGCATATATTCTGATGTTTCACCCAGAAGCTTTACCTGCATGTGATTGGCAGAAACACAAGAAAGCTTGCTGCACCATGCTGACAGAATTCACTGCAAAGGCTGATATTCTAAACAAAATCATCAGGAGTTGCATGGAATTAAATTTCAATCCGATGCCAGAACTGCAAAAGCAATTCAAATATGTACAGTATTTCTAAAGACCTTGCTTGTATAGTCATAAATATGAAATGCTAACCAGCATGGTTCAATTGGTTGAATTTTTTCCATGAAATTATTTGAGAAGTTTTTCAAAGGTGTATGTTCTTATGACTGATTATTATTCATCATGAATAATTTTTATTTCTATGTACAGGTTTTCCCATGCTGTTAGGAAATAACTTGCTTTGGGAAGACAAATTAACTCTTTCACTTATCCTATTCAAAACAGTGGTGTGAAATAGATGTTCACTCTCTAGACACCTGAAATTTCTTCTATCTTTTTCCAAATGTCCTCAAACAGCTGAATCCTCTCCTACCCCCACTAGATTGTTCTGGCAATGTCTCAGGAGCCCTGACTTACCCAATCTCTTCTGCCTCACCCAAACATTATTATTCTTTTTCTCGGCTTCTTAAGACTCATTGCATTAAAAAGATGAACAGCTCATTTTATCTAGTGACGACAAAATTGTGGGCAAAAGATTTAACCTATTATTCTCTATTAGCTTCTTATTGTTGCAATAATATTGCATAACAAAGTACTCCCTGAACCTATTGGCTTATAACAATAAGCATTTATATTTCTTACAGATCTGAGCATTAGTTGAGATGTTCTGCTTCAGGGTAGCCTAAGCTTGACTCTGCCTCTGATCAGGTTTAGATCTACTTCACATAACTTCTTCTGAGGCTCCGGTTAAAAGACAGAAGTCTTTCTGGGACATGCACTTCTTATGGTAATAATAGAAACATAAGAGATGAAGCCAAATTGCACAAATATATTTAAAACTTCTGCTTATATTGTGTCACAAGTATTTCTTCAGAGAAAGCAAGTCAAATAACTAAGTTCACTATGGATTGGGTAGAGAAATATATTTCACTCATTATAAGATGCTACAAGGTCACATGGTAGAAAAGAAGCAAATAATTGAGAATCTGCATAGCTTTCAAGGAAATGTGTGTTCTTTCATGAGATTGTACTAGAAATAATACTGTTGTTTAAATGAAAGTAGAATTTATATTGGCATGAATATTGCCATCATAATATTTGATATATTCCTCCAATTGCCTCTCACATAGAATCCTATGAATATTACAGTTTATATCCCATACATATTCTATTTATCAATGACATAGTAAGAGTAAAACCTAATACTTACTATGTGCCTGGGACTGTTATAACTGCATTTTCTTCATTAGCATATTTAATTAATATAATAATCCTATAAATTAATGACTACTCTGATTTCTTGTGACAGGTTAATAGAGTGAGGCACAGAGAGATTTACCAATTTGCTCAAGGCCACACATTTCATAAGGTATGAACTCTAGCTAAAGATCCTAAACTCCTGAGAGACTGGATATGCAAATGAACAATGGCTAGACCATATGTAAAAATAGAACTGTGACACACAACCTGCAGCAATATGCCTTGAAAAACCAACCCATTATCTATAACTAGCCCAGGAAGCCAACCCGCTATAAATCAGACTTGTAGGAAGTCAGACTGCGATCTCAGGTAACAATCCAGGAAACCAACTGCAATGGCAATCAGCTCAAAATAGCCCCGACTTGATTAATAACTGACAGCTTCCCTAAATTTTGTCCTTGCTTCTAATGTAGGATCAGTCAGAGAAGCCAAATGTTCAGGCCTAACCAGTCACCTAAAATCCCTCATTTCTACTTAGGCCTGCAACAACTTCCCCATGTCAACAGTCTCGTCAGGGCAAACCTGAAATCTTTCCTTTTTTCACTTTAAAGTTTCCCCGATCCCCCCATTGCTTTTGAGTCTATGCCAAAACAAGGGATGGTGGCTGACTCTTTTGCTACATCAAGCTCTGAATAAACAGCTTTTGCTTTTCTCATTTTAGTTGGCCTTCATTTATATCCACATAACCATAGAAATATCCATCACATATAATTGAACTGGCATATTTCTAATAGAGAGCAAAATTACTTATCACACAAAAAGGCCAATAATTAGGTCTTTTTAAGACTGAATTTTGGTAATATGACCTACTCATACTTAATATATAGAGAATTATCTAAATATACCCACAGAAAGCCAGAGCCAATAATAATTACAATAATACATACAATAATAATAATAACAGTTATTTTATTAAACACTTATAAACATGATCCATATTATTAAAACCATTGCTTAGATTAGTTTGTGCAAACTCAAATTAAATATGTCAGGTGATTACTGGGAATAACCTCATTTTACAGATAGGAAACTATGTCTTCAAGGGGGTTAGGAATTTGCTGATGCACATGTTCAGATATTGTTCAAAGTTTAGCTTTGTCAGTTCAACTCCACAATTCAAGTACATTTATGTTTAACTCGGTGTCTTGCACACAGTAGGAATTCAACACACTAAGCACTTCTAAAATAAAAAGGATGTATTAAATAATCATTTATCAACACTCAGTAAAACCTACATTGACCCTGAAGACCTGTTCATCAAACCCCTTGCAACTTACTTATCTTCAACTTCTCTTTTCCTACATGCACATTATTTATGTTCACTTGTGCTTTTGCTACATGTATCATGAGATACTACATTAAGATAAGAATATGTAAAGAACACATGATCCTTCTTACTTTTCTTCCAGGGTTTAGTTTAACAGTATACATTTCATAAACTCTGAGTCAATGCTGGAAAGAAATAGGCACAGAATTCTGTGCAACTTTCCTCAGTGCCACGGGGTGATGGTAGCTGCACCTCTGGTTCCTTACCAATTCTAAATTGAAGGGTCTACAATCTCCCTATTAAGGCATCATCAAATCAGGGCTGAGCACTATGCATAATGTGAAAAGCTTTAGTCAGGATGGGTCTTCCTGACAATCCAGTCTCTGAGAACACCCTTAGCAATGATGTGTTGGAAATAATTGTTTTTTCAACTCTTCAGTAGAACAGTTGAGATCGTAATCTTCCTGTACTTATGAGTTAGAAACCACAGTCCATTTCCTCTAAAGAGCTTGAGATCCACTGTAAGGAGACGATGAGATGTTGACTTACAATAAACTTTGCTGACAAATACTAAAGTCATGTTACAAGGATTGTATTCAAAAGAAAGTGGAGGGTTTTTTTTTTAAACCAATAAGGAGGGAGTATGATTTTCAGTTAAAAAATGGGCTATCGGTTTAATTAAAGGCAGGGGAGAAGAGAGCATTGCAATGATAGGGAACAATGTGGCTGAAGGTGGAGAAGTGGGAAAAAGAAAGATGACTAGCTATGCCAGAGTACATCAGCCTTGTAAGGAAAAAAGGTTTCTGGAGGAAATAGTGACCTTCAGATCTGATGTGCCTTCAGTTCTTCCAGATGAAGAACATCTGACCTTTAGTGGAAGATCAAAGAGTAATGGCGAATAACACAAGTGCTTATTTTGGAAGCAAAACTTCAAAATGGCAATTCAACAATTTACATTTTTAGGGGATGAATTATCATGACTAAATGCCACCAAGCTTCATATGTGCTGATGTCTCTTCCTGTGACAACACGACATTTTATAAATCACACGTTGTACCATTCTGCACTGTTCAGGAGGAAATATGCCTGCTCTCCACTCCATTTCTTTCTTGATACCTCATTTCTTGAGTCCCTCCATAAATTATGCACTATTCCAAAGAATTATCTTCACAGCATTTTTTTTTCTTTTTTCCTCCAAAAAAGGCCATGAAAAAAGTGAAGTCTACCTTGCAAACCATTGGTTGAACTCCCAGTTCTCTTTCCTGAAGACTAGGTGGGGAGCTCGAGGTAGGATTTTTTTCACCTCTCTCTCATTTGCTAACACACTGATATCATCCTTAATTAGTCTCCCCCTTCTCTTTTCTTTCTACTTGGGTTATACCAATCTCACATCAAGCACTTCCCTATCATTATCTCCAATTTTGTTTTCTGGATTTATTTCCAGTCTCTGGCACTTGACACATATCAAGAAAGCAAAAATCCAAGAGATTTTCACAGATCTGGCAATAGAGAGGTGCAGACACTGGAGAACCAAACTGGAAATGACCTTCTCCTTTCATCCAGACCATATGGCAGAATGGAGGCAGAGAGATAATTTGGGATGGTTTATTATGGTTTATAGAGTCTCACTCATGGACTGTATCTGACCATGTTTATTTCACAAGGTCCTAGGCCAGGCACTGTGAGAACACCAGAATGACACGACACTAACTATTCTTTCATTTAAAAACTTCCAGTCTAACATATAAGATCAGAGCACAATCTGATCATAGAGAATGGTTAGCACCAGAAGATATGTAGAAATAAAGGGCTGTGTGACTATAAAGAATAAGGGGATTATTTCTCCCTGGCTAAGGGCTAATCATATTTTCTGAAAAATGAAATATTTGACTTGTGTTTTGACAGTTGGGCAGGAAACATGCCACAATAAGCCTGTATACCCAGACACTGAGTCATAGATAATTTGTCAATATCATTGGTCACAGTCAAACCCCAATTTCTTTCTATCCTGCCCTCTTTCTTTCCTTCCCCCATCCCTCTTTGAAGAGGACTGGAGATTGAACCAGAGCCTGTGCATACCTCGCAAGCTCTCTACCACTGAGCTGCATCCCCAGCCCAAATCCTGTTTTCTTCTTCCTGTTTAATTTCAATGTACTTGATCCCAAGGATCTCAAGCAAATAAAAATCAACAACATAAAATGACTTTCCTGAATAAGTGATTTGAAGGTTGTATTTGGTTTGTATTGCTTACAACCATGCCATTCATTTGGATTACTCCATAAAAATAACTTTTAAAAAATAGTTAAATAAATAATGGTGCCCAAATCCCCTTTCCATTATGACATTCTAGTTCCCTCGTTTCATCATAAATCTTAAATTTGCCTTAAGAACCTAACAACACTTTAGTGAGCACAAAATGTGATATAATTGTAAAAGTACCAGAAAAGAAAATACAAGCTGACTAGATATTCTATTCTAAAATAGAAATACTTAGTGATGGGAAGAACTTCCAACTCAGAGAATCAAAGATTCTATGAGGATACGAAATCCATTATCTACTAACTAACATTCTTTTTTATTTCTTCTGTGTGCACTAAATTATGTCTATATCATGAAGTCACCTGCATTTTTTTATTTCAAATTTTCTAACACACAAGAAGTAATTAACTTTATAAGAGCACTGACTTTAGATGCCCAGACTGCCCTTTTCCTTATTAGTTATTTTAATTTGTTCAACATCTATTGGGACACTGACAATCAACACTGCAACTTTTTAATTTGAACTGACTACGATCTACTTGAAAGAGGAAACTGTTTGAATTTGTAATAAAATACTGTAATTTCTTAAGATGTGTGTATTGCTGTGATAAATTACCTGTGGTTCACACATCATGACTGATTTAAACAAAAACTTATCACAAATATTCCAAACTTTATTGAAAATATCACACAATATAAAAAATAATTTTAATTGATTATTATCTGAGCATAATATGATTTACCTGAGTGCCATTCATGTCAGTGCTTCTGAATAATTATGCACATGTTGTGAAAGAGGAGTAACATTTGGGATTTTTATTATTCACCCAAATTACTATTATAGTGAGGCATAAATATGGGAAATAATTTATTTCAACAGACACAAATTAATCAATTCCTTGGTATATGTTGCATAAAAAACCTATTTTCTATGAGAAAAATGAACCAGAGGGAGCTGAAAGGTATATTAAAAGTTAATTTTTCAAATGCTAACATGAAATACTTTCACATATAAAAAAATTCTATGACTCAATGAGAAAAAACATTTCTGGTACTTTGAATAAAACCCCAAAGTAACAATAATGTTAAGCTCTATGTGCTGTTTGGCTGAGAGCTGCTTCTCCAGCTTCAAAATTATGATTTTCAATCCTGAGGTTTTGTTTCTTAATTTCATATTTTAAACAACAGCTAAGCACATTTTACAAACTGCATCACTAAGAAACCATGTGGCCATTTTTATACAGGCCATTCACATTCTATCAAATTTTCAGGTGCTAAGCTGTGGTTTTTCAAATAACCCAAAGACCAAAATAATCTCAAGACTAAAAGTCACTGTGGTTATAGGCAAAAACATTTCAAATATCTATTGGTATTTAATAGGCTTTGGGAAAAAAAAGTATCAAACAGTTAAAGAATCCTTTCCACATATTGCTAAAACATCCCATAATATATGGGATGGATAATAATATGGAGGATGTCAGCCAATTATCCAAAATTTGGGGGCTAGTGGCCTCAAACCCCAGCACACAAACCTGAGTGTTCTTGGCTGGTAACACCTGGCAGGGGTAACCATTTTGTAGAGTTAGCCCAGGACACGTAAATTCTCATCCTTAGACTGACTTGTACTTATGTGTAACCCAACAGTGACGATTGGCAGAACTACATCCTAGATTACCTGTGAAGTGTGTTTTTCTTTTGTTAGGGATAAATGACCAGATAAGTATTTCTTTAAGCACAAGCACACTTCCAGTATTTCTGACCTGGAACTCAGTATATATCATATATATTTTCCTGAACTGCGTATGTTGTGGCATCTAAATACTTCAGTGTATAATTTCTGAGGACAAAGGCAGTCTCATGCAATCATAGAATAACTATTAAAATCAGGGAATTAGCATTAATACACTACTATCATCTAATTCCTAGCCCTTAAATTTCTCCAGTTTTCCCCCAGTAATGTATTCTATCCCCTGTCCCTTCCAAGTTTCTAAGATCCAATCTAGGATCACTTGTTCTTACTATATCTCATTCATTCTTTTAGTCTAGTACACATTACTTCAGTCTTTTTTTCTTTCACAATCTTTACATTTTTGAAGAGTACAGGCTAATTATTTTGCAGTGCGTTTGAAGTTCCCACATGTTTAATTTCAGGTTGTGAATTTGGGGGCAGGAAGGATACACAAGTGAGGTCAGATCTTTGTCAGTGTCTCATTTGAGGACATTCAGGATCCTGTTTTGTTCCCTCACTAATGAGTGAACTGAGATCATGTAGTTAAGTTGGTTTCTGCCAGGTGTCCCTAGTGAAAAACTCCCATTATTTTTCTTTGTAATTAGTAAGTATTTTGTGAGAAGATATTTTGAATCTATGTAAATATGTTATTTTCTTATCAAATTTTACTTATAATTTTATCAACTATTGATGATGCTTGCCTGACTCAATTTTTATTATAATGACAGCTCAGGGATGATTTTCTTTTACTTTTGTTAATTTACATTTTATTATAAAAAAGAAAATTTCCTTTTCCATTTATTTGCCTATTTGGATAATTATATCATAATGGATTCATGGACTCTTCTTTTAATTTAGTGAATTGTATTGTATGCAATCATGGGAACATACCGTTCACCTCTTCTTTCAAGTTACAAATGGCTAACCTGTTTTCCAAAGTGGTTCTCCCATTTTATATGACCTCTCTGTGGTCTTTTTGATATGGCAGCATCTATCTTTGAACGTTTTCTAACTTCTTGTTATTAAACACTGTTCCAGACTCATCTTCTACTTCCTATGTATAGAGTCAGCCAATTCCCCTAGCAGCTACATTTCTTTTTAGTGAGGAATGGCATTTAAGAATCCAAATCTGGAATGCTCATTATCAACATAATATATGCACACACATGCAGATCTCCATTGACCTCTAACTCAATGGATTTAGATTCAATTTCTGTAGAGTACTTCAGTAAACACTGGAGTGTAGATAGCTCTTCAACATACAAATATTAACTACTATGGATACATGATTAGTAGTGGAATTGAAGTTCTATTTTTAATTTTTGAAGAAATACATGCTGTTTTCCATAGGAACTATACTAATAATATATTAATGTAAATAATTCTCATCAACAGAGTACAAAGCTTTCTTCCTTCTCCAAACCCTCACCAACACTTGTTATCCTTTGTCCTTTTAGTAATAGCTGCTTTAAAAGGAATGCTGTGGTATTTCATTGTGATTTTGATTTGCATTTCCCTTATGATTACTGAGGGATGCTGAGCATTTTTTCACATATCTGCTGGCCATCCTTATGTCTTCTTTTAAGCAATATTTATTCAGTTATATAGGCTGTTTTAAAATTAGGCTCTTTGTTTTCTTGGCATTCAGTTGTTTGTGTTTCATATATATTCTGAATTAACCTTTGCCATTTTTATAGTTGGCAAATGTTTTCTCCCACTCTGTGGGTTGTCTTTTCACTTTATTTACTGCTTTCTTGATGGGGCAGAAGTTTCTTTTTTCTAATCCTATTTTTCTATTTTGCTGTTGTTGCCTATGCCTTTGAGTTAATAGCCAGGACATCATTTCCAGATCCATGTCCTGGAGCTTTTCTTCTGTTTTCTTCCAGTAGTTTTATCATTTCATGTCTTATAAATCTTTAATCCATTTCAAGTTGACCTTCACATATGGTATGAGATAGAGTCTAATTTCATTATTTTGCATGTGGAGATTCAGTTTTCCAAGCATGGTTTGTTAAAGAGACTAAATTCTCTCCATTGTGTGTTATTGCCACTTTTGTAAAAAAAAATCTTCTGGCTATACATGTGTGGATTTATTTGGGGGCTCTCAGTTCTGTTCCACTGCTCTATTTGTCTGTTCTTATGCTAGTGCCATGCCACTTTTATTACTTCAGCTGTGGAATATATTTGAAGTCTAGTATTGTGATGCTTCCAGCATTGTTCTTTTGCTCACGATTCCTTTGGCTTTTCAGGGTCTTTGTGGTTCTATATAGTTTTTAGGATTTTTTTTCCTTCCCATGAGAAATGTCACTAGTATTTTGATAGGGACTGCACTGAATTTGTAGATCACTTGGGCAATATTAATTCTTCCAATCCATGAACATAGAATGGGAAATCTTTCCATTTATTTGTGTCTTCCTCGATTTCTTTCATCTGTGTTTTATGGTTTTCAGCCTTAAGATCACCCACCTTCTTAAATTTATCCTTAAATATTTTTGTAGCTATTGTAAATGGAATTTTCTTTTTCAGATAGCTCACAAGTAGTGTATGTAAACATTACTTATTTTATTTTGCTGAATGCATTCGTTCATTTTAATAGGTTTTTTTGGTGTGAAGTCATTATAGTGTTCCACATAGAAGATCATAAAGCAAATTCTATTTTTTGTTCTTCAAACATGTCTTTTTATTTTTTATTTTTGTATGTTCATATTAAGTTTAGAAACAGCATTTCAAATTTCATTAAAATCTCTGTCAGGGTCTTTTTAGGTTTTCATTGACTATATAGATTATTTTAATGAATCACTATCAACTGTACTGAAACTATTAATGAACATGATATTTCTTTTTTATATAGGTCATCTTTAATGTCTTTCAAATAATAATAAAGTTTAATAATTTTCTCCATAAAAAGCATGAACTACTTAGATCATACTTAACCTAGGGTTCTTTTATATTTGATGCTACTACTAATGTTATATATATATGTACATATATATGCATATATATGTGTGTGTCATTAAACACATTTAAATCCATTTGTTATTGTTGCTGCTGTACAGGAATGCAATTTAATTTTAATATGGAGCTTAAAAACCTGCAGACTTCTCATTAATTCTAATCATTTGCCTGTATATTTTGTTAGGTTTTCTACATAGGCAACCATAACATCTGCAAATAATGACATCTTTTTTTTCCAGACCATATTGTTAATTATATCTTTTTGTTTTTTTCTTTTTTGCTATGCTGGCAAGGACACCTCGTACATTATGAAACAGAAGTGGTGATAGCAGGGGATTTTGTCTTGTGGCTTGCTATTAAAAGGAATGCTTCTTATGTTTTACAATATTAAGATTTTGCTGTAGGATGTGTAGATATTTTTTATCAAAAGAAAATCTCTTTCTTGCAGTGATTTCATGAAGTTTTTTCTATTTATTCATGAATTAGTGTTGAATTCTGTTGAATACTTTTTAAGTAACTATTGAGATGATAATTTGTTTTTTCCTTTAATCTGTTTATGTGATGAATTCTATTATTGCTCAAAATCTAAAACTAGCTCTGTATTCTCAAGATAAAACCACCATAGAGATGATTCATATTGATTTTCAAATTTATTCCTAGATTCAGTACTGAATATTTTGTGTAGAAGTTTTACATTAATTTTCACACATGGTACATGGTACAAATTTTCCTCTTTCTTTTTAGTGCTATTCATGTCTGTTTAGGTACTAATGTCCAATTTGGTTTGAAATAATTAGGGAGTTCCCCTCTTTCTATTCTCAGTGATCAGGACAGCCTTGATATCACCCTCAGTTTTCCCACACTTTATATAGATTTAAAACCAACCTGGATCCCGTACCTCCTTGACAGCAGGTAATTTTTTACATTGATTCTATTTCCTTTCTCCTCTACTTTACTTAAGAAAACTTGCAATTGTAAATTCTTTGTTCTTTTTTACATTTTAAAAATTTTATTTGTTCTAATTAGTTGTATATGACAGTAGAATGCATTTATATCCTCTATAATTTCTATTTAACTTGATATAAACTCCCCAGTTCCAAACACGCATATCACCATTTCCATTCCCACAAAATAGTTGTACCAATTTGAGGGGAGGTAAGACTTTTTATAACTCATATTGAATACAGCCAAATAGCAAGTAATCTATCTGCTCCTCCAATTTTCCTCTTTCAGATCAGACCTCCTCAAGTCCTCAATCCTCTGGTTCTCATTTGGTCTGGCTGTTCTCTAAGCCTACTGCATAGCTGATGTCCGGCTCTTCCACTTTTCTTCACTTTGGGGATTCCCTTCTCTTTCTTCCAGTGGAAATCCTGGTTCCTGAGGTCTATAATTTTCTTTTCTTTTCTGTGGCTGCTTCTTTTTGTTGTTCCTTTACGTTTTTGAGCATCACGTGTAAAATGCAGGGGGATTAAAATGTTGGTTCTTTACAAGTCAGAAAATGCTTTATTGAATCTTATGTTTGGTTGATAGACAAAATTACATAATCAAAGAATTCTGTGATGGAAATAATTTTTACTCAAAATTTTAAAGGCATCACTCCTCACTGTTAGTATTAGGTGGGGCCACTGAAAATTCTGAAGGCAATGTAAATCTTAATTCTTAATTTCTATATAACCTATTTTTATTCCTTCCTCTACAATATTTTAGGGTCTTATTTAAGAGATTTCTGAAATTTCAAGATGTTGTATCTTAATGGAGATTTTATTGTTTTGCTTTCTTTATGATGCTAGATACTTAGATGCTAGACACTTGTTTTATTTATGATGCTAGACACTCCTGTCAATGTCAATAGGACTTGTTCCTACAAGTCCCTCAATTCTAAGAGATAGTCTCATTGGTTCATTTTACAATTCTCTCCATTTTCTCCTTCAGAAAATATTTTTCAGTTGGATGCTAAATATCCAGGAATAATCCTGTAATTTTTTGTTTTCTCTCCTTTTGCTATTGCTCAGCTCTTTATATCTTTGTTCTGATTTCTTAGAAGTTTTCTCAAGCATTATCTAAACTATTTTTTCTAGCATATATTTTAATTCTTGAGATCTATTTATTTGCTGTAATTTTCCATTTGTTTTTAGCATTCTGTTTTTGTTTCAAGTAGATCATCTCTTATCTCTAGTGATACTCAGTGTAATTCTTGCTTTTTAAGTTTCTATAATGTTGGTTCTATTTCCTTTCTCCCCCACAGTACTTATTTTGCTGATTATTCTATGCCAATGGTTTTCTTATGTATCCTATCATTCTTGCCACCCTTCTCCATCTAAGAATGAGATCAAAGCACTGAAATTTTGATTAGAAGGTCTGGGTGCATGACTAGAATTTTTGTCAGAGAAATTTAATGGGGGTGATTAGGCAGTCTTTGGCATTTCATTGAGGAGCCCAAAATGTCAGAATCTATAAGCCATTTCTCTGAAGTAATTATATTTTTTTAAGATAATAATCCCCTTTTATTCCTTGTAGGGAATTAATTATAGATCTGCTTATAGATCAAAAAGAGCTACAGATAGTCACTTGACTTAGGGAAAAATTATTTAAAAGATCAGGATGCAATAGAATATTTTTTGGTTTGGATCTGAAATGTCCCCCATAAGTTCATTTTGAAAAGATGGCCCCAGTGCAGCAAGGTTCAGAGGTGAGGCATTTGGGAAATGTTTGGATTATTATAAGAGCTGTAACCTCATTCACTACTGGGTGGTATGGTAAAAGCAGGTAAGGAGTGATTCAGAGTAAATAGGTCATTTGGGGTGTGTCTCTGGGGACTATATCTCATCCCTGACTTCTCTCTCTCTCTCTCTCTCTCTCTCTCTCTCTCTCTCTCTCTCGATCACTGCTTCCTGGCTTCCATGATCAAAGCAAATTTTCTCCAAAATGCCCTTCCACCATGATATTCTACCTCACCACAGAGCAATGGAGTCAGCAGACCATGGACTGAATCTTTGAAACTGTGATTCCCCAAATAAATCTTTCATCCTCTAATTGTTCTTGTCAGGTGTTTTGATCAAAAGTGACAAAAAGCTGCCTAGTACTTGTGTAGTCATAAGGCAACTTGAAGGACATGTTTTGAATTTCATGGCAAATCTCCTCACTTGGAACTCACACTTCCATTTACCAAATTCTGTACTGCATTGTTTTCTAGTGGATACTTTTACTTCCTCTCTTAAACCCTGAGTCTGTGGTAATCTGAACCCTTCCTATGAGTATCATAGTCAGGCTCTCCTGAAGCAGGATTTTAAGAGGGCTCCAGGCCTTTTCCTATTGGGGGGTTCTCCTCTGGTCCAGAGTCCCTACTCTTTTGACTCACCAGCTAAGGCTATGCATCTACTAGAAGGTAATTACTAGAAGGTAATTTTCCACCTTTCGAATCAGAAACAGTTAAGGTTCTGGCACCAATCTGCTTCTAAAAAGTCCAGACAATACAATTCAGCTTCTGAGTATTTCTGGGGCTCCTTTCACACATCTTAAGGTAATTGTTAGGCAATCTCTTCCATCTCCCATGGTGGGAAAAACTAGGAGATTTTTATTGAAAATACAATTCCTTCTTGGCATTTCAAATTTCTTATGCATCCTGGAGGTAATAGCATGGGGGGATTTCATTTACACATCTCACCAAGGAGCTACCACATGCATTAGCTCATTAGCTCTCCCATTGTTCCTCTTCCCTTGAGACAGGTATTTCAGACTGGGCCTAAATTGATCATTTCCTCCTTTTACTCACCCCAAGCCTAACTCTATTCATAACTAGAACCAAGGGATTATGAAATTAGAATAAATATAGGCAAAGGGAATTAGCATTTACTGATATCTACTATGTGCCAGGTACTATATTAGGTACTTTATATTCATTGTAAATGGAGTAATTTTCAAATAATCCTAAACAGGTATTATCTTCTAATTTTACTTATGAGGAATAGGGGCTTAAAGAACAGGGTCTTATAGCTAGTAAGCCATAGTCCAAATATTAAAAGATGTTTCTGCCACTTTAAATCCCATGCTGCATCCTTTACCTAACTTTTCTCCAAGGTCAACATACAGGTAACCTCTTGGGGTCTGACTAATTTATACAATCTGCTCATGACTTCTTTGGGAGAGTTCTATCCTTTATGAATGAAAGGAAACTGAATTTCCTTGCCTGAGAAGATAAAGAAGTCAAAATTCAATTTGAAAAGATTGCCAGAGCACTAAGAAAATCTCTCACAAATACATGCACACACACACACATGCAACAAGTATCACATTATCCTAAAAGTAATCACATTACAATGGATTTGAATGGATCTACTATCAGTTCTAAGGGCCCCAAAAAAAGGCAGGCAGCAAATTTGGCTATGACCAAAGGAATGTATCTCACTGTCTTTATTTTTTGTTTAATAACAAGTATGTGGATTAGACTTGTGCTCTCTGTGTGACTTTCAGTCATAAAAGATTTGATAAAGTAGTTATCCTTTAGGTTGCTATATCAATTTCAATGAACTAGAAGATGATACCAAGAAAAACTCATAAAAGAAATGAGTGTTGTTTTAAATATTGTCAAATTGATATATACCAATGCTATTTTTTCAGGGCTGTGGTTGAATAATATGATGTTATTTTTAGTTAATCAATACTTTAAAAGGAAAAAAATACTTTAAAAGGCATTTATACATATTGTTTATTAATAGAAATAATGCTTACAATCACCTGGATGATTTTATTACTAAACCTATTCCTCAGTCCCTGGAAAGGTCAAAGAACACAATTATTATTAAGTAAATATCCTTTCCAAAAATTCAAAATTCTTTCCCAATACCCTATGCTTCTTTGGCTATGAAAATTCACAATCGTGAAAGCTTCAAGGAGTTCAGTAAAAGACAATTTACTGAGCCCTCTTCTATTAACAATTTCCTGAGCGTTGTGTGAATTAAGAATGAGAAATCAAATTAATTAACTCTTTTAATTTTTAGGTAAAAGCCTAAAAAAACACATACATGACCTTTTGATCACCATTCCTTCAATTTGGTGTTAAATTCACAGTCTGCATGATAACATACCACCTAAAAATTACAAATTGAGTTCACCTTGTTCATCTATGAAGGAAAACATAGACACAAACACACAAATGCACACAAGCACATACATGTACAGAACACAAAGACACAAACACAACTGAGATTTAAGTCTGTTGAAAACTTAGAATGGTAGAGTCAAAAATTAAGGAGACTATATTTTAAAAGAATATTTTATGATACAGGTTTCAGCTGTAAGAATTATGGATGTATAACTGGTCAATTTAGTAAGAATAATCATTCCACAATGGTCTTCTTTTACTTTCCTAAAATTTTAAATATTTAAAAAAATACAAGTGCTCTTGTATTTAATAGCCTAATTTCAAAATCTTAAAGAAGACAATATCCTTTTGGTCAAAAGAAAAATTAACTTCAGCAATATATTTATATTACATATAATATATATACTATATATGGCTAATATATACTCTCTATATATGACTATTTATATACATACTCACATTCCATTTAATGTTTATGAAAATATAGCAACTTGCAAGATATTATTGACTTTGGCCACTAAGATGTATTACATTTATGTCCTACTTTAAATCTTCAATCAGTCCTTCCCATCTGTCAAAATTTTGTAGGTACCGAAAGATACTCTGTTGCTATGGTAATTATTCCATTACCTAGGTGACAGTGTTGAAATGATGTCATTGTTAAAAGTGATCTAACTCTTGAACCATTTTCAGTTTTAGTTCTGGATAGGCAGAGAGAAAACTGACACAAAATCAAGAGGACCATAAGAATGCCAGTTTTCTTAACACTGTGCTCACAAATTAGAATTAGAAGGTGAATGCTAAAATGAATTTTTGCTATTATCTCTGCTGTTAGTTGGTTCAATACCCTCATCAGCATTTCATGAAGCTAAAAGAAGGGAAAGAAAGATTGTGTGTATAGAGAAGACTAAAGATCGCAGAGTGTTGGAATATCAGTGGAAATGGCATCCCATTTACAAATTATTTTCCTTTTAGTTTCTCTTCAGCTGAATCTCCTGCTTAAGGGTTATCAAATTTTAAAAAAACACTGTGCACTTTCATTTTTGTACCATGATAAACTCCGTAAACAGAGATATGGAGAGGGATATAGAAGGGGAGAGAGAAACAGGATATTAGGTGGAAAAAACAGCAGAAAAGATCAGAAACCAGGTTGCAGGTCACTGTTCAGATTATGATGAAAGAGGAATCAGAAAGAAAAAAGGAGATAGCAAGAAGAACAGATGGGAGTTTCAAAAGTTTTTCAGACTTCAATAGGACTTGTCAGGAGGTGCCTGCCCTGTGGCCAGTGCTGTTTCTGTCTCATCTAAAGGACTTTAGATGTTGTCAGAGCATGCGCCCTCCAAGCTTACCAAACAGGTGAAATCATACAGAATGTGTTTCTGATCTGCTGCTTTGGGAAACTGTCCTTTGAGCTGAGAGGATTCTATAGCCAAACAGGCTCTAATGTCCTCAGGTGAATGACTACCCTCCAAAGAAAAGCCATGCCGATACCTTCTTTAGGAAGGTAGGCAAGCATTTCTGCAGAGGTCCTCTTTCTCTGCTCCCCCTTCTCCTATATATTAGCCTACATTATCTTTTCATGCAATAGGGTTGAATTATGAGGTCTGAAGCGAATGGAGAAGTCTTGGTAGTATATTGTACAGATGAGACAAAAGGCTCAGAGAGATTCCTTGTCATGTGGGAAAATGACACTAGTTAACAATGCTGCATTGGATACTTGAAATTTGCTGAGAGGAGATCTTAAGTGTTGTCACTACACACACATACACACACACACACACACATTTGGTAATTATGTGAGGTGTGAGGTGATGTTAATTAACTTGATTGTGGTAAACACTTCACAATATATATGCATATCAAATCATCATGTGTATACCTTAAATAATCAACTTTTATTTGCCAATTATACCCCAGTGAAGTTGAAGGAAAATAAACTCTCAGAGTTGGAAAACAAACGTATGCCATTTAGTGGTCTAATACCAATTTAAGGCCTGAATCCCTGCTAACACCTTCTAGGCTCTCACTCTGACCCTGCATCATGGAGCAATTCATTGCAACCAGAGGCAGGTCAGTTGATTTTGGTCAAGTTGATATAAACCATTTAGTGAAATGCAGTTATGTAAATTCATGAGAACTTACTGTGTTATTCACCCATGTTATTTGAATTTCATAACAGGAACATGGAAAGAGCAAAGTTGTCCCCAGAAGCTCAAATGGCAGAATTCCAGGCACCCTGGTATGTAGGTTGGTGGTGGGAGAACAGACTTGGAGAAGACAAACTTGTCCTGGAGCACCCTTGAATCACACTACAGTAGGTCACCACTCTGTGTCTAAGACTTGTTTGGGCAAGAATGTGCTTACATACATGTGTATATGCATTTTGAGGCAACAGTGCAAATCAGGCAAAATAGCATTTGATAAGCCACATGGTCAACCAGGAAATCAATAGCTCGAGGGCATTACCTCTCTGTGAAAACTGGTGATTGTGGTGTTTTTAGGCATCTCCTTGAGCTAATGTAGAAGCCATTCCCTGATTAGTAATTAGTGTCTACTCAATTAACAACTTCATGCATCTTGTTCATGGTATGTAGTTCATGACTTGACATTGCACTTAGGAGATAGTTTTTACAAGAAAATGTAGTATGAATAATCTTACTTTATAATGTCTGTTGGTTTCATATTCTAGCAGGTTTCTTTCTTTCCTCAAGGGATGCGGGAGGACACAACAAAGGCTGGAATCTAAAACCCAAAATAATGTGTCAAATTGAACCACCAACATCATAAATCAAACTCATTAACAGCATCTGATAAGGTTTATCTGCTTCACATCACCAGGGAGGCACTTGCCAGCAGGGCCTTTGAGGATAGAATTTTCAGTAGATACCATCATTAGAACTCTGTAAAATAGCCAGCCACAGAACAGCTTGCAGCAGTTGCTTCTGTATCATAATTACAGAAATGATTACAGTAGCAAATATTAAAAACAGTGCAGTTATGCATAATTTCTACAACACGCAATCTAATTTACCAGCAGTAAAAACAGTAATAAAAGCATTGCCCAGTGATGGGACAAAGCAATTTTCAGTCAAGATGCCTAAAAATAACGTAAGTTTCCTTGCAGCTGCATTCATTGTTAACATGGTTTGCTTAGCCTCCTGCTTGAGGGAGCTTAATCAAAACCTGGGTGATAACCAAGTTAGCTAACACGTGATTCTAATGGACTTTTCAGAGAAAATAATATGACTTGGATTCCCCGAAAAGCTACAGCTTTGGTAAATGCCATCCACAGAGGATAATAAAGTCTCAGAAGGAAGGCACCATTTGCTTCAGCCAGAGAACAAAATTATCTATTTAAAATCAACACAGTCTAATTCCTTTGAACCTCCATTTCCCACCCTGGCACTTTATAGTCCTCTTCATTCACCTGTCTTCACTTTCTTTTCTGCTAATATGTATTTATTCCCAGTCTCCTGTATTTTAGCATAAGCTCTCAGATGGAGAAGCCTATAACTGATTCATGTCTCTAATCTCTCTCTCTCTAGAGTTTGGCACCTTGCTAAGCACAGAGTAAGTATTATTCATGTTTGTCAAAGTAAATTGATGAACCTGAGAAGTTATACAACATAAATTAAACATGACTCAGAAATGTCAGAAGAAAGAAGACAATATGCAGTATCCGAGCCCAGATGAGATTGAGTTTATTTATTTAAAGCAATTTCCAACCCTAGCTACTCATGGAATCCTTTGTATGGCTTTCAGAAAAATCTAGTTGTAAGATAAACCCCAAACCATTTAAATCAGAACTTCTGAGAATGGGGCATTGGCATAGGATTTTTAAAAAATTCCAGAAGAGCCAGAGCTGAGAGGCACTGATTTATAGAACATCAAGGAACACATTGAAAGTGTAATCGGGGAAATAACTGATAGACTGGAGTGAAGAAATGTCTTCCTTAGCTGTATCTTTGGTCATGTGCTTCATTCTCTGGACCTCATTGTGTTTCACTATGAAATGAAGGGTATTGATTATGTATACGGTAGTGCCTGAATTTTTTTTTCATTAAAAATTACATGATTATTAGAAATATCAACACTAAAAACATTGGTCCAATGAGCAACCTCACGTTTGCTGAATTTCAGTTCCCAATGGTGGAGACCAGGATTTTACGTTAAAAAAAAAAATCCTCAAGCTATAAAACTATTTTTTGGACAAGAATGACAAGATAGGATGATTTTTGTGATGTGCTCTAAGAATACAATATAAGCAATGAAAACCAAAATATTTTCAAACACCAATGTAGTCCAAATATTGACAGCTAAATACCAATCTCCAACTAAAGGAACTAGGATTCCTTGGATAAATTTTGAGGTTGTATATGAGCTTGGAGAACCTCATTGGACCAGAAGGTAAGGAAATGTTTTAAAATAAATAAATGATGTGGGAATGCCAAAGAGAATAGAAGGCAATTTGAGGAAGTTCCTAACCAACCACATGTGGATCAATTTGGGCAACAAAAGAAATAATAGTATTGAATGATAATTCAAAGTGTAAAATAACTATCTGCTATAGATTGAATTCTGTGTTTCCCTGAAATTCATATGCAGAAATCCCATCCTCAGTGTCAAGGTATTAGAGGTTAAAACCTGGTGAAGTGACCAGGTCATGAAGGTGGAGCCTTCATGAATGAGATTAGTACCTCTAAAAAACTTTATTCTCCCCCAGTATATGAGGACACAGCATTGGCCATCTGTGAACCAGGAGTGGGCTCTCACCGGGCACTGAATCTGTCTGCAGCATGTTCTTAGATCCCAGCCTCCATAACTGTGAGAAACAAATGGTCTTCCGGTTTATGGAATTTTGTTTTAGCAGTCCGAATGAGGTAATATTCAAGAGTTCATATGAATATAAATGTTCAAATAACTCAATAAACAAGGGAGAAAAGATGAATCTCCCTTATAGAAGAATTCCAAATGATTTAAGCAGATATTTCCTTCTATAGGAGGAGGAGCATAACTGCCACCATGTTGGGTGTGGGCTACACTTTGTGACTTCTTCCAAAGAACATAGCACAGAGAGAAAAAAACATGATCCTGTTACAGTTGGGAGTTGTGGCAAACACCACCCTAACAAAATAACTACAGTGAACATCACCAGTGATAACTTATATTGTGGATATATACTCCCAGTAAGTAACAGGGCACTTCATCTCTGTGGCCTTCCTCCTCCAAACTCATAACTGTAGGTCTGATTATGACAGGAACATCAGAGGAACCCAAACAGAGGAACATTCTAGAAAATACCTGGCCATGCCTCTAAATGGTCAAGGTCAAGAAAAATAGTAAAGATTGAGCAGCTGTCACAGAGGAGAGGAGATATGGGATTAGATTACAAGCCGTGTGATGTCCTGATTGTATCCAGGAGCAGAAAAGGACATTTGTGGGGAAACTGGTAAAAATGGAAGAAAGTTTGAAACTTAATGATAATGCACCAGTGTTAATTTCTTCATTCCACAAACATGTTGTGGCTAATGTAAGATATTAACATTAGGAAAACTGCATGATGTATATAGGGAATTCTGTGCTATTTTGGTAAATGTTCTGTAAGTCTAAAATATTCAAAAGTATAAAGTTTATTTAAAATTGTACACAGATAAATAGAACAACCATAGACCTAGAAGGAAAATGTGATAAGTATAGATATTTCTTACCTCTGAGTTAACAATATTTAAACTGTTTTGAGACATGAAATCTTTCTTACTGACTCCTTGTTAGCTGAGCAATAATTAAATATATATTCTTTGTATTTATATATTCATATATTCACATTTAGCAAATTACATGTTCAATCTTTTTTTTAATAACTTACACTTCTCATTAAATCAGTCTGAACTTAAGTGATTGAATTAGCAAGTATACACAGTACTTGATACAGCACCAGATCGCCTTCTGTGCCTTTCTGAAAACTTTCTCATTTAAAAAACAAACCCATGTCAGGTGCATCTAATTAAAGGCCCCAGAGGAATGTCGGTGCTCAGTGAACCCACCGTATGGCTGCAAGGTGTTGTCAATGCTTCATAATTGATTTACACAATGCATTTTTCTTGAGGCCTAAATCCTATCTGAAAACAGAACTATTCCCACGCTTACTAGTGAATCTTTAGCATCCTTTTGTTATTGTAGTTTACAAAGAGAAAACTTCTCCAAATAAAAAGGAAATCTCTTAGCTAAAGTTCTGATGTTAAAATAAATTCAAAGTAGACATTTCACTTGGTGATTTTTTTTTTCTGGCTTTACTTCCTGATATTTTTAAAAGCAGCTTTTCCCCCTTATTATTTGGACCCAACCCCAGGCTGGCTACTGACTGTCTACCCCTGCTCTGTTCAGCAGCTTTTCTCTACACCCACTAAAGCCATTTCACTCTATTTAGATGGTCTGTCTAAGTTGTACACATGACTTTGTCACCTTCCTTGGTACAAACCTTTCATGGCTTCCTACTATTTATGTTAAGTCCAAGCTTCTCAACATGGCACCTGAATTCATGATAAGGCCCCTAATGGCCTTCTAGAAACTGTGACAAGGAAATGCCAGTCATTTTCACCATGATCAGTTATCCTCCAATATGATTACAGTACTTATTTCCTATGCACACTACCTGGCCATTTACATTAGTGTCTTCCTACTGCAGATCTTTGCTTTTTCCCCTTCTCAACTGCTAAATCCCTAATTATATTTCAAGACTCATTTGAAGTGTGTCTCTTCCATCAAGTTTTCTTTAACAGAGCTCCTCCAGTGGTCCTCTTTCCACTGCAAGCAGGCATCGCCTCATTTTTTTGACTTCTATGTCACCCTTGACTGCACCACAATTAACACGACTTTAACAGGCATCATATTGCCTTTTAACCTCCAATGTACAAGGATCTTTCTTCCCACTGGACAGTAAACACCTGTGCATTCTTTTTTGTATCTTCAGGAAAGAGGACAAGGCCTGGTAAACAAAAGAGACTCAAAACTTTACTGAATAACTCCAGGTAGAAATTCTTGCTCATTTACTTAATATTTGACCTTCAAGGAATGCTCTAATTACCTAGATTCACAGTATATCTGTAGGGCTAGATTTAAGCAGTACCCATCTTCATACATTTTTCTTCACAATTAAAATGGTAGAATCTGCATCCCCTGATAATTTTTAACTGTCAATCTCATATTTTATATTTCTATTTGAATGTCTGTCTTCTTACATATAGTCCACTTTTAGAATTCTTCCACTGTGCTGACTTCAATGAGATCTTTATTCATCTGTATTCTAGGCTTTATGCTAGAAATTGAGCATATAAAACCAAGTGAAATACTTCCTTGACCTCAGGGAGCTCATAGTCTGATGACATCTCACACAAAGGGAGCCACATGTTCTGTGGTGGAGCCAAGCAACAGATGTTATTGAAGGATGAGGCAGAGCTCCTAAATCATGACAAATTTCCATGCAAAGATGACACTGGAGTTTGGATTTAGAGAATGAATGGAAATTTCTTAGCTGAGGAAGGAGATGAAGGACATTGAAGGTGGAGAATTATCTGAGAAAGGATAGCAAGTAGAAGAGTTGGTGGCAGGAGGCAGCTGCTCAAGATGTTTGAAGATCTTGAAGGCGGTGATATGCCAGGATGAAGAACACACATGAGTATGTGCAGGGATATGAGGTCAGAGATACACCCTAAAGGCCCTTCTGACTAAGTTTAGGTATCTTAATTCTAGGTTAAAAGCAATCCAGAGGAGACAGAAGAATTGTAATCCTGCTTATATATTAGAAGTTTCTCTGCAGGTGCTCAGAGGAGGATGGAGAGGAGGGGAATAAGGCAGAGAGAAGAAAGACAAGATATGTGGCAGTTATGACTATACAGGCAAGAAGAGACTAGGGCATGGATAAAAGAGGTGGGGGCAGGTTTAGAAGTAGGGAACCAAACAAAAATGAAACTTGGAGAACTTTGTGACTGGAGGGTGAGTACCTGGGAAGAATTTAAGATGATTGTCAGGTTTCTGGTAAGAACAGTTGTGTTGATGGTGATTTCAGAAGTCAGGGAATACATGAGGAAGAAGAGGTTTGAGGAAGAAGATGAGCTAGATTTTAAACATGACTGGATTAAATCCCTGCTGGAATTCAAGTAGAGCCTGAATACTTTCTAGCATTGGCCACATAGGTCCATTAAAAATTCCTCATTGAAGAGCTTTGCTTTAGAAATATCACCAAAGGGAAAAGGAGCTAAGGACGGAGACTGATGACCAAAATTTAAGGAAAGAGAAACAGCAACCCTATATGATAAAGTGGAAGACACAAACAGGTTAGAGAAGACCAGGAAAGAGTAGTAAAATGGTATCAAAAACACAAACAAGAGCAAGTGTGAAAATGAAGATGTATTACCAGCAGTGTCAGGGTCCAGAGGGAGGTGGAGCAAGCTGAGGTTGAAACTATTCTCCACTGACATGATATTTTTAAGTATTTTTAAATATTTTTAAGTATTGTCTTGGTTTGTATAAAAATCTTATAGGCATAGTATTTAAATTTTGAAATTGACTTTGTTTTGCTATGTACCATGGTTTTATGACTAAAGAAGGGACAATTTCATTACTTTTCTCAATTGTCTATAATCTGGAAGCCTTAGTCATCAAAAATGATTAGTATTCTCAATATTGCTATATGAGAAACCACATGCCAATTTCAAATCCTAAGTTCTATGAATTAGGTATTAGAAAGGTCTCTGCAGATGTTAAGAGGGGGACCACACTCCTCAAGACATTCTAACACTGGGATATACCCCTCCATTTTTATATCCATAATTCAGTCAGGCATATAGTTAGGAAGTCTATATTCTAGACATTACTAACTGGATAGTTGCAACAGGGAAATCACTTGCATTCTTAGGACATTTTTGTTAATGGGTCTAATTATGTGATTGGGCTATACTGATGTAGATGGACTGAAATAAACCATGGTCTGGCAGGCCAAAACCACACTTTAAAAAATTGATTTGATACTAGATTTTTACCAGTACATACATCCTTTCCTTGAGTTTGCATCTCAGTCCTGGTAGAAATATTTTTTTTTTGCAAGCTCTTTTATACTGCCTAACCTCTAAATTCTTTTTTCATCTTTTCTTCACTTTTCTCCCTACTCCATGTGCTGCCTCCTCTGTATAACTTCTTCCTCTATACATTCAAAACATATTTTACAAACCTCTATTATAGCATTGGTTGCATTTACTCTAATTACATGATGATGTGGACTTTACACTTAAATGTGTACCTCAAATATATAGCATAGTCACAACATAGTCACACAAACTGATATACAGCAAATGTATAGGCTTTTTTTCAGCAAGGAGTCAGATATATCTAGTTGTCTTTTGATCAGCTGGGAGATAGATGCCTAGATCACTTTTCTCCAAACTATAAATGAAACTTAAAGTCTATGGATCTGTCATTGTGTACAGAGTGGTAAGAGTGCATGTGGCTCACGATTGTATAAATGGTTTCCAAAGAAGCTTCATTGGGAAGTTCTATTCAATTAAATGGCGAGGTGGGATCCCTGACAATGAGTTCCTGGAGGCCAGCCAGTCAATCCACTTTGAGGCAATACATATTGAAGCATAACTCTTCTGGGTAGGATATACAGGAGGATGGATGATAACAGAATTCCTAAACAACTGCCAACTGACAGACTCAAAGGTAGCAGGAGGGATGCTTTATTAAGTGCCTGCTACAGCACAATTTCAGACAGGGCAGAACCACTGTGCACACAGAGAGCAATGGTAGGAAGCGGCCTGACCTACAGAGAGTCCGAAAGGCACTAATACAATGCCCAAATCTCAAAATGAGATCTGCCAGGCTAAGCAAAGCCGACCTTATCATGAATGTGTATTTTGAGATCACTCATTTCCTGATCAATTCTATGGATCCTCAGCTGGAAATTCCACGTGCTGTTATTTTCTTTTCAGTTTTCAGCCAAGTGCAATATAAACTTTTTCAAGGGAAGATCATGTATTAGGTTTTCAAATGTATGTTAGGATATATGTTGTTTCTGTGGGCAAGATGAGAATTGAAAAATATAGTTTGAAAATTATATTGGAGAATATTGGATCATCAGCAATATTTTGAAAGTGTCTGAAGATGCTAGTGTTCTTAAAATCTGGTGAATGGACACTTCTTTGTATAATAGTACTATGTATTGTTGTGCCTGTTTCAAGCTGTTTAATCAATGCTTCTGGATGATGATATATTGATCTTTTTTATAATCTATCATATAAATGGATAATAAACTTTTCTACAGTGTTATTTTCAAATAAACAATGGGATACTGAATAGATATCACATTCTATGGGCACTGTGAGGTATAAAATGTAAAATAGATGAAAAATAAAGAATTTATTAACTTCTAATTCTTGATCCTTTTACTAATTAGAATTTTATTTGCCTCTAATCCAACCTCATCTCTTCTCATAGATATTTTCATATCTCAGGTACAGTTTGTCTTTATCTGGGATTCTAGTTATAAGAAGCTAGTTCTTTAGGTAATTGTAACTGCATATGGAAGACGTAGCTTGGACATATCAGAGACTTTCTATTTAATCAAAATCATTTAATTTTACTTTTAGAGAAAAATGGTAATGACAGCAAAGGAAATTCCTGTAAAAGTCTTTATAACATGAATCATCATATCAATAGCATCATACAAAAATAAACAGTCAAATCATTTAATTTAGCTTGGGTACATACCATATGCAAAAGACTAAATACAGAAAAAAAATAAGGGTATCAAAAATGCATGGCTTCAACATTTAGTAGGGAATAAAAAACTGGAGAGACACATAATCATGATGTAAGACAGAATGGGTTGTGTTTTATAGGAGCTACAACAGTATACTAAATAAACAAAGTGCAATCAAGTTACAGCAATTATTTGAAGCAATGTAATTAGGAATCATGTAACCATTACTGATCAAGTAACCTATTCCAAAGTAATAGGTAAGGTTCTCTGATGGAATATAGACAAAGCAGAAAGCTGGTTTTCATCCAGATAGGGATATCATATAAGGTTCAGTTTAATAGATAGAATCCTTGTAAAGTAGTCTTGATGCTTTAGAATTAAAAAATATGGTGGACAATGCTCTATTTAGAAAGCAAACATAATGAATATTACTTAGTCCAGATAGTACTCTAATTTCCAGAGTATTAACTCTGAACCTAGTTCCATATATAGGCAGTTTAAAGAGAAACAAAGAGAAAAACATTTAACACTGTAAGTAGCAAACATGTGGAACTTGGTAACTTATGATTGGATATTAATTGAAAATATTAAAAGGGACTTAATGCAATACCCTAGAGCAGTATGCTGTAAAGACATATGGCAATAGAATGAGTTTCAGTTCAGGGATCATTGCTTATCATTATCTCAACATTTCCACATACCTTAAGTCACATGTTGAGGAAAAAGTACCACCTGGTGCTAACACACATTTACCCCATAACTCTAAAGATCCATGGGAGTTCAGCACTAAAAAATCACATAGGGAAGATTTTTTTTTCAGTATTTTCAAAGAATGTTGACAATTCTACCTCTTCCTAGCTGCAGATTGAGACCATTTCAGACCTGAGGAATAATAATTATCATTTCTAATCTCTTGACAGGTCTTCCTGCAGCTAACATGACTGGCAGAACTCAACTTCTGACTGCAAGGTCGGAGCTTCTCATACTTGTCTATACTCAAGCTGTGCTACACAACAACCCACCATCTTGAAGCAATATGGAAAACACTTTCAACAAAGCAGATGTTTTTCTATGTGATATGTAACACCTAGAAACTTTAAACTATCTTTAAAGTAAGATAGAGTTTTAAAGTGTGTTCTCCTGACATTCCATTTCAGAACCATTTGGAGAACTTGCTAAAAATGTTGGTTCCTAGGTTCCATCTAATTTCTACTAAATGAAGCAATTTAAAAGTGGAGTCCAAGAAACTGAAATTTATTTTTTTCATATGCATAAGTTCAGAATCAACTTATCTAAGTTAGGGGATGTTGCATGGAAAAACTCTTTTCAAAATACAAATAATTGGAAAATTCAAAAAGTGTGATAACTAAGGATATCAGCAATTATATGCCAATAGTAAATAGTTAACATTTCTTGAATATCCACTACATCACAACATTTTTCATACAGAAATTACCAATAACTGAACTATAGATGAGCCAAATGGAGAAGGGTCCCACAGGAGACTCATGCTTGTGAAATCACTATCAGGCTAACAGAACATAATAGAGAGTCTCTACACTTACATATGATTAATTACTACACCAGAGCTTTACAGCCAGTGAAAATGAAAAGAAAATCTAGCAATAACCCAACACCATGCACAAACTACCTTCTGAGACAGCTGGAACTTGCATACCTGGTCCATCCCTGTCCCTCAATATCTTACTTTCCACATCCTATGGAGCCACCAAGTCCTAGAAGCATCGTGTAACTTCATGCTGCTGGGATTTTGTGACTGATTCATAAAACGTCTATGGAGAATTGTATTATTAAAATATGTTTATAAGTTACTCTTGAAAAATAAGAATTCCAAATTATTTCAAACTATTCAGGAATACATTTCCTTCAGAAGACTCTGAGAAACAGGAAATGGGAACTAGTGAACAACTCAATCTCAATATGTTTTAGTAGAACCACCCTAAGTGTGTGTTTTCCAGACAATGGGAATTTAATGAGTGCTGGTGCCAATCCACTTGCTCTCAAACTTAAGATCTAACAACGGGGGCACAGGGCACAGGGCACTGGTACAGTGCTTGCCTAGTGTGTGCAAAGCTCTAGGTTTGATCCCCAGCACTGCAAAACAAACAAATAAAAATAGGGTAACTGATGTACTCAGGTAATGAGGGATAGGGATCAAAGAGAATACATCCACCTTGAAGTCTGGGATAGAACTTGCATACATAAACAGTTTTAGTTGTTGTTGTTGCTCTTCAATAAGGAGTAGAATGAAAAGAAAAAATAGCAATACCTTGGAGTATGTGCAAGATTTTATAAGAAAAAAGTAAAAGAAGTTATAGAGGATAAGCATGCTGGAGAAAGGGTCCTATGACTACAAATAAAAGAAAATTTTAGAACGAATTTTTTAGATTTTAGAAAATTTTAGATTGAATTACTTTTGTTCTTAATAAACCATAGGAAACTATGCAGTCTAAAAAATAAGACATGAAATGGGTTGACATAGAGTTGTCACAGATAAAAGTAAGTAATACATAGAAGCCAAAAGTACAAAAGAATTGAAATTTGATATTGGTTATGTTAAAAAGAAATTACTGCTGGTTGTGGTGGTGCATGCTTGTAATCCCAGTGACTCTGGAGGCTGAGGTATGAGGATTGCAAGTTTGAGGACAGCCTCAGCAATTTAGCGAGGCTCTAAGCAACTTAACAAGACCCTACCTCAAAGTAAAAGGGTTGGGGATATGACTCAGTGATTAAGCATCCCTGGGTTCAATCTCTGTACAAAAGAGAGAGAGAGAGAGAGAGAGAGAGAAAAGAAAGAAATTATTTTATTAGAGAAAATTAAATCAATTTTAAAAATTTGGTGAGTAATAAAATAGGTAGAAATCCTTCAGAAATGTACTTGTGTGATATAAACACTCATCTCAGATTTTGAGAAATAAATTAAATGAAACATAAATAAAGGAATAGATTGGTTCCAGTTATAGCATGAGGTCTTTTACTTTGCAGATTATTCTGACGTGCCCTGGGGAAAAAAAAAAAATCAGTGTGGGAGAACACTCAGAGAATTTAAAAGGAAACTCAATGAACTTGAAGAAAGCACAGAGAAATGATTGAATACTATCACAGATAAACTTAACAAAAACATTGAAGCAGTTTTTAAAAATCAAACAGAAACCCTTGATCTGAAAAATACACTTAGTGCAAGGCATGGTGGGCACATGCCTATAATGCCTGCAGTTAAGGAGGCTGAAACAGGAGGATCACAAGTTTGAAATTCCAGAAGCTTAGTGAGATCCTGTCTCAAAATAAAAAAATTAATAAAGGTTGGGTGCAGTGGCCCACACCTGTAATCCCAGTGGCTCAGGAAGCTGAGGTAGGAAGATCCTGAGTTCAAAGCCAGCCTCAGCAACTTGGTGAGACCCTAAGCAATTCAATGAGACTCTGTTTTTATACAAAATACAAAAAAGAGCGAAGATGTGGCTCAGTGGTTAAGTTCCCCTGGGTTCAATCCTCTGTACCAAAAAAAAAAAAAAAAAAAAAAAAAGAAAAAGAAAAAGAAAAAGAAAAATACACTTAGCAAAAATAAATGCAATAGAAGGCATCAATAGGAGTACAGATCAAAGAGAAGAAACAATCAGTAATCTTGAAGACAGGCCATGTGAAAATACATATTTGAAGGAGAAAAGGAATGAAGAAAGTCTATAGGAATTTTTAGACAGTACTAAATGAGCAAATATTAAGGTTATTGGGTTGCAAGAGAGTCTTGTAAATGCTAAAGGGATAGAAAGCATATTCAAAAATATAATAAGAGAACTCTACCTGAAGCTAGTTAAGGATACATGTATCCAGGTCAAAGATCACCAGTTAGATGGAACTCAAGCAAGTCTACCCCAAAAACCTCTTATATTCAGGTTCTCAAAGGGGAAATTCCACCTGATCTCACCTGCATGTGGAATCTAGAAAAGCAGAAGTCACAGAAGCAGAGTAGACTGGTTGTTAAATAGTGAGAGGCCAGGACTACAGAGTGTTCTCAGCTCAAAAGCACAGGCAGGGTACAAGATTCCTGGTAGAAAGGAAGCATATGTTGACCAAATGCATTTTACAACACAGTGACTATAGTTAATAGCAATGTATTGCACTCTTGAAAATTAGGAAGGGTAGATTTTATGTTCTCCCCACAAAAAATCTGAAAGCATGTGAAATAATAAATATGTTAATATAATGGATGTAATTTCACAAAATACATGTATTTCAAAAATCATATTTACTTGATAAATATTTGTAATTTTGATGTCAATTAAAAATAAAGGAATTTAAAATTAAAATATACTTTTAATACAACTTAGGAGATTGTGAAGAAAAATATCACACATTCATCCTGTTCTAAGATCTTTAAAATTAAATTATTTTTTTTTTTTTTTGTTTAAAAAAAAAAAAAAAAAGGGTTGGCAAATAAGGCCAAATCTGACTTGCCAACTTGTTTTTGTAAATGGTTTTATTAGAACACAGATCTATCAACCATCGTCCCCTACCTGTTACAATGCAAATTTGAATAATTATGACATAGGCCATATGAAGCACAGAGCCCAAACTGTTTACTATCTGGTTGTATACAGAAAATGCTTGTGGAACCTTACCCTAAGTAAGGGGACATGAGGACACATGATCAAGAATAGATTCCTGACTTAATTTGAATACAGCACTCTCTGTCACAGACATGTCTTACAAAGGATCTAAAGTATTTGTTAATCTTTTTCTCACCAGGTTCAGTCAGCATAGTAAAGTATCACCAGTGCAGTAGATAAGCATGATATCCCTCTAGTTTGTGACAAAGATCTCTTTGAAATCAACTGCCACAGAGAAAAGGAGAGTTGGTATTGCTCTGAGTGAAAACAATAAAAGTAATCTGTTGTTTTTGCCACTTAAAAGCAAAATGCTTCAGGTAGGTTTTCCCCCCCCCCCCTCATTCGTATGAAGAAAAACTGCACTTTCAGATGAATTGAGAAACTTTAATTGGAGGCACATTTTAATTACATTTATGACAACCTATTGTCATTCTGTAAGATCCATTTGGGAACTTTGCATGGGGCAAATGGACATATTTCACGGAAATGTTTGAAGAACCACCACCATCTGCAGAGTTTTTCATGGGAATACTTCTAGAGACAGAAATAGTTTGTAGATGACAACCCTGGTTACAATGGGATACAATGTCAGCATGATAACAAAATAGGAAACCCCAGATCCTCCCCGTCCCCATAGAGACACTGGTTCAACAATACATGAATCAATTCCCTTTGTGAGAAATCCTAAAACCAGTTAAGAGTCCTGCACCCCACACAGACATCAAACCAAACACAAGGAGTCCATAGGAAAATGTGTGACATTTCCTCACCTTGGTCGCTCCTCCTGCTAGTGTGGTAACCCGGACACTCCCAGCTCCTTGCTGATCCCAGAGCCCCCGCTGCTCAGCTCTTAGAACTGGAGAGAAGCTATGCTGCTTATTATGGTGCAAAACTGTACTCTTTCCATCAGAATCTGGGATTGTTTTTTGCATATATAAATCATAAGGATTCCATTGGCTACTTTTCTAATTGTTAATTATCATTTCTGGAAAAAGCTCAACTTCATCATAAATTATTATGCTTCTCATTTCTTACGAAGATGTTCAGAGTTGTTTCACTATGTTCATGAGCGAAATTGGTATTCCATTTTATTCACAAAAAGATCTTACCATGTTAAAGGTAACTTTATTTTGTGAGTTAAGTAATATTTCCTTTTTAGCCATTCCCCAGAAGAAATTGAATAGACTTGGAGTTTTGGTTTTTCCTTCAGTAATTGACAGAATTCTCCCAGGTCTCTACCTTATGACTTGACTTTCCTTTACATCAGTGTTTTTGACTAATTCAACCTCTTTCATGGTTACAGGTCTGTGATTTCATTTCTTGAATCAGTATAGAAGTGATGGTAATTTTTCTAAGAATTTGGTCATAATAGTTGAGCTCGGAAGTTACTACGTGATATCTTTCATGAAATGTTCTTATTACTCCTTAATATGTGCAACATGTTATGTCTAAATATTATATCCTAATATTTGATCATCTCTCTTTTCTGTTTTCCTTAGTCAAGCTTACCAGAGGTATGCCAATATTATTAGTATTTATGAGAAACAACTTGAACTTTCTTGATCTTTTGGTTATATTCTATTTAATACGTGTTTTTATTTTATTATTTAAATTTGTCTGCCTTTTTGAACTTATTTTAGATGGCTATGTCCAGACAGTTTTTGAGAAGGAATACCCCTATTCTTTAATTTTACTTATTAATAATGTTTATAAATTTGTATAATACAGATTATATCTATGAAAGCAATGCTAACATGATAAAAAATGTCCAAACTATGTGGCCCTGTCTTCATGATTGCTGGAGAGTCAGCGAGGAAAGGGTTGTTCCAAGCTGCCTAGCTGCAAGCCTTTGTTACGCAGACATATGTTTCATTATACTGTTGTCTGAAATAACTTGGAAAGCAGGCCTGCAATCATAGCTTATATAACTCTAATGGAATTGATTGGAATACCTTAGAATATTGCTCTGTGTTAGTTTCTTTGCGTTGATTTTTTAAGTCCCACTTAAAAATTCTTCCCAATATAGACTGATGAGAATGGGTTATTGTGAAGAGGCAGCCTGAACAACTAATAAGACTGTGGCCTCCACTATCAGGCAGCTGTTAGGAAGAGTTTTTAGCCAGATGATGAAGGTGAGCACAGGGACAAAAATCAGATGCAGTCTCTCAATCCATCAAAGGCAGAGTAAATTATGAGTGTGTATTTAAGTGAAAAAAGAAAAAAAAAGTTTTTGATGAGAATTTTGCTTATGATTACTTGTAGAAGAAACTGCTTAGAAAACTACTAATTTTAAAGGAAATTGTTTCCAAAGAAACATAAGCTAATATGAAAGATTATAACTTATTTAAATTTAAAGTAAAATTCTGACTCCTAATCTTTATCATCATGATGTACACTTCACCAACCATCCAGCTTCTAAGAAGAATATAACTTCTCATATTTTCATTGAACGATAAGGACAAGGAAAGTCTCCCCAAGACAAAACTAGAGATCACAATGACAATTTCCAGAATGCATCATAATGAGCTACAATAGAGGTGAACTAAAGAACTTATTTCAGTGACAAATCTAAGATTGTTCACCACTTTTACTCAGTGGGATTTGATAGTTGCTTTAGATTAGTGACTGCTTAATTTCTCAACTTTCTTCCAAAAGGGAGTTGTCGATGCATTTGTGTCATTTTTGTTTTAGCATTTTATATTGGTGTATGGGATGGGAAAAAACCCATTTCCTTTTGTGTTTTAGTATTCCAAACATGATGAGCCACTTCAAGAGAACTGTTTCCCTTGGAATACTTATTCTACAAGGGAAACATTCCACACTTGCATTGAGTTCAAAAGTCCATGTTTGGGTCATGTGCAGTTCTCTCCTGTAAATCTTTGTGTGACTCATCTTGTTATGGTATGATGTATGGAAGGAAGAGATTGGAACTTTTAGGGAAGAGGTGAGAGGTGGGGTGGACTGTGATCAAGACTGATAGTTGCCCCTTTAGATCTCCATTCCATTCTTCTACTTAACAGACTTTAGTGAGACATATGGTGGCACAGTTATAAGGACTATTTATTACCTCCCTTGCATCTGGATGGGCTGGTACCCTTGCCAGTGGATTATAAATTAGTCATAATCTCTAGGTTTTGCTTTCAAAGAGGTAATATGCCTCTCCTTTTCCTTTTGATTGGCTGAGTATGAATTGCTTAGCTGGAGCTGTACAGAAGTTATCTAAGATTGGAAGATATATAATGAGGAGGCCGTTAGTCACTGAAACAATAGTCACCATATCATCCCAGACCATTCATATTTGGACTACTTTTGAAAGAGGAATTCGTATTTTGACCTTTGTTGCAATAAATGAATCTTATATCCTCACTAGTAAAATGTTAATGATAAAATTAAGATAGCTGTGTGTCTGTAGCTAAAATGTTCTCCATTCTTTCCATACATTCAAAATGTTATTAAACTTGGAAGAGCACTTGAAACTATTAATGAAGATCAGCCCTGTCTTCTTTTGATTTGAAATGGATACAATGTCCAAAAAAAAAAAAAAACAAATTCTCCTTATATGAAGTAACTGATCTGTCCACTATATTTTTTTCTTTTCCCAGCATTTACAGTTCCCCAAGACTATCAGAGGCTGTTTCAGTGATTATTTTAGTTAGTGTTTTTCCCTTATCTCCCTGCATTTAGTGAAATCTCTACACTCTTTTTGGTACTGAATATGATAAATCACATCACATTCAAGCAATCTGGGAACTAAACCACTGGCATTTAAGATAATAAATTCCATAGCAAAGCCCTTTCCTCATCTACCACTAATCTTTTTGCCTTCCTCAGTCTATGACTAGTTGGAAATAACATAGCTTTGGTGTTGAGATTGCGGAGGATATAGAAATTCATACTCGTGATGGTTGGTAAAAATGAATTTTATCAGGAAAATGAGAAAAGTGTCTTCAAATAATGAACTTTAGATAGCTATAGAAAGATAATCTGGATGTTTAGCTGTGAGATGAATACTTAGATGACTGAACTAAACCAGCAGAAGAAAATTTATTTATTTTTTTCTCTTTGGATTTTGCATTTCATGTAGAATTTCCAAATCCTTGACTCTAATGGCCTTCCAAATGTACCTTATTACCCAATGATTTTTATGTGGTTTATTCTCTGCTTCCAAGAACATTTCTACTCTTTAGATAGTTGAACAAACTGAGTTGTAAGGTATGTAAAGGTCATATTTTAAGTCAGTATTGGAACCTGGATTGAATTTTTGAACCCTTTTTCAAACCAGTTTATTTCAATTTTTATTATATTGTATGTGCCTAAAAAATTTCAATACTGTATGTTAAATGTTATTTTGCATGATTCCCTGACTTCCACATCTTTCTTATTCTATTTTTGGGTGCCCATGTTTAGGTCAGTCTGACCTTGCATTTCTGGTGCTACATGGTAGTTTATCACACTTGAGGTACATGGACCTGGTGGGTCCAAACCAGTGAAATTCATCATGCATATCAATGTAACATGAAAGATTAACTTTGCCATGGAAGAACCTAAATGTGTCCTTTGCAGATGTGGCCTATGTAGATGTTGTGTAATAATTTTAAGGACTCTTTGTGTTTGATAAATTAAATATGACCAATTAAAATGAGTTGTTCTGATTCCACTTAACTAAGTAAAACTTATTTTATAGCCAATTATCTTACAACTTGGATATTAAGGTACTAATATGCTCTTTCCTAAAAGAAAAAGCATCTTTGTTAACATTTTTTTCTAGGATTTAGTATTCTAAAAAAGTGTCGTAATAATGGTCTTCTTTATTTGTTCTTCAAGTTAAGCTTCTTTGTACTTTCAAAGAAAACAATTTAATTTTTTTCCTTCTCTTTCCTTTAAGGTTCCAGGAAAGATGTATGTTCTTACCCATCAAACCAATAAAGGGAAAAGATTGCCAATGGCTTAGTAGATTGATCAGTGCTATTATGTCTTTTCAACTTTGTGATATGTTGAAGTACTTATAGTAATAGTAGTTGTTATTGTACAAATGTCTAAACAAACCCATAAGATGAAGTCCCATGTCTATTTACCTCTATATTACTTCTTCCTATCTCCCCTCCCCCAAAACTTGTTTAGTCTTTATTCTGGTAGTGCACTGATTTTTCAAAATTCAATTCTCTCCTTATTTGGTGAAGTTCCCTAATATTTATTAAGGTTCTTTGTTTTGCTTTTTTATGCTGAGGTTTATTTAGACTATATAAACTAAATACATGTGAGCATACTGTATGATAGAAATATAGAATATTCTAAATATAAAATATTCTAAAAGGATTTGACCCTCCCTTTTTCTCATCGTGCAAAACTAGCTAACAATAGGTCCTATAATTCTTCATTTCCCTTTCTCGATAGAAAGTTCCAAATGAAATAGCTCTCCTTCTGACTTTCCAATTGTGCTTTGCACTTCTGGTTTCTCTGCATTTTCTAAGGCACAGAAACCAAGAGTGATTTCTTTTCTTTTCTTTTCTTTTCTTTTCTTTTCTTTTCTTTTCTTTTCTTTTCTTTTCTTTTCTCTTTTCTCTTTCTTACTTCCTTTCCTTCCCTCCCTCCCTCCCTCCCACACCTTTCTCCCTCTCTCTCTCTCTTTTCTCTCATTTCCCTCCCTCCTTCCTGCTTTCCTTCCTTTCTCTTTTCTTCTGGTACTGGGGATTGAGCCCAGGGGCAATATACCACTGAGCTATATCTCTGGCCCTTTTAACTTTTTGAGACAGTGTCTCACTAAATTGACCAGGCTGACCTTGACTGTGGATTCTCCTGCCTCAAGCTCCTGAGTCCCTGGGATCACAGTATGCCTGGCCACCGAAGTGATTTTTCAATGCAGATTTGATCATATACTTACCCTGCTTAAATCCATATCATCTGCACTCTCCTCAGAACAGTATTCAAGGTCCTTCTCCAAAGGAGCACAGCCTGCCTGCTCAGCCACACCCTTGCCATTCCTATCTACCAGTTTTGCATCCTACAGTTATTTCTAGTGATTTTTTTTTTTCCTTTAAGGAGGTCTGTTTGGGAGCCTATTGAGGAAATGAGCAAACAATAGAGCTACTATTTTGATTCTAAAATTGATAAGATGCTACTCTCCTCCCATCATCAATAGTCCATTAAAATTAAAATAAATAAAAATATGTGATGTGTCAAATTTTAGTACATCTCCAGTACCATAAACGGGATTGTAGCCGGATTATCTAGATCAATTAGTGAAAAGAGCATAAATATAAACAAAAATATTAATTATTCCTATCTTGAAACTGAGGCTCAGCATTTTTAAAAATAATTTAGGCTTAAAAATAAAAGAAAATACCCCATGTAGATGCTATTGTTGAAGGAAACACATGCAACACATACACCTTATTGTTGCTTTGTTTCCTCAATTATTTCTGAAGTTATTCAACTGTGATTGCATTAGATGAGATAATTAACTTGGAGATACCTCATTTGGCATAAGTGCTTTAAGTATAATATTAAGCAGAGCTGTTTTTCTTTTTCTGTTTCTCTAGAATTTGGCCTTGGTTGTGACTTTAAAAATACTAGGTTTGGGTTGGGTACAGTGGCACACACCTATAATCCCAGTGGCTCAATAGGCTGAGACAGGGATATCCAAGTTCAAAGGTAGCCTCACAGTGAGGTGCTAAGCAACTCAGTGAGCCTCTGTCTTCTAAATAAAATACAAAATAGGACTGGGGATGTGGCTCAGTGGTTGAGTGTCCCTGAGTTCAAAAACCAAAAAACAAACAAATACTAGGTTTGGGCCAACCATGGTGGTGCATACCTACAATCCCAGCAGCTCGGAAGGCTGAGGCAAGAGAATTTTAAGTTCAAAGCCGGATTAAGCAATTTGGTGAGGTCCTGAGCAACTTAGTGATAACCCATCTCAAAATAAAAACATAAAACAGGCTGGGGATATGGCTCAGTGGATAAGCATGTGGGTTCAATCCCTGGTACAAAAATAATAACAATAACAAAATAGGTTTGGGGATAAATTTTAAGTAAAAAGCTATCTATCCTATCATATCATTCACCTCCATTTCTCCAATTCCTAGCACAGTGTCACCCCAAAAAAAGAACTCAATTATCATTTCTGGAAGGCAAGAGCTTTCATTTTTACTTAGGCTTTTTTTCAAAAATTGACCTCAATCAATTGAGGTCAATCAATGATTCAACCACAATCAAATTTTTGGTACTGGAGATGTCCTAAAATTTGGCACATTCCATATTTTTGTTTATTTTCTTTTTAATGGACATCGACAAGGAGAAAAGAGTGGCGCCTTATCAATTTTAGAATCAAAATACTAGCCCTATTAGTTCCTCATTGCCTTTACAGACCTTCCTGATAAAGGCATACTAACACATCAACTTTCTGTGAGCTGATCACTTCTTTGTATAAGGCAAGAATAAGAAAGGTAGAAAAAATGTTTTCATCCAGGTATGGTAACACAGGCCTATAATCCCAGTAGCTCAGGAGGCTAAGGCTGGAGGATCCTTAGTTCAAAGCCATGTTCAGCAACTTAGTGGGACCCTAGGCAACTTAGTTAGACCCTGTCTCAGATAAAAATAAAAAGAGCTGGGAATGTGTCTCAGTGGTTAAATGCCCCTCAGTTCAATTCCTGCTACCAATTAAAAAAAAAAAAAAAAAGTAGTTTTCAGCCAGCTACCAAGATTCATGTTGTTCTAAGAATACAAATATACATGTGGACACAATAGAAGCATCCATATGAATGACATAGGTATCTTACACATGAACTAAAGATAATAGCAGCAATAAGCAATAAAATGATGATTAATATTTCTTGCATGTTTACTATATCTTAATTTACTTCAGTGAAAAATCTCTGCTGAAGTCTTCTAGGCACCATAACACTGAATTCCCACAGAATTGATGTGAGGAAAGAAATACTATTAAACCTACTTTATAAACTGAGAAGTCAAGAGGTTATATAGCACACTTTTATTTACCCAGCCTATAAGGAGTGGAGAGGAAACTGGTTTTCTGAGTTCATATCTCTATAATACTCTGAACCAGGGAAGTTACCTCTATTTGGGGTATCAGTAAGACAGTGGAGTTAAAGGATCAATAAAATCAAATATATTCACTATAAAGTACAATTTAAAAATATTTTATGTGTTGGGGAACAATTAAGATACAACGTCTCCTTTTCAGCTTAGAAAAAGAGGGAGATTTCTCCTGGGATTAGAGTTCACCTTTGAGTTCACTCAGTCAGTCTTATTTCTACAATGTTTTGAAGTCTTGATTTATTTAGCTATATACCACATAAACTTTGATAAATCTAGTGTGGCATATGCTTGATATTACAGGTTTTAGAAATCCCTCCTAGGTAACAGGATTTAAAAATAAACCCACTTCTTCTTAATATTGCAGAAGTTACCATGGTATATATTTCAGGAGCCTATTCAGAAACAGCACCAGTATACATGATCCTATTATGAATTGAGTCCACAGCAAATATGGAAACAGGTGCATACATAAAATTCTACTTTGATAATTGAAATCTGTTTTAAATAAACAACAAACAATATATCTTAAGTTGTCATTACTGTGGTATTCAAAAGAAAGGAGGTTCATGAATGATTATGCAAATTTCAAGGAACACATTCAAAATGCAGTTTAACAGCAGTATGCGAAACATGAAAAGATATCTATTTCTTGTTTTCGTAGCTGAGTTAATCTACTTGTATTTCAGAAATCTAATATTTAAGGAGGAAGAAGCTGGTAATTTAGTTGTCATTGGCACAGATATAACTATGGGAAATTCCTATAAATATTTTTAGTCAATTACTCTTGGCCAGGAAGTCTAAAAATTCATGATACAAACAGAATAATTCATAGGAAAAAAGACAAAGAGAATAGATTTTCAAACCATGAAACAGTATATAAATGAAAGGGATTTAAAAAAGGAACACAAGATTCGTTCATCCATTATTCATCAATCCAATGTATTTTAATCAATCACTTTCTATTTGCTGTGCAAGATATACCTATGGATATGGCCTCTGAAAGGTACAGAATTTTTAACACTATTAGCCCAATTTATTATTTAACTGCAATTATGATAAGTGCTGAAAGGAGACATTACAGTGGACTATGAGTACAGTTAGAGAGCTTGAATTAGGAGGAGGCAAGAGAAGAGGGGTCATGGCAGGTACATCAAAGATCCATTAGAGAGGGATATCTGGGCTGAGATCTGAACAAACTAGGTCAACTAACTAGGTGAAGGAGGCCAACAGATACTGCAGTGATGTGAAACACCATGGTATACTGAACTGTCATGAATGTGGCATGGGATACAATTAGAATGATGAGGATAACCTCTATCTGCCATCTGAATAGTATTACCTCCACATGGTCAGCCTTTTTTAAATTTTTTCTTTGCCATGCTGGGGATTAGAATCCAGGACCTCATGCTTGACAGGCAAGCACTCTATCTACAAACTGAGCTATATCCCAGCCTCTTACCTCCACATGGAACCAATGGCCATGCTGAAACCTGCACATTTATTTACTTGCTTACTTCTTATAGAACACTCTGAGTAGAATTTACTATTATTCCTTTTTAAGGATGAGAAAAAAGAGGCAGGATAATGTTGCCAGGGTCATGGGGCTGGTCTGTGGCAGAGCTAGTTTCAGCTTAGGCCATACATTTCCAGACTGCACTTTTGATCACTACCCACATAGACTAGACATTCAGATGTAATTGTCTAGCCTCTGTTTTGAGTTTCTATGCCAAGATTTTTCACAATGTGGTTAGATACTTGTCTTAGAGTTGACGGCAGGGTGATGTTCTAGGAAAATCCTGTATTTGGAAAGAGTACCATGTGATAATTAAGTTTACTGTGGGTTCAGACAGCTAGGAATTGGCTCTGCATCCCACTCTTCCTCACCCTCTGGGTGAAATTAGGCAACACTCTTCAGCATTGTGAATATCAATAAATAGACATAAAATTGGGATAATAAGGACACCTTTATCACAGACTTGATATGAGTTTATATGAGATAATAAATGGGCAATGTATCCTTGGGAGAGAGTAATTGCTCAGTAAGTGTTAGCTACTATTATAAACAGAAAATAAAGATTACAAAGGACTATGGATATCTTACATAGGTGTGTAAATATTATTCCATAAATAACAGGAAGACAGAAAGCTAGAAAAGCTTTCTAGCTAGAAAGCTAGAAAAGAATAATAAATATGTATGATAAATTATTAGTGGTAATCTAGAGTTTTAAAGTGTTCCTAAACTGATTATGTAATTTAATCCTGAACCCATCCTGAGGGATGATACTCTGATTGTATTTCACAGGTAAAGAGACTAAAACTTAGCTTAAGCAATTTGTCTGAGAGCTCACAGGACTTAGTAGTGTAGCTTTGATTTAGATCAGGACTTTGTGTCAAAGGACTGCATAATTTTCATTATAGCATGGTTGATAGATAATTTTAGACAGGTATTGTAAAGACTTTACATAGCAAAAGTAGAGGGCAAAGCTGTTTTGGTTATTCTGAATTTGAAGAGAATTTGTTTTTCAATTTTAGAATGGTGATTGGAGGTATATGTTTATCTCTTCAAAGTCTGGGAAGCTGAAAACTCTAGTGTTCATTCCACATTTGTTATTTCTTGTTTTTGGTTATTTAACATGTGTGATTCTGGGACTCCTCCTTTGAGAATTACCAATGATCAAATGCGAGTCCCCTCCTTCTTAAAAAAAAACATCCATAACAAACAAAACAGAAAATTCAAAAGGCAAACAACTTCATTAATGTCATTTTAAAAACACAAGCTTCCATTTCCAACCTTGAATTTAAGACCTTATAGGGAAAATAAGGTTCGGACCACAGGTGTTGGGAGAGAATCTGTTGAATAATTTCTTTTTGTTTACTAAAACTAAAAGTACAGAAAACCCAGAAACTTTTCAATGGCATTTAACATATGTTGTCCCTTAATGGTAGCAACTTTATATGATTTTCCATTTCCTGACACTGATTACTTTTGATGCAATCTATTCCCGTGTGAATTGTGAACATGCAGACCTATCTGTTCCAAGTATCAAATGCACAGAGGGACATTTTTCCAAGTCCAGTCCTCCCTCTAGATGTCTTTTTGCTTTTAGAACTCTGCTACTTTGTTTTCTTTGCTCCATCAAGATTCCAGATATAAATTTTCTTCTTTATGAAAGCAGGAATGAAATTCTAAGGTCCTTAAGCATTCTTTTCAGCTTTCTTTATTGTTTCCTAGGCCCCTTGAGGTGATGAGGAATGGGATGGATGTAACCTTCTATTACTTCCCGCCTTTTCTACTCCAGCCTTACAGCCATTTGTCTTTTGTAATTATCCACAATTGAATTTCTATCTTATTATATCTGATGGAAACTTTTGAGATGAATATTTCTTCAGACAAAATGGTATGCATACTTCTGGAGAGTGTAAGATAACATACTTTTGGACAGTTTCATAACCAACAGCATAGTATAAAACTTTATAAAATTGTTGTTTGAAAAAAATTGGGACTCTGACCTGTAAAATTCATGTAAAATATGTGAAATAATTTAACTGCTTGAAAGAATAACTTATCTTAAGATTTTCTTGCCCCTCACCCCCTTTGTCTAAATTAGACAATCTGATACCTTTCTACTTAACATCATGAGAAATCAGTGTGGAAAATCTTCATGTGAAAAGAAAACATGCAATGAATTTTGAGATTGTAGTCTAAAATATGTTAGAGCTTGGTGTTGTTGGAAACAGAACTGGGTTTTTTATACTTGTGGAAAAGTTGAATCACATGATAATGAAATCTGTATTATAGAGAAACAGTCAGTAGCTAAAAGAATTTTACTGTTCTGAAAAGATAGTTTTGATTTATAATAAATTAATGTTCTATGCCTCACTAGCAACAAACATGCTTGCAAATGCAGGCAACTAGAATGAAATAAGCTTTCGAAATCACGAACTCCAACACCCCTACTTTACAGAGGAGGATGCTGGGGCTCAGAAGAGTTGAGTAGTTAGCAAAGGTCATACTTCTAGAAAGAGTTCCAACTAGACCCTGGCATACTGGTCCAGGTACAGGATTCCTGTATTAAGTTTCCTTTTTTCTCAGTGTGCTCCATGTTTTGTTCACTTCAAAACAGAAAGGCCCCATTTGAGATTGGGTTCAAACTCAGATAAAAACAAAGCAAGACTCAAGCCAGGTTCTTAACACATGAATCCAATTTCAAGCAAAGAACTAAAGGCTACTATATGCCAACAAATAAAAATAATGCTCATAAGGAAGGTATGTTTTGTGGGCCACAGAAATGACCTTCACGCAGGTGGAAATGGAAGCAATGTTGAATGTACTAGAAGATGGAGGAGTTAATGAATTATATATAAAGATAGTTCAAACTGCTTATGGCAGCAAGAGACTAGCCAAGGACATTCACAGGCAGCCTTATGAAAACGTTTCTTCATTCTTCCTCAGGAATGTATTCCAAATCATTAGCCTGCAAAGAAAAGCCATCCAGGAAGAGTGAGAGTACCTAAACCATTACACATTGACAGAACAATGCAAATGCTACTTAAAAACCCCATCTCTTACGGTTTGAATGTGAGGTGTCCCCCAAAAGTTCATGTGGTGAGATAATGCAAGAAGGTTCAGAGGAGAAATGATCAGTTAGTTATAAGAGTCTTAACCCAATCAGTGATTTAATCCCTGGATAGGGATTAACTGAGTAGTAACTGAAATGGTAGGGTGTGGCTGGAGGAGGTGGGAATTGGGGCATGGCTTTGAGTGTTTATTTGTGTCTGGTGAGTGGAGTCTCTCTCTGCTTCCTGATCATGATGTGAGTGGATTCCATCTGCCTCTTCCCTCCACCATGATGTTCTGCCTCACCTTGAGCCCTGAGGAATGGAGCTGGCCTTCTATGGACTAAGGCCTCTGAAACCTTGAGCCCTCAAGTAAATCCTTCCTCCTTTACAATTGTACTGGTCTGGTCTTTGAGTCACAGCAGTGAAAAAGCTGACTAAAACACCATCTGAATTTTAAAACTTTAGGACCAGGTAACTATGCTAAGTGAGGTTCATGTGACATCATGATGAAATAGAGGTAAGCACAGCTGATAAAACGAAGGCTGATTACAGTGGGAAAATCTTCATAATGAACGCCTCTTGACATTCACCACCTAAGCAAAGAATGGAAGTAATGGCAAACTGAGAGGACTTCCTGCAGAGTGTGGGAGAGAAATGCCCTGCGTGCTACTGCCAAGTTTTATCTCAAGGCTGAAGGGCATTGGGCAGTCATTGTGAATAGAGTGACATGCTGTTTTAGAAGTTGCTCTCAGGAGAGAATAGTAGCTGCGAGGTGGAGAAATGTCTTCACAAGTGTGAAAAAAAAAAAAAACATGGAATGTATTAAGCTATATTGATGTGAAAAACCTTGAAATCGACTCCAAAGGCCACCTGACATACTTGTCCCCAGTGCTTATATTTTCCTCTGGTAGAGACAGCCTTCATCTATCCCAAAGCAAAGGATGATCAAGATCACAGGCTGAGGAAGTATGTAGTGTGATCAAAAGTCACTCTGCCGGCCCCCTGTCCTGTTGCACAGATACTTGTCGAAGTGAAATTTGTCACAGAAAAGTTTCTCATCACCCTGTCCTGCAGTCATCTGTGACCTCTCGAGCCACTTGTCTTGTGTTTGTATCATCACCAGCCAAGTCACCCAGTAATAACGGAGGGAGAGGAAGCAGGTGAAAGGAAGGACCACCTGTGATGACAGATGAGCAAAGAAATCTCCAAGGCAACTGAAGGGAGGCACATTTGGAAGTCCTAAAAGAAGCCAAAAATGAAAGGGCTTTACTTTTCCCCAAGGAAGTACACAAACAGTTTCTCTTTACCACCAAATGTTCAGTAGAGTTTTCAGTGTTTGGGAATTGACAGCAAATCCACTCTGGAAAAGCCACCTTTTTGATCCTTCTTGTCTCCATGAGCAACCGTGACAGGAGCCACATGAACAAAATCACATGTAGATAGTGGGAGATGAGATTGATGAGATGAACATGGCCTCTGGCTTGGTGAAAGATGAGACCTCTTTTTATGTTGTTTTTGTTAGTTTAGTTTAGGAGGGCAATTTGAGGGTCTCCCTAAATTGCCCAGGTGGCCTTGAACTTGCCTTGTCTCAGCCTCCCTACTACTTGGTGTTACAGGCATGTGCCACTGCACCTGGCTAGACTAGGATGTCTTCTATAAAAGAACATGAGACTATTCTCTAGGGACTCTTAAAGCACTCCATGGTCATGGTTGGAAACTAACAGTATTTAGAACAGCAATCTATTCTATGAAAATGTATACAAGAGTGTGACTCTAAAGTTAAAAAGCAGATTTTCATGACTAGAATACAGTTATTAGACTTTTGAATGCCTTATTTGGCCAACAGGGTCCAAATATAGAATGAAATATATACATCAATTGTGTTCTTCATTTATAAGGTATTCAACATATTTATACTCTATATTGTTTCTTTATAATTATCATTAGTAACAATGGACTAAACCTTTTTTACAAAATAAAATAAATCTGTCACTTCCTTCAGTAAAACATATTTGAATATTCAGGATATTTTAAAGAATATTAACAGATCATTATTAGTTTGGGTAGGAATACCAGTTTAATACTGGGCAGCTTGCCAGGGGATTCAGATAGACTTGGGCATATGTGAAGAACTTGCAAGTTAAGCTTTCAGAGCTCTGTTTGTGAATGACCAAGTACCTCTTGGGGGAAAGGGAATCTGGATGACAGTTTGACTCAGTGCCAGTGGGACAGGTCAAATTGAGAGGCACGAACTACAGACTCTGTCATTCTCTTGTGACATGGATTTAGTGACAGTGTGTTGAAATAAAAATAGCAAGTAGAAACCAAAGAAAACTACTTCACTATGAGCACTTTGGAATCATTGTCAGGGTTTTGAGGGAGGGTCAATGAGTTACAACCTTTTTTCTTCTCCAAAACTCAAAGCTCATTGAAAGACACATGAGGTAGGCAGCAATTAAAAAAATAAAACTTTATTATGAACTGTTAAAAGATAAGCATGTTAAAATTTTAGAGAGTTTGAACAGACTGGGTTTCATGAATCGGGCAGCTCCAGACCACGAGCAGTTCTGGGGCTCTGCCAGAGGGGCAGGAGGAGGATGTAAGGCAAAGGCAAATGCCAGTCAAAGGAAGTATTTGCAGTAGCCTTAGTTGGTTATTCCAGTGGAAAGTCCTTGATTAGAGGTTATTTGGTGGTTTCTAATTGTTTAAACTTACATTTCATTTTATTTTTACACTGAGTTAGGTTTTAATTTGCTTATTTGGCTCCTGATTATTATTATTTTTCAACAAGACACAACCTATAATGCAAGGCAAATTTCATGAAGCCCAATAGCTTTACTAACGTTTATCCATGAAGTAACCACTCACCTACCCAGCCAACTCTATGAGACCACTACATGACACTTCTGCAAAAGCAGGCCCTTTGCTGCATTTCAGACAGCAGAACAGGTAATTCCACAATGGCTGAGACACACAATCCAGTTACATCTGACAGACTCACTTATTGGGTACCTTACTTCTCTTTCCCAAGAGAAAGGAGATATATTGGAGGCCACTGGGCCTGGGATTGAGTGTACTGTACTTCTTTCCCAGGAAAACTTAATGAGTGGGGAATAAATCATCCTCTCAAGAATACAGAGAATATAAGGAGTCAGTAGCCCAGGGGACAAAAGAAAAGAGATGAAAGAGAGAGTGCTCTTGGCAGACTTAGTCCTTCTTGGAAGACCAGCAAGGAAGCTACTGCAGATATTCAGGCCTGGATGAGCAAAGCAGGAGTGATGGGAGCAGAAAACACACTTTGCTGATTATGTCCACATATTCCTAATGCATAGACTTCTGTGGTATAGGCCTCAGCTAACAGTGGTGGGGTTTGCTTTTACCCCCTGTTGTAACATGGGAAACAATGCTAACCCAAAGCCCATGATATCTTGGAGTGATAGCCAAGTGATATCCATCTATGCTTGAGATTAATAAAAAGTAAACTTATGGGGCTGGGGATATAGCTCAGTTGGTAGAGTGCGTGCCTGTCAAGCACAAGGCCTTGGTTCAATCCCCAGCACCCAAAAAAAAAAAAAAAAAAAAAAAAAGTAAACTTATGTTTCAAGTAGTTTTCTCTTGTACACAGGTAATTATATGCAATTGGACAAATGATGTAATCAATTTTGTGGTATATAGGTTACTGAGTTAATTACAATATCAATTATCCTGCATGTCTTCTCATTTCAATTGTTTTGAATCAATAAGAGGTATTCGATTAAATAAACATTTCTTTTTAAAGATCCCTTTCATTCCATTCCAGGTAGTGTTTTGATAATAGCCATAGAGAGATGAATTAGATATATTTCAGGCCCTAAAAGTTCATATCAAATAGGATTTATGTACATGCAGTTTAATAAGTGCAATACAAAGAATTTGTATTCACAGAGGCCTTGAAAAAGTAGCAAAAGACAATGTTCAGATCTGCCTAGATTTCAATGAAGGCTGAAAACTACATCTCAATGTGCTCCTGAAAAATAAGTCAGATGTAACCAAGTAGATCTGGAATGAGAGAGGACATTCCAGAGAGCAATAGCAGCAATTCTGACAATAATTGGCCCCTTTGCTCATGGAATTACAGATGATGCTATTATTAAAGAGTAAAATTCCACTGGAGAATTGATGAGTTAAGTCAAGCTGTAGGAAACCAGCTCTTAACATAGGTGCCATGTTTGTTTTATTTTCATTACATTTTTATTTCTATGGTCTCTTTAGTAATAGATACTGCATCTCCTGCTAAAGAATGATGGGGACTAGTTATCACCTCAGAATCACCAAAATTTGTCATACTTGGAGGGGTATATTAATGGGAAAAATTGTCTGGATCTTCCTGAGAGAAAGGAGTGGTCCCACTCTGACACCCAGGAGTTTATCACTGTGGTTGACTTTGGGACTTGGTCCTCTCTTCATTAGTGGAGCTGATCTGCATGTTCAGAATTAGTGTACAAGTTTCTTGAGGGTCAGTGGCTGACACTGTCATTGGCAAGTGATTTCTCCTCTAGTTACTGTTATGCAGGAACTGGGGTTCCCAGCATTGGTGGTAACTGCAGAAAGCAAAGAATCCCACTCCACTAATTTTGGACCAAAACTTCTAAGGTTAGCTTTGCCTATTTGAGAAATGCCACATTTTCATATAGTCCAAATCTTCCACAGAGGAACTCATCTTTCTCTGTTATGTCAATAAGACTCACCATTCCTGATGACTCAGGTGCAGCAGCAGTTGTCTCCAATAGCTTCTTGTCTTTGCCACCCTGTGAGGCCAAGGAAATCCAAAGAATTTTAATTCAAAGGGCTCTAACAAAATTGGCTGGAGTCCATCCACTAAGCAAGTCACTGGGGAATGACCATCCCTCCTCTCAAAGTTTGTCATTATAGACAATAACACTACTTTAGTACAAGTCAGTGCTACAGAAAATGGGGATTCAGTCTGTTTTCGTTGCTTGGGACTCAAACAGTCACATTAGTGTGCTCAGAACCTCGGACAGCCATTCACTATACTCAGAGTAGTGAGACTGGACTGATCCTGGTGCTTTCCTCCACTACTCAAGGTACTTAAAAGCACAGGAAGAGCCTTAGTCACATAAAGGGAAGAAGTAGGAGATGGTTAGAAAAGGTGAACTGGACTCTGGGATATTTTTCTATGACTTGTATGGGGAGGACTTGAGGATTTTTGCATTTTAAGAACATGCTGGGACAAGTTTGCTAACTCCTAACTTCTTCAGGTTATCCCTCAGATTTCCTGAATGTGCTAGAGATTTCTCTTGGAAGCAAGAAGAAGACAGTCTGATTAGCATGAAGGGGTGCTAGACCTGATCAAATGTGCTTTGTAACCATTCATGCTGGCAATGATGGGGTTCATGATCAGCAGAGATACAGGGACTGGGAGACAGGCATGGAAGCTGCTGGAAATATTCAGGCCTGGATTGAGCAAAGCGGTAATCATGGGAAGAAGTAGGTTCCCACTGAGTGTATCCACATATTATTAATGTCTATTTTATTTTTAGAGCATTATTTTTCAGGAAACATTTGCTGCAATCCAAGTATACCAGAGGTTGGCTCATGGTTCAACGAATCCTTGATGTGAAGGAAATGAATTAGGTCATGTCCAGTGACTTGGTTTGGAGCCTCACTCTCCAGGGAACGTCAGCTACCCCTCTTCTCATGACTTTATTCCTATATGAAGAGTCTGAGTTTTCATCTTAAAAGAAATATCAGGTGCTGGTTCTGTGGAGAGTAAGTTGCTGCCAAAATAAAGAAGCTGCCTGGAAGCAATAATTGAAGGGTCAGACAAAAATAACTGGCCAAATGGTGTTATTATAAAATGCTGGAGAGTAACTTGTAGTTGGGAAAAGTTAGGGTTGAAAGCAGAATTCAAAGGTATAGTCTTGAATTTTGTCCATGCCCATGTACAGAAGAGCTGTTTGTATATATTTCCCTAATCCTTTGGCAATGCATTCTGTGGCAAAACATTTTTCTGAGACAAAGGATGTACTTGTAAGACAAAGAACTGAAACCACTTATTTAAAAGTATAATCCTTTGTTTTAAAAATGAAATCTTGCATTTTTCATTGCAGTAAGCATAGATGATTGAAGAAATGTAATTATAGTTTGAAGTTATCCAGTAACCACATCATCATTATTTGCATTATTTCCAAAATTATCTCATGTATTTTAGGAAGGAACATACTCTAACCCTATGGCTGCCATAGATACAGAACAACAAAAACACACAACAAAAAAACCAAGAGAACTATAAAATGTATCCAATTCCTGGTGGGAAGAATAAAAGTCTAACAACTCCCCAAAAATAAATAAATTAGTTCTGTAGATATTAGACTGACATTTCCCTAGCAAAATCTCCGATTAGAAATATTCTGTAGGCGAAGGGTGGGAAGGGATGAGTGGATGAAATTTCACTTACTTATCTAGTATGTGGTGTGAGTGCTTGTTCTCACATTCACAAACAAGTGAATCAAAGGTATTAAGGAACCAAGATTTGTTTTTTAACTTTCCCCGGCAGTGGGTGGCCTAAGGGCCTTAACCCAACTGTATTTTTTTACATTAGAGAGAATGCCGAAATTGCTGCCACTCATGTAATATCCAGTGTCTTCTTCTACTTTCACTAAATTTTCTGAATTTTGTCTGCTCTCTCTCCTACTAACAATATGAACCTGTGCTGATTTCTCTGCTTATACCATGGTGTAATTCCTTTTTTCCATAATAGGAGAACACAGACATATTCATTTTTATAAAATGTCTGGTGTTGGGAGACTATAATTGTATTAGAGAAATAAACTGCAGCTGACTACGTAGTTACATTGCATGGACATATCCTGCAATCTGAAAATGGGTGCCTCTTGGGTTTTTGGTAAAAATTATTTGTCAGCTATCCATTTTCACTGATGGCTGAAACATGATTACAAAGGAACTTTTTCCATAATGGTCTATCATCAGCAGTAGGTTTCAATGGTATATTTCTTAGGAGGGCAGCAATTCCTTCTGCATGGACAATTTACTTTGGGGCTTGTACAGGTCCTCAACTCCTAACCTGGGTGAAAAAGGTCAGTGGGAGAGGTGGACTAGAGGGGAAGATGGAAATTCTTTTACATGGAATTGTGGAAATGTATTTTGAAAAGTATTTTTATAATATAAAATAAACACAGGTTATCTTCCTGTGAACCCCAGGACTGTGCTGGATGGACCTGGAGAGAGGTTTGGGGAGAAAAAATGAAGAAGTTTAAGAATATGTTTTTCCTGAATGAGATTTTCTGTTTGGAGAAATGAATTCAGTCCAAGAAATTAGAGAGATCTATATAATGAGGTAGGAAAAAAAAAGGAAATTTGCCAAGGCTTCCAACTTTATTCTTCTTTCCATCCTGTGTTTATACTTCATTTATAATTCATGCCCTCATAGGACCTCAATACACTGTGTGTTAATTCTCAGTTGGAAGAAAACTAAGCAAAAGGGGAAATGGAGTCTAAAAAACAAACTAGGATGTGGTGGTGATTAAAGGGTTGCTGGGTTGTTAGACTAGAACAACTAGAAATCTCTCTCTCCCTCTCTGTTCCTCTATCTCCTCAGCCCCTCTCTTTCTGTCTCTCTTGGTGTCTCTGTCTCTCTTTCTCTCTGCCTTATCTTTACAGGGAATTCCTGAACCCTTCACCCCTATATTCCAGATTTCCCTATCAGTCAGTGATGCTCAGAATGAATGACCTGCTCTTGTTCTATCCCAATGCTCAACTTCTGGGAGAGAAAATAACTTGTCTCAGCTTGAGTAACCAGGTTTGTTCAGGGGATTTGATCACATAGTCTAAATTTGACTGTGGTTGCTGCAGAACCAAACTTTGGCTCAGAGTTCAGTCACTGGAGAAGAGCAGATGGCTCTTGAATTGTAAAGATACCCCAAAGAGTGTTTACTATGCCAATTTGAATAATGCACTAGAAGAACAATTTCCAAAATGCCATGTTTTATCAGGAGTCATATATATTTCTTATTTCCCTCTGACATTTTTGAGAGGAATAAGAAGGTGACTCTGCAACTAAACACACTGTTTTTATTTTTCCTTGGTTGGTATGCATGTGTGCTTAAGACCAAATTATTTCTTGATTTCCTTCTACAATAGAAAATGGAAAGCTAGCACCAAAGTCAGCTTCTTGTCCTTGACTCTACCACTGTGTCTACAAAATTCTTTTACCATATGCTCACTGCAGTGTTCAGGCAGATCTATATTATGGGGGAACCATATGTTGATTTTGCAATAGCATATTTTCTATTTTTCGAAATTGAGCCCACCATATTGTGGACACAGGCAGTGGGAACCTCAATATCCTTCATTTGAATGCCAATATGGCATTAAACATGTGTGTAAATGGTGCAACTAGATATGTGATTGCCTGATTTGAATAAGTGAATGCAGATCCCTGCCAGGTAATCACGACTGTGTTTAGAGCCCCTTGAAGGCACTTAGAATCTAAACCCAAGGCAGAGGAAGACTTGCTGTGCTCTGGGTTCTTCACTGTGCTTTATCTCTGCTTAGAGGTTCTTGCTTCTCCCCACTTAGTTTACAACTTAAGGATGTTTTGGAATAGACTTTCAAAATGACAATTTCCCAGTATTCTTGGAAGAAATGTAAAGAGTGGCTAAAAAATAAATAAATTTGAAAAGAATAAAGATGCCATTTTGAAATTATGATGGATTTTTCTCCAAAACTTTTTGCATAAAGCTTTATTTTAAAAAGCTAATAATTGTTATCCATGTGTTAATGTGTCCATTATATATGTTCTGTGTATTCTTATACTTTTAAGTTTAGTAGTAGAAGTTTCTTTTTAAAGAAACAAATTATTCTGTTTTGGTCGGGTGCCTAAAATGAAATCACTCTTCTCTACCCTAAAGGGTGTATCTCATAAACTACTGTGGAACACAGAACATTCTATATTTTTAAAGCAAAAGAAGGTAATTCACAGAGATTTTTTTAAAAGGTCTTTTTTAAGGTTTTTAGAGAACTTGTTAAAAAACACCCACAACCATATTTCAAATTACATTCCCTCTCCTGTCTCTTCTCCCCACAAAGTGCTAAGACTGCCAATTTAAAGGAAAAACATAGTCAAGCCAGATAAAAAGCTTCCAAAAGGAGAGAGGGTTAATGGCCAATGGCGGTGGAGGTGGCCATGACAGTCAGTTGGTTTCTTCAGAATGACTCTTTTAAGACTCTGAGATACAAACATGGCATTCACTGTCCAGGTTATGACAGTGTTGATCCACAATCATACATTCTCCTCACTGTCAATCTTGTTTGGGCTTCAGACTTGTGGGAGGGGAGCTAGGATGGAGAGACTGGGAACTCACTGGAACGTGACAAGGAGCGTGAACACCTGGGTGCCCTGCTCCAGCAATGTCAAGAGGTGAACCAAGTCTCCTGTCTCTCCATGTAACCCAAATAAAACCATGCAGAGAGGCAAGTTTTTAAAACTGTGATTGCCAAAGGCATTTTTCAGCTTCATTTTTAGCTCATGGCATGACAGCCCACTGAGTTGTCATGACAAACATAAATGAGAATAAAATATATTTTCAAACTCGTATAAATGCTTCATTTTAGTTCTCCCTTCCCCCTTTATAATAACAAAAACCAGGTGTTCGTCTGAGTCATAACCACCTCTTGCTCACACCTTGACCTCTGTTTCAGTCATAATTGTCAAAGCACACAAACTGCCAGTTTCCTTGTCTGTCAAATAGAATAATAATAGCACCTGCCTCACAGGCACTGTAGTCAAGATTGATTGAGACCATGGATATAGAGGCCTCACTTATAGTTAGAGATCAAAGAATGCCAGATGTCTTTATGCTTGTCATTTTGGTTAGAATTATGAATTACAAAGTTATAAATACAATATAAACTTATAACAAATTCTATCCTATTAATGACTCAGAAGACTTGGTTCTAGGACTGAATCTATCACTAAGACACTTCAAGATCTTCAGTCAGTCACTTAAAATCTCTGCCTCTCTTGATAAAATAAGTTTGGGTTAGAAGATTAAGATCACATTTGGGTCTAATTTTTATTTTTCTATGTTGAACTTCTCTGGAAATGAGTTGGAAGAAAGTATTGACTGAAAACCAGAGGGTCAGTGGCTTTTATTCAAGAGGTTTGTCCACAGGAAACTGAAAACCAGAGGTAAATATATTTCAGGATTAGTGCAATTAAAAGCAAAAGACAAGTTCTAGAAACTGGGGTAATTGGGGATGAGGGAGACAAATTACACACTGGGGTAATTGGGGACGAGGGAGACAAATTACACAGATTTCTGGACTCCACTATAGGGTGCCATCATGGCAGCTGAATCTGTACAGAAAGTGAAAACAATCTGGAGGCACCCTTTATTTCAAGAGGCTCTTCAAAATGGAGATCTCATGGAATTCTTCAGGCACCAGATAGTTATCCTGAGTCATATGAATAGGGACTTGGGGTAAATTGATGGATAGGAGGATAATATGCAATCTTGTTCTGAGTTGGTCAAAAAAAGAGAGCACTATAAAGCATTTAAAATGTTAATTTTATATCTGTCCATTTGCTACGATGTCTTCAGAAGTAGAATGACCAACCTTTATAAAAGGTTCTCTGCATTATATCCCAAGATCTCAGATAACATTAGACTGAAAAGCCACAGTGGCTCTTTCACCATTACTTGAGTAGTGGAGATATTAGCATGATGTTTGGTGTTCAAGTTAAAACTAGGTTAATTCTGGAGAAGCCTAAGACCCTTAGTGTGATTGACAATCCAAGAGAAAAAGAAAAGCAGAGTTTGAGCCAATTCCAGAGAAAAATGCTGTGGGAAAAAGGAGAATAACTAAGGAAATAACTAAGTGGGAAATATGCTGAATGGTCATTTCCAAAGTCAACTTTTTACTTTATCAGTATGGAGGACAATAGAAAGAAGACAAAAGAAGATCAACAAGTGGAACAACTAACCATAGGGGTAAAATTTTGATTCATGAAAGAAAAAGAAATGTTTTAAAAATTCTGATTATCTACGGAGAAATTTTAAGCAAACCACATCCAAAATCATCAAGAAAAGACTGCCATTTTGTTGTTGGATAACTAGAAAACATTCTTAAAAACAAGTAACATACTTGCTTAGAGGTGAATGTTTTAGTAACGTGATTAAGGAAACATCCTAGGATAAAGAGAAAAGGCTTTCCTCTGGGGAAACAAATAAAAGGTATGGATAATAAGTGCAGAAAGAAAAATATTTAACCAGGTATAATGGTGCATACCTATAATCCCAGTGACTCAAGAGACTGAAGTAGAAGGATGGTAAGTGGAGGCCACTTCAGCAACTTAGCAGGATCCTATCTCAAAATAAACAATAAAAATGATGGGGATGTGGCTCAGTTTCAATCAATCCCCAGTACAAAAAAAAGTATCTATTTAGTAGGAGGTCCAGGAAGGGAAAGATGTGGAAATAGATGGGAAGAAATTACCAGAGGAAATAATGGAAGAATAATATTGAGCTAAGGAAAAGATTGAAATAATCTGCACAGGTTAAACAAAATGAAATAATAGTGGCTAATATTACTGAGTTCTTCCTATGTGTTACACTAATCTTTATAGTGATTCCATGACATATTGTATTAGTTAATGTTCACTTAACTCTAAAGGCTAAATGCTCTTATTATTTTATGATTAAGCAAAGTGAAGTAAGATTTGATTTCTAATTTACACAGCCCCTCAGTTAATAAGTGGCACACTAGTCAAGAAAGCAAAGAGGATATAGCACGAGAGACCATCCTCCTAATCACACATTGTCTAAATATTTATACGAGAATTGACTAGAGAACAAAAGATCCATATTTAGATAGGTAATTGTAAGTATCAAAAATAGATGACACTAAAAGTTTTGCAATAAGCATACAGGTGGCCCAGGAGAGAGTAAGAAGATGAGTTCTATTAGTCTTATAAATATACCATGCTGATAAAAAATTCTGAGCAAAAGTAATTTTGATTCTACTATTATTTTATTCCTCACTTTATTACCAATAAAAATTTAAACCTCTAAATTCTAAAATGGGTTATCTCTTCTGTATCCCCTGTTAAAAACCAACCACAAAAGTCTTAAGAAACCATTACAGCAAAATGAAAGATGAATCCCAGAAGGATATGATATTTAATAAACAGTGAAAGTAACCTGGGTTGGGGTGTTTGATGAACCCCCAGAATTTTAAGTGTTCAGAAAATACAGAAGCATTGGTTTAAATTAAAAGGAGCAACGTCTTCAAGAGTAAAATAGAATCTAGTTATTGGAAAACAGGGAGGTCTTCATGTCTCTTCTAACCAAAGTGGGAAAAAATGGCAATGAAAATCTTCTCAAAATATGGCAGTGTGGTGCAAGCATAATTTGCATAAAGCAAACCAAAATGTTCAATTATTTTGAGTAAAGTTTTGGAGCAAAAGACTCCATTTGCTTTTTATGCTTGGAACATTCATCCTTCACATGGCACAGATTTTGTGACATGAGATTATATTTCTTTTCCTATGAAGCCAGTCATCCTACTAGGTTTTAACTTAATAATCCTTACCTAAACCTGTCATATTTTCCAATAAGTGAAATTCAATGTTTAGAATAAAAGCACAGAAAAGGCTTTGATATACTTACAGAGGAGAATATACATGTTACAGAACATGGCAATATAAAATAATGACACATCAAACAGAATCAGGAGGGAAGGAGGGGAAGGTGTGGAGATGTGGGTGGGCTGATTTTCTCATTTTACTATGTGGGAATCTGACAGATATAGAGGCAAGATAGCAGACCCAGAAATAGAGGGGGTAAAAATAGTGTTGAACATTAATAAGTATAAACATGCAAAGAATTAAAAGTCATGTAAGTTGGAGAAAGAGGTGAAGAGAGAGGGTATAAGGATGTGCTGAATTCATCACATTTCATGGGTGAGAATTGAAAGTGTCTAAGGGTGATAAGTGAAGAAGCATTAGTAACAGAGGAATTGAAAGTAAAAATGGTTAAAAGTGGAGAAAGAAGGAAAACTGGTGGTCTAGATAGGGGGTTTTGATTTTTATTTGATCCTGTTTAATGAATGTATGTGCATTATCCTTCTCTATGCATGTATATATTTCTGTTGTCTTAAAAGGCACATTAGCACAGATTGCAAGAACCAAGGATGTTATGGAGACCAGCTTGATTAATTCATTCATTCCTCTTGGTATAGAGATATTGTCCAGAACTGCTTTGTGTTTTTGCTATTTTAACTTTTAAGAATTGCTATTGTTATTGGGTTTTGCATATTTAAAAGAAAGACTTCATTTAATATTCATGTGCTGAAGAAAATTAATACAGAAGACATAAACTTTAAAAGGAAAAAAATATCTAGACTTTCATGAATCAATGATAAGACTGTACTTCAATACCAGACTGCTCCCTCCACCATGTCCTCTGCTTCCCTGTCAGTCTGGATTGCCTTTGCTTTACTGGCTTTTTGTCAAAAGCACCCTAGAGAATTGAGGAGGTTCTCAACTCATCTGACTCTCAATCATGGTTAAGGTCTTGGTCAGTCTACATGGAACTTAAGTACCTCAGATATTTTTTTAAATAAAAACAACATATGCAAAGAGGTTTTTTGGTTATTTTTATATATATTATTTCTATTTTGTTTTCAAAATATATGTATTTCAATATCTAAAACTTACTTTTTCAGTTCTATACCACTAAAGATAAAAATGAAATTTTGTATTTAAAAATATTTTTCCAAGAGTATTAGTTTGTGCTGGTCCTAGAAAAAACATGAAATAAATACTGAACTACATGTGGTGGAAACTATGGAAGGATACTTGCTGAATAGGAACTTATTTGTATGGTTTTAAAGAAATGTCTTGGTAGTCATCTTAGATCATTTTATTTTCTATTCATGTTAATACAATATTACATTCTCAATTGTTCTAACAAACAGAATAAAGTAAAACTTTTATCCAGAGGAAATAAATTATGATACTTGTGAAATCCTTCCATAGTAAGTAAAACAGAAAATCATGTTTTCAATTATGATTGTAGAGTGATGCAGAGATAACATCTTAATATTGGAGTAAAAACTGCAGAATCCATAGTTGAAAGCTAGGGCATACACAGAACTATATATGGCTGATCTTACTGAAAACGAGCCACAGGTCCTAGCTTTTTAGTTTCCTAAGTTACTATATTATTTTTCTTAGAGTAGGGCTAGTGAGCCACTGAAAAGAATATCTGCAAATTTTTTTAGGGTTGTGACAGATACAATCACTTAAGTAAGGATTTTCAACATATTCCCTCCTTTTGTGAAGTTTTTCTACCAAATCCACTGGAAGATTGTAGCTCTTCTCTTAAAACTGTAAAGCATGAAAATAAATATTCCAAGGTCCAACTTCTGTAGCATTTGCATCATACCAAGTTATATTTAATGCTATATCCTTCATCTGATATTTCTGACACATGAGCACCTTGTTCTGACATATTCCTTACCTACTTTTTCTTCCTCCACAAATGGAATAAATGGAGAATTAATATGGATTGAGAAGAGGAAATGGAATCAGCCAATTAATTGTTTATGGCAGTTGGTGCATAATAATTAATATTATAAATGTCACAGAAAATATGTGCTAAAAATATTAACAGCAACAATAGATTTTTCAGATATATAATAACGAAATGCCTTGAATTCTAGAGATGGGGAATTCTCATAGTCCCACAGTCAACAAGGACAGAAAGACGCTGGGTAAAAATGATGGTTCTGCTACAGAGAGAATTTTGACTTTTAGAATTTAATTTTAATCTCGAGATAATTTTAATGTACTTAGCAGGCACTGAGTTAATAGAGAAAATCTATTGTCATTTGGGTCAATAACTCAGGCACTCTTAGTAATAAATGATATTATTAGGGCATTAGAGACTTTGAAAATGTTGAATGCAATGATGACTATAAGGAAAAATCATTTGGTTTTCATTTGTCAAGGGAAAATATGTTGAAATGCTTTTAAACTTAATTTGTGATAGTGTATACCTTCACTTTCATAGTGGTGGCTTACAGGGATCATCTGAATGTTCCAAAATTCTCCTTTTCCACAACTCGGAAAATACTAGTCTTTTATTGAGTAGTCTCTGAATTACAGAAGATAAATACAAACACTCCTGGGAGACTTAGCACATATAGTCTGTGAATGTGGCTGTTGGCTGAGGCATCCCCATAATGGAAGCAGTTGATCTGACAATTACTGGAAAGAGTGTCTGCTCTAAGTGTGTGGAATTAGGTACAGAGAGAAGAGGAAACTCCATCACCTGGAAGGTCCCAGAGGGCACTGGGAGCAAAAGATCAGAAAAGAAAAAAAAAAAAAAAGGACTAGGGAGAAATACTGAAAAGTAAAGGAGATAAATGGATATCTGACAAATTCCCCTGATTTCATATTTAGTAAATATACTAAATAGACTTTAGTAAACATATTAAATATGCTTGGGAACACATCACGTTCAGGAGTACTGATTTTGATTTCATGCAGTGAAAGTTCATGTCTCAGAAAATGCCTTTCTTTAATTAATTGGCTTTATTTTATGATTCCAGAATTGGGCAGCACTTCATTCTTTAAAATAGAATGTTTCCAAAAAGTGTCTTCTTTGGGTAGGTAACTGCATGCCAGTTTCTCAGATGGCCTTTCTTGATGTGTCCTCAGTTTTTTCAGAAGATGAAAATTACAATATTATTATTTATATCCCATCTTTTGACCTATTGACAAAGTCTTCCCTTTGTTTCTGCCCTTGACTGCTATTGTAGTGCCAAGCCCCAAATCAAAGCTATCTATCACAGCCCAGAATGGACCCCAATCAATGCCAATAAATTTTAAAAGGCAGCAGCTATGTTACATGATTATTAATTTTTAAACAGAAAAATAATACATTACAAAACTGCAGCCCCTAGGGCCACTGTTAACAGTATCCACATTATGGTGCTTTGTTTAAGAAGAAATCATTAGATTCCTTTAAACATGAGGTTGTTCGCACTAGAAATAAATACTACTAACTATGTTTTCCATCATTCAAAAAATATTCATTGAATGCCAGCCCTGATCAAGACAATTTAGGTATATTATGGGTTCTAGGAGGTATAAAACAGAACACTAAAGAACATAAGCTTTTTGTAAAGATAAAACCTATGAACAAAAAGGCTTACTGTTAAAAGAGATGATATAATTACTAAAAGAGGTACATGGACAATAAGCACTCAGTGTCCACAGAGGGAAAGATAAATAATGGGGCAGGAGGGCCAAGAAGGGATTCAGTTGACCCACAACCTGAACTTGGTCTTGATGGTCCAGTATGGACCTGGAAGTCATTAAGGGTTAGTGTCACAAACAATGTTGGCAACATGAACCAAAAAATAAAGGCAGGGATTTAAAAGGAATGATCAACAGACAGTGAAGGAACCAGTCTGATTGAAGTGGAAAGACTGAGTGTAAGAAAAAGGATAGAACCTAATAAATATAATTTAGGAGAGATGGTGAAAAGCCTCCAGGTTCAGACTACCTAGCAGGAGATCCTCTCTGGATTTGTACTCAGTCACATGAGGAATCTTGGTCATGAATATTTTAACCTTTGTGTTTCATTTTTGCTTTTACCATCTGTCTATCCATTTTACTCAATTGGTATAGCAGCCACCCCCACCAAACACATATAAAAAATTTTAAGTAAACAAATTAGTAGTTCTGGAGAGAGCACCAACCATATGGTCTAAGTACCTTGGTTAGGGAATATGTATTTGATTAAGTGTTTAAGAATGACATCTGGACAAAGTAACAAAAACTCACAGCAGAGTGGCAGGGGATGCTGGCCATGGTGAGGGCTGAGTCCAACTGTTTCAAACTCTGAATAGTAGGTTATTAATTGTGGCCTGCCAACAACTTACTTCTTTAAAAATTATCCCTCTGATTGTTCCAAAATTTAGGCTGCTAAATTTAGGCTCCAAAGATTCTGGCCTATTTTACTTTTATAAAACCCAGGGAATGTTCAGGATTTAACTTAAAATAACTTCTTTATCTTAATTGTAGTATATTCTTAACTCAATAATCATAATCCTCTGATACTTGGACTTTTTCTTACAAAACTTTTGATAAAAAGGTAAAATGCAGGAAAATAAGCACATGCTATTTATTTGTTCAATTATAAAATCCTGGTATGTGTTGGGCTTAGTACACAATCATCTCATTCTGCTTTACCTGTCTGGTGTAGAGCATTGATAGTTGGAATTGATGGTCAGAATGATGACTCCAAAAGCCTTTACCACTCATCAAAGAATGATTAAATTCCGTATAGTTAACATGGTTCCAATGAAGATTTGGAGAATTGGAGTCTCAACAACATACAATCCTCTCACATGGCCCATACCTTACAGGTTCAATGCCTTCTGCTATGAAGATGACATCTGAGACATGGCTTTGTTCCTGAACTTCATTTCCATATTTCTACCTGCCTACAATTATCTTCAAACTTCACTCTCATTCCAGAGAATGAAATAAACAAATTATCTGCTCTCAAAGAGTTGGTATGATGGCCGAGAACTAGATATTACATAAGCAAGCTAATCAGCATGCAACAAGTTCATCTGCTGAAATCTTAACCTCCAAGCTAATGGTTTTAGGTGGGGCCTTTGGAAGGTGAGTAGGTCATGTGGGCAGAGCCCTCATGGATGGGATTAATGCCTTGTGAAAGACACTAAGAGAGACCCCTGATCCCTTCTGCTCTCAGTGGGAGGCTGGAAGTCTGCAACCCATGACAGATAGTACAAGCTCTTAGAACTTCATCCTTGGGCCAATCACAGGAGCTTACTTGATCATTCAGCCTCTGGATCAGAGCTTTCTAAACACCAGTCATAACATCAACCTTTCTGTAATGTATTACAAACCTCTTGTCATTTTCTTTAAACTGCTTTGTCCCCACACTTCTATGCATTCTAACCCTAACACATATTTCATGAAGATTTCTCTGATTTTTTCTAGCCAGGTTGAATGATCCCTTTTCAAAATCCACACAGAAATATTAGCCTCCACCCCACACACTTTAATACAGCGTGCACGTTGCAATAGTTATTCCATGGCACTGGTTCCAGGGCCCCTATAGATAGCAAAATTCATTGGTGCTCAAGTACCCTACATAAAATGTCATGGTCCAGTGCATGCATATAACCTATGCATATTCTCTTGTGTAATTTAAATCATTTCCATCTTACTAATAATGTCTAATACAATGCAAATATTATATAAACAGTTGTTACGCTGTCTTTTTTATGAAATAATGACAAAAAAGTCTGTACCTGTTTCTTGCAGATATATTTATTTCCCCCGACTATTTCAGATCTGCAGTTGGTTGATCTATGTTGGAACCTGTGGATACTGAAGGTTGACTGTACACACATTTTTACCTCTCACAGTATGAATTCCTTGATTACAAAATACATTTATTTTTTTGCTCATTTAGAAAAAGAAAAGATTCCGATAGATTGTGATAATCATTTATTTTACCTAGTATACTATGGGCTACTACAAAGATTACTATATTAATATAGAAAAAATTAATGTTACCTTTAATGAAGTAGAAGTGTAATCTATCATAGTCCCCCATCTTCTCAGTAGTGTATTCTCTGTTCTGAAAACTTCAAACTGTAGGAATTAAAGAATGTTAAATCCCTTAGATAAAAGAGCCTTGGAAACTGTCATTTTATTCATATATCTTGCATATACATATATGTGCCACATATTTATTTTTAATTATGTGACAATTATGATTAAATGCCTTTATATAACACCTTTATATGAAATTATGAAATTTATACACATTTTAATACTTTTTGTCATAATACAATATCTAACATCTATTACATAGCACTACATAGCTTTCAAAGTGCATTCACATACATTATCATTTGTGGGTCTCAAAGAACCCTGTGAATTATTAATCAGGGTGTTTTGTCATTATCAAGTAAGTTGATTTGTCAGATATGGATCTCTTAAGTGACAGGACATATGTAATCCCTAAGTCCTTGCTTTTTCTCTATGAAACTGAAATAATCTTATGTTTCTTTTGATTATTCCATTATTCTGCCTTTCTCAGAGAGAGAGAGAGAGAGAGAGAGAGAGAGAGAAAGAGGGAGAGAAAGTGAGTTAGTTGAATTTTTAGTAGGTTTATTTTAGATGATATGTACATACTATTTTCTGTTATGGTCCAGATGTGCAATTCTTGTAAATTGAACTAAGTGTGGAAAACCCAGTTGCTGGCACGTATAGGCTCTTCATAAACATTTGTTGATGAATGAAAGTGTTGCCATATTTTACTAATTTGAGTGGTTTTACAAAGACAATCTGTCTTCTTAATGACAGATTCCACACATCATTCCCACCTTTGAGGAACTAGAAGTAGACATGCATAAGTTTTTTTAAAAAAACCCTTATATCCATTAAGGTTTTATGAAGGAGCTCAGAAAATGTGTTTCTGGTTACTTGCTGACTGCATCATGTCAAGCAGGGTTATTATACTCTAGAAATCAGCCATGTCAATGTGGAATTATCCATGCACTCCTTGCCAGCAAGATGCAGCCAGTGCCAAATTAAAATAGCTAAGCATGATGGATGATAATAAAGGGGAGACTTGGGGAAAGCAGTTTATGTGTTGTTCTCAGAACTGCCTTAATAGAAAAGAATACTCTCCTGTTGTCATATATTATAAGCCAATGCGCTACCACCAACATTTGATAATTACATGAATATTTCAAAACACTTAGGGTTGTAAGAACTCTCACCCTTGGGGATGCCATGCCCTATTATATCATTTAAGAAGCTTTCCAATGGAACCATTTAATACCAATTACTGGTAAGCTGATATCCCAAACTGGTGTTTATTTATTCTCCTTTGTCCAGCAATATGTAACTTTCTTAATGGAACCTATTATATATTTTCATATAACACTGATTTGATTTTTTACAGATAGCTAGAAATGAATGACAAAGAATCTCTTCCATTCTGTTTACTTACAGGCTTTCTGCAATACTGTTGATCCTGCACAGGTTCATCCTTTATTTCACATGACTTGTTATCCTTTCATTCTGTACCATAAAGACAAGAAATCACTTTTTTTACTTTGATTTTTCATATGTCTAAAAATTCTAAAAACAATAATGACTTTCATGTTAGATACTATTCACAATTAATAACCACTTTTGAAACATCTGAGGTTGTACCTCAGGGCCTTAGTTTAAGAAATCAAGTATCTGAAAATATAATTTTCATCAGTTGATAAGGCCTCTATGGAGAATATGTGATATTGATGTATCTTCCATTGGAACTTAAAGTTCTGAGCTTTAATTTGGGATAGATTCACATTTGATATTGTGACATTCAGAAATTATTCAAGTTCATAAAGGTCTTGTCAGAGCTCTTAATGAAATATGTAGTCCCCTTCCTCCCTGCCTCCCTCCCTTCCTTCTTTCCTTTCCTCTTTTCTTCTTTCCTTCCTTCATCTACCTATTATCTCTACCTTATTCCACAATTGAAAATCACATGGGTTTCTGTTTGTTCAAAATTTTTAATGCTCTATACACCATTTTATAATTTTATTTTACTTAACATGTCATAATCTTTCCTCACATATTGACATTTTTCTACAATATGGTATTTAATATCTGCTTGGGGTTTCATTATGAGCTTTTTAATACAATTTGATCACTGCCTTATTGTATGACAGACAAAATGTTTATGAATCTTTGCACACTTAAGTCAGACTACATACCTCATTGACTTTTTAGGATACATTCCCCAAAGTAATAGCATATTCAGATTTGGTTTTATAAAAAATAAAGTATTTCCTTATAAAAAATTTTAAAGATAATTAATATAAATTTTAAAATGCTTTTTATAAACTGTTGTTGCTCTCAAAACAAAATACCATACTGGATGGCTTAAAGTTTAGAAATTTATTTCATCACCATCCTGAGGGCTAGAAATCAGATCAGAGTGCCAGCATGGTTGGAGTCTGGTGAGGGATCTCTTCTTAACTTAGAGATGACAACCTTCCTGTTACTCCCACATACAACAGAAAGAGGGAGAGACTCTAAGTGTCTCTCAGGTGTCTCTTCTTGCAAGGACACTAATTCTATCATATTGGGCCTCTACCTTATGACCTATTTAAATCAGTTACATCTTTATTGGCCCTATCTCCAAATTCAGTTACATTGAGGGTTATGGGTTTAATGTATGAAATTGGGGCTTACACATTTGGTCCACAGCAGTCCTATATAGTGTTCACACTTTAAAGTATTAGTTTATAGATATGGTGAAAATATCTGGATCAACAAACAGCATTATAAAGAAGAATTATTTTCTCAGAGCTGAGGTGAAATGTCAGTCCACCTTCATATCTATGACAATAACATTTGTATCATCTAAAACAAAATTATTTGTATACAACTGTAAAATTGGTCTAGCAGTAAATTTGCTTTGAAGTGTTATTTACAGTTTACTTCTGTCAGGATCACCATCTAAATGTTAAATGTACATGCAGATTTTGGGGAATCTTTGAAGATGCAACAATGGTATGTATAAAGTTATATTAAATGTACACAGGAAGGGATAAGCATGCCATTTTAATTTGATATGCATACTATCTACCTTCCTATCTATCTCCTGAGCCACTGAGTGTAGATAATGTCAAATGTATCCTGAAGCTCCACAACTTTACTGTACACTATGGTGCAGAATTTAGTGTAAGTATATAGAGGCTTAAGTAAATTGATTTTTATGAATTCCAGGTTTTAAAAAGCAATAAATTTATAGAATATTTGTGTTATGATTAAAAAACAAAAGTTTTTCAAACTGCATTCTTTCTGATTACTTAAAATGCTACTTGAAGTAGCAAAAATGAAGTTGATTTATAAGGAAAAATTAAGACACATAATTATAATAAAGTTACAGATTCCTTGCACTTTCTTCTGGCATTTATTATATGTCAGTGACAATATCCCAAATTCAAAAGAGTCAAGTAGAACTGGATGTGACATCTGGATGTACCAACTGATTTGCATGTGATCCTGGGCTCATCACTTATCTCTCTAAGGCTCAATATCTTCATAAAAAAAACAGTAATAAATCAATAAAACTGATAGGTGAATTAAATTTCTTACAATGTGTTTACAGTAGCTAATATTGTGCATTGCACATAGAAGGTGCTGGATAGATGGTAGTTCTCCATCCCTCTTCCTGTCACTATAACACTGAATGGGAAATAAAACAGTTATAATTTAGTGAAACACTTTTTAGAACATTCGCAGAGTTCACATACACAAACTAAGACCACCTGAACTCCAGCATATGGCCATAAACATAGGCATAGTTGCCAGAAGTTGTGGTGGATGGACCCTATTTATTTTCTGCCAGTGACAGCAATCATGTCCTGGGCAGGTGAGATCTGCTCACTGGATAGCCTCAGCCCCTTCCCAGCTAGTTACCATGTCTAAATGTGAGTTTCTGTACTCTGAGTAACTGTTCTTACAGGAGGAAAAAGAGTGAGATCAGAGGGATGAGATAAAGTGAAAAACGCTCAATATTTTCTCATCCTAATCTAGAAGGTGCTGATTAGGGATCATCTAAATGGTTACAGCTGCAGTGATGCATGTAAACACATGGACTCCTAAAATAATTGTAGAGGCTTTAGCAGAGGCAATGCTTAGTCCAGGAGAGGCAAGTGATGTTGTAGTATTTTTTCAGGCCAAATTAACCTCCCCAACCCACTTCACGCTGTCCTGATATCACACACTGTCTAATCTGTCAAATGTGGGAAAAGAAGAAAAATTTAGTAAGCTGAATTTTGCATTGTGGAGAGGGAGGAATGAGGTTGAACATTTGAAAATATACATTTTATGTCTTTGTTAAGCATCTGTTGTATAATAAACACTGTGCTGGGCACTAGAAATAAAATGCTGAACAAAACAGACATAGTCTTCAGTCTTCACACAACTCAGTCTAAAGGGATGACATATTTTTAAGTGTTTCCTGATGCTAATACAAAGCTCATTTGACTATTAAAATGTTTCCTGCTGTTTCTCCAAATGTCAGACTCATGTCTTCTCACATCTTTCCATATGGTTCCTAGCCTAGTGCACCTCAAATCCATTATCCCCTTCTCATACATGCTCCTTCTGCAGTGGGGAGGAGTTCCAAAATCATTTTTATTTGGACTCAAATCAAGTAAATAACACACTCTGATAGTAAAATTCTTGAGATTACTTTTCCTGCTGGCCAACTTGGAATCTCCAAACAAGAAAGGATCTCCCAGCCGATGATTTAGAAGAGTTCTGTTTTAATTGTATTAAGACAAAAATTAATGCCCCAATCATGCACTTCCAACTTTGAACCACATACCATCATTTCAGAAATCCTTAAGTTAAACTAAATATAACATCAGGATCTAGCTGTGAGAGCAAATTGATGAATTTTAACCAATAGTCTTGATGGAAGGCATAAAATATGCTATCCTTCCTTCCCTTTTACCCAAACACCCCTTTCTTCACCAGCAGCTTCTCTTAGCACACTATGGTCAGGGATTCCAACTTATTCCACACAGTTTCTTTGACCCAGACCTCATAATTTCCTCTTCCTGACAGCCTGTGGCCTCTGAAGGGCATTCCACTGAGGAAAAGAAATGAGCATGTGAGGCTGGCTAATGAGGTCTATCACAGAAAGGATTGAGGGAGTAGGAGTACATGAATAATAATAAATTTATTAAACAAAGTTAAATGTGTATTAAACATTTACTGATTGTTGTATGAACATAAAAACCTCTAATCCTTACACCAACACTATAATGATCACATTTTACAAAAGTGGCACAGAAAATCTAAGAGACTTATAAATATTACACAACTAGGATGTAGCTATGTGAATTTCAGGCTAGACAGAGTAGTTTTAGACCATACCCTTAACCACTATAGTTCAAAAAGAGGGGCAGGGACTTTCCTAACATTTGCAGATGAATGGATGGAATTGGAGAATATCATGCTAAGTGAAATAAGCCAATCCCCAAAAAACAAAGGCCAAATGTTTTCCCTGATAAGTGGATGATGACATATTATTGGGTTGGGGGGTGGGGGGTCAGAGAAGAATAGAGGAACTTTAGATTACAAAGAGGGAAATGAGAGGGAATGGGGAGGGGATATGAAAAATTAGAGAATGAGACAGACCTCATTACCCTATGTACATGTATGATTACATGAATGGTATGAATGTACATCATGCACAACCATAGAAAAGTTGTACACCATATGTGTACATTGAATCAAAATGGAAAAAAAAGAATAAAGTTTAAAATGTCAAAAAAAAAAAAAGAATCAGAAAACATAAGACTAGGTCACCAAATAATAATAGGTTAAAAATCCTATCCTTGGTTATTTGCCTTGAGTGAATGGTTACAGTATCAAGTTTGCACTGAGGACCCTTGGCTAGCTGCATTTCATACAGAAAGACTAAAAAACATTTGAATGGCATAGTTGACAAAAGACTTGAGGGCAGAATATAAATAAATGTCAAAACCAGTAATAAGAAAACCAACAATCCAATTAAAAAATGGGCAAACTATTTCAACAGATTATTCATCAAAGAAGATACAGATATGTAATAAACACACATAAAGGATTCTAAATATTATACAACATTAGGAAAATACAAATGAAACTCCAGATGTGATATCACCACACACTTGTGTGCTTAAAATTAAATAGACTTACTATAACAAGTATTGGTGAGGGTGTTAAAGAATGAAAACCCTAAGAAATACTTGTGGTTATGTAAAATAGCATAACTACTTAAAAATATTTTGGATTTCTTAAAAAGTTAAGTATATATTTATCATCTGAAGTAGCTATAGCCTCAATCTAGATCTCTCTAGGACACATTGGCAAGAGAAGATTATGCCTTAAAAAGGCCCACCCCTAAAAGTAGAAGAGTAATCAATCCTAACAGATGCATAAAAACCCAACATAGGAATACAAGAAATATGAATAAACAAGGTATCATTATACTCTCTAAAGACCATAATTCACCAGTAAATTACCAAATATCAAATATATTGAAGTGAAGAAATATCAGATAAATAATTCAAAAGAATGATTATAAATATGATCAATGAGTTCCAAGAGAGTACAGAAGAACAACTGAATGCATTAAGAAAATACAAGATATGAATGAGAGATTCAATAAGTAAAGATAATGAAAAAGAATTAAACAGAACTCTTGGAAATGAAAGACATAATAAATCAATTTGAAAGTCTAAAAAGTAGGCCATACTTAGGCAGAATCTCAGAATCTGAAGGCAAAGTGATCAATCATAAACATTTAGAAAATATTAAAGAAAAGAAAATTAGCAACCATAACCAAAATATATAAGAAATCTGGGAGAACACTGAGACCAAATTTAAGAATTATTGGATTTGAAAGGATTGCAGAGGCAGGCTAATGGAATAGATAACCTCTTCAAGGAAATAATAACAAAATTTTTCCAAACCCTGAGATTGGGATGGACATTCAGATACAGGTTATTTTGAGAACCCCAAATAGACAAGATAAAAATAGAACCTCTCCACCACACATTATAATTTAAATGCCTAAGATGTAGAACAAGGATAGAATTATAAAAGCTTCAAGAGAAAAATCTCAGGTCACATTTAGAGGCAAGCTGATCAAAATGACTTCCAATTTCTCAGCACAAACTCTAAAATTCAGGAGAGCTTAGAATACTAAGTTCCAAGCCCTTAAAAAAAAAAAAAAGTCAACCAAGATTGCAATGTCCAGCAAAGCTATTCTTCACAATTGAAAAGAATAATAAAAATAAAAACTTTCCAAGATATAAAAAACTAAAATAATTCATGAATATTAAATTGGCACTATGGAAAATACAGAAAGAAATACTCCACATAGAAGAAGTCAAAACAAACCCATGAATTCACAAATGGACAAATCTCATTGAAAAAGTAGTTAATAAATTGAGAAATAGGACCAAATTAAACAGTAGATATAAATCAAAATGGCAGGAATTAATAAATATCTTTCTATAACAACATTGAATGTAGATAATCTCGATGTCACAATAAAAAGAAACAGACTGGCAGAATGGATTAAAGAATGAGACCCAAAACTATGTTGTTTGCAAGAGACTAATCTTATGGGCAAATCAATGACAAGTTAAAAGTGAAAGGATGGAAATTGATATACCATGTAAAAGGAACCCCAAAACAAGCAGCATATTTGCTCTCTTATTCAATAAAGCAATTTCAATTCAAAATTAATTGGAAGAGTCAAAGAAGGTAACTTCATACTGGTAAAAGGAGTATTCTAACAAGAAGATATAATAATAGTCAATATTTATGCCCTCAAATGTTGATATACCAAATCACATAAAACAGGCACTACTCAAAGATTTAGACACCAGTACAATAATACTGTGTGATTTCAACACACTCGTCTCACCAAAAGATAGATCATCCAGACATAAGTTCAATAAAAACTTTTCAGACCTAAAAAATGTTAAAAAATCAAAAGGACTTAACATACATTTATAGCATATTTCGTCCAACAACAGCTGAATACACTTTCTACTCAGTAACTCATGGAACCTCTCCAAAGTAGACCATTGTAGGCTACAAAGTAACTCTTAGCAAATACAAAACAATTGACAGAATTCTTTGCATCTTATCTGATTACAATGGAGTGAAATTAGAAATTAACACTAAAAACCCTATAAAAACTAAACGCATGGAGATTGAACAAAAAACATTTGAATGCTGAATAGTAAAAGAAGAAATTGGGGAGAAACTTCAAAACTGTTAAAATCAAATGAGAACAGTGATACAACATACCAGAACCTCTGGGACACTATGAAGGTGGTCCTAAGAGGAAATTTTATAGTTATGAGAGCCTATGTATGAAAATCAGAAAGACAAAAAATAAACAACCTAAAGATACACCTCAAGGTCCTTGAAAATCAAGAACAAACCAATGTCAAAACCAATAAGGAAAGGAAATAATTATGATCAGAGCCAAAATCAATGGAATTGAGAATGAAAAAGCAATACAAACAAACAATAAAATGAAGAAAGTTGGTTAATGAAAAGATAAACAATATCCATAAACCCTTAGCCAAACTAACCAAAGTAAAAAAGACCCAAATTAATAAAATTAGAGATAAAAAAGATCAATAAGCACAGATATCACAGAAATTCAGAGGATTAATTGTTCTTTTCCAATGATGAATCTGCTGAGAAAGAAATCAGGAAAACAACCCCATTCACCATAGCCTCCAGAAATTAAAATACCTAGGAATAAATCTAACCATGGAGGTAAAAGACCTCTACAAATAAAACTATGGAACATTGAAGAAAGAAATTAAAGACAGAAGAAGATGGAAAGACTTCCCATGCTCATGAATAGGCAGAATTAATATTGTTAAAAATGACCAACTACCAAAAGCAAGATACATATCTAAATTATGTAATCCTCATCAAAATACCAATAACATTCTTCACAGAACTAGAAAAAATAGTCCTAAAATTTATGGGAAAAAGAAAAGACCCAGACAGAGTAGCCAAAGCCATTCTATGTCAAAAAAGCAATTCTGGAGGCATCAAAATACCTGACTTCCAATTATAGGTATAATAACAAATAGAGGTATAATAACAATAACAATAGAGGTATAAAAGCAAAAACTGCATGTTACTTGCATAAAAACAGACACATAGACCAAAAGTACAGAATAGAAGACACAGAGACAAATCCACCTATCTACAGTCATCTGATCCTTGACAAAGTTACCAAAAACATACATTGGAGAAAAGAGAATCTGTTAAACAAATGATGCTGGGAAAACTGGTTATGCATGTGCAGAAAAATGAGACTAAACCCTTACCTCTCACTCTACACAAATATCAAGTCAAAATGGATCAAAGACCTAGGCATTAGATCAGAAGCTATGCAACTCCTTGAAGAAAACATAGGGTGAACACTCCGATGTACTTTCTCAAAAGGACTGACCTTTAAAGCTCAGGAAATGATGTCATGTGTTCATAAATGTGATAATATCATATTAAAAAGCTTCTGCACAGCAAAAAAGCCAAATAAGAATATGAAGAGGGCTGGGGATATAGCTCAGTTGGTAGAGTGCTTGCCTTGCAAGCACAAGGCCCTGGGTTCAATCCCCAGCACCTCAAAAAAAAAAAAAAATATGAAGAGAAAACCTATAGAATGAGAGAGAGACTACTCTTTTGTCAGAGGATTAATATCCAGAATATATAAAGAATTCAAAAACTTGACACCAAAAAAAAGAGAAAAAGAAAAAAAGAAAAGCTCAATTAAAAATGGCAATTGAATTAAACAGACATTTCTCAAAAGAAGAAATACATATGGGTAACAAATATATGAAAAAATATTCAACATCATTAACAATTAGGGAAATGCAAATCCCTAATTTGCATAAAAGAAAGAGCTTTTCTTCTTTTTCTTTCATCAAGAAAATGAAAAACTATAGTAACAAAAACTGCATGATATTGGCACCAAAACCAGCAAGATAACTGATGGAAGAGAATAGAAGACAAATCCACATGTTTATAGTCATCTGATCCTTGACAGAGGTGGCAAAAACTGGAGTTGAGAAAAGATACTATTCAACAAATGGTGCTGGGAAAAATGGAAATCTGTATATAATAAAATGAGAGATAACTCCTATCTCTCACACTCCACAAAAATCAACTCTAAGTGGATCAAAGACCTAGGAATTAGACCTTGCACATACTAGAAGAAAATGTAGGCCCAACACTTCAATATATTGGCTCAGGAACTAACTTCCCTAACAAGACTCCTAAAATGTAAAAAATAAAATTTTAAAAAATCAATAAATGGGATGATATCAAACTGAAAAGCTTCTTCACAGCAAAGGAAACAATCAATGGGAAAAAACCTCTGCCACGTACACCTCACATAGGGCATTAATTCTCAGTATATACAAACCTCAAAAACCTTAACAACAAAAAATCAAATAACCCAACTGATAAAGAGGTAAAGGAACTAAACAGATACTTCTCAAAATAAGAAATAAGAATAGTAAATAAATATATGAAACATGCTCAACACCTCTAGCAATTAGATAAATGCAAATTAAAATCACACCGTGATTTCATCTCACTCTAGTCAGAATGGCAATTATTAAGAATGCAAGTAACAATGGACTGGGGTTGTGGCTCAGTGATAATGCACCCACCTAGCACATGTGAGGCACTGGGTTCAATCCTCAGCACCACATAAAAATAAATAAATAAAGGCATCATATCCATCTACAACTAAAAATATTTTTTTAAATTTTTTTTATTTAACTTTGATTCATTGAACACGAATGGAGTACAGCTATTGTTTCTCTGGTTGTACACAAAGTAGAGTCAATAATACAAGTAATAATAAATGTTGACAAGGATGTGGGGAAAAGGGTATACTCATATATTGTTGGTGGGACTGCAAATTGGTGCAACCTCTCTGGAAAGCTGTATGGAAATTCCTTAAAAAACTAGGAATGGAACCAACTTTGACCCAGTTATCCCACTCCTCAACATATTTCCAAAGGATTTAAAATCAGCATACTATATTGAAGGAGCCACATCAATGTTTACAGCAGCACCACTCACAATAACTTAGCTATGGTGCCAACCTAGGTGCCCTTCAACAGATAAATAGATAAAAAAATTGTGGTATAGATACAGAATAGAATATTACTCAGACATAAAGAAGAATGACTTTAAGACATTTGCCATTAAATGGATGGATCTGTAGACTATCGTGCTAAGTGAAATAAGCCAATCCCCCAAAACCAAAGGTCAAATGTTTTCACTGCTATATGGAAGCTAAACCACAATAAAAGGCAGGGGAGAGAGAAATTCTGTCAAGTAGACAAAGGGGAATGAAGGGGAGGGAAGGGATAGGAATAGAAAAACAATAGAAAAATCAAATATAATTTTCCTATGTGTATATAGGAGATACCTAAGTGAATCCCACCATCATTTATACCCATAAAAATGGGGTCCTAATTAGACAAGATCTATGTCTTGCCTGTATAATGATATCATAGTGGATTCTACCGTCATATATAAAAAGAACCAATAAAATTAAATTAAATTAAAAATTTTAAAAAAGAATACAAACAATACTAAATGCTGGAGAGGATGTGGAGGAAAAGGAACAGTTTTACACGGTTGGTGGGACTGTAAAATGGTAATAACCACTATGGAAATCAACATTGAGTTTCCTCATAAGACTGAGCATGGGACCCATATGACCCAGTATATCATTCCTCAATATTTATTCTAAGAATTAAAGTCATCATACTACAGTGATTCATGCATCCCATGTTTATAGCAGCATAATTCACAATAGTCAAACTATGGGACCAGCTTAAGTGTCCAACAATGGATAAGTGAATAAAGAAAATGTGGTATATATTCACAATGGAGTTTTATTCAGTCATAGAGGAAAATAAAATTAGGTTATTTGCAGGAAAATGGATGAAACTTAACAACATTATGTTAAACAAAATAAGCCAAACTCAGGCAGTCAATGTGTGTGTGTGTGGGGGGGCAAATTTCATGAAAATCAAAGGGAGATTAGTAGAGTAGAGGAAAGTGATGAGGGGTGGGAGACAGGAGGGAAAGGGGAAATACTGTGGAATTATGTTGGCTGAATTGTATTGTTATAGTGTATGCATGCCTGACTATGTAACACTAAATCCCACCATTATGTACAACTATAATGCAACAAAAAATATAGAAAAATACTATGCACAGTATCTTGGGGTTTTAAAATTAGTACTAAATATGCAATTATTTTTTCATATTTTTATTTGTGCATTATAATTATATATAATGTGGGATTACTAATTTTTATTTTTATTTGTGCATTAAATTATACATAATGTGGGATTGTGTTTTTAAAATTTTTTTCTTAACTTTCCATAGGCCCATTTACTGGTGTGGGAGCTGATATCTGGTGACCTTGACAGGTGGTCTTGTGCATGGAGCCACTGAATCAACTTATTTCTCAACAGATGCCATATGGATTTTTTCAGGATATTTAAAATTGATAATCATTCCAGAATATCAGAGAAGTCTGCTTCTCTATGATATAGAGAAAGGAAACTTCTATTTATGTATGTATCTTGCTTGGTTCATTTGAAGTTGAACCCCAGCTTGCAGAGGCTTATTTAAATTCTTCTTAGTACCTGTGATTTACTTTTAAGAGTCATTTGGCTCTGGTATTGACCAAAAAAAAAAAAAAAAAAAAAAAAAAGCTTGCAAAAAATTTGCATATTTTGAAGTTTTGATGAGTGTCCAGTTAACAAATCTTTCTACCAGGGGATATTTAAGATTCAGTATATACATTCATTATTTAAGAATGTTACCACATTTGTATTTTCAACTATAACTCTTAAATATTTATCTTGGAAATTCATAGATAGATACATAGATAGAAAAATAGTGAACCTAAGCATTCACAACAATCTCTATTAACATTATAATACTGTAAAGATTTCACACATTCTTGAATGTATCAAAGCTTTGCAATATTCTAGGGGAAAAAAAGGACACTGCAAAAGAAAATCAAGCAAATTATGAGTTTGTATTATAGATATGTCATTATAGAAGTATATTTTCTCAATTCCCTTTTGGGAAGTACTGAACTCCTTAAGAATATAGTCAATTTTTCATGTAATTTAATTATACATTTTCTACAGTAAAATACAGTTACTTTGCTATGTTATCATAAACACATGCACGTATGTGATTTATATCTGTATCAACAGACAGAGTTAATGGTCATTAAACATGGTCAGTTTATGTTTTTCATTATGCCCAAAACTTGGTACAGTTCAGCATTCCTACTTTTAGAATTGTATTAGTAATCAAATGAATTTTTATTTATTATATTTCATAGGTATGATTCAATTTCACATTGTATTATATTTCACATTGTGGATTCAGCCCCGGGAAGAATTTAATTGATATCTATAACCAGCTCAAAGTTTTTTTATGAGCTAACAAATCCTAATCCTCAAGACAGAAATGTAAACATGACCAACATTCATGAGTCACCTAATTGTGCTTCCTCTGCTGAAAATCTTTATTTTCACTGTAGCCATATGTGTATCTATATTTACATATACATGCACACAGTTCAACTTGCACAAGCATATACACACATTCAAATGCAGAAAGCAAATAACTATGTATTTATTTGCAAAGAGAAAAGGGTTCAAGTATAATTGTATTATTTAATCAAAAAACAATTTTTAAAGTACTGATTTTTCCTCATGAAAGACGCATGATTATTTCTTTCTATTTTGTAGATTTAAATGCCATAGAAAAAATGCAAAATATTGCTTTTGAAAAAGTATTTAATAATATGCAAAATATCAATGGGGTTTAAAAACTCTATTTTAGATAATTTACATGATATTAAAGACTTTATGTGCACAGTAGCTATTGCCTTTACATTACTTTTATGCCTACAAACCATTGAATAATACTATGTTTTTACTCCTATGCTTTATCATCTAGAAAACAATAATTTATGACTACACCCCACTGTTCAGTTTCCAAAATATCATAAAGGAGAGTCAAATGTATATAGTACATTTTGATAAAACATCATTTTATGTGGAAAAATATAGATGAATGCACATTTAGAAGTAGGTTGATTTCGAATCAACAGCAATTTTCTAGGAATGGATCTACTAACAAGATATATAGGTGATTTTATTTATTTGGGAATGGATTAGGTGGAACAACCAACCATAGAGACAGAGATAAATATTCTCAGAACACATTATGAACACATCCTAACAGAATCCCTTCTATTACACAGTCCTTCTTCAAGGTAAATTAAAAGTGTGCCTTTATATCTTTAAATATTTCTGATATTTTCATTATAAATAATTAATAGAAGTTTCTATATATATTCCAGAGTTCTCAAACTTGTCAAATACTCCACAATAGTGATGGTTACAGATTAAGTTTTTATTATCACAGATGACACAGTACTCTTTTCAATCTTACCTTCCTCTGCATCTACCTACCTTGTTATTTAAGAAAGAAGTGTCTAATAAGAATTCAAGAACTCACTTACACTGCAACGGAGAGGTAATCCATGTCATGAACTGATACAGTGCTTTTCCTATTCATTATTATTTCAAATGAATCTTATGTGATCTAATAGGGGTGGTTTATAAACTGACAAAAATTCAAAGCTAATTTTGGGGAGAGGGAGGAATGGGAGTAACTGCTAACAAGTATGTGGTTTCCCTTTAGGGTAATAAAAAATTCTGGAATTAAATAGTAGTGATGGGTTTACAACCTGTGAATAGGATAAAAAACACTAACTTGTGGACCTTAAAGTAATGAATTGGATGATATATGAAATGTGTCTGAAGTTTTAAAAAATGAAACTAGTTTGTAAAACAAATGTTTTATGAATATGTAACTTTCAGTGCGAAGCTAGTCCTTTATCTAAAATTACTGTCATGATATATTAAACATATTGGTTTCAAGAATGCTCATGATTGCTCATTTGAGAATTTTTATAGCAATTGATTTAAAATCTTTATCAGATTTTTTGCATCTCTCGTTGTTGGCATCTGTTGATTTTCCCTTCTGATTTGAGCTGTGATTTTCATTTTTCTTTATATTTCTGAACATTTTGAATATTACATGAAGAGATTCTGGCTCTTGTTTAAGTCCTGAATAGGAAGTGGGCCTTCTATGGTCTGTGGTTTCAAGGTCTGTTCAGTGTTCAACGTGTTTGCAGTGCTATTCAGATCTGACCCACATGTGCACTACTTAGTGGTCAGTCTGGGGTTCCATTAGAACACCATCAATTATCAAAGTTTTGGAGTAATAATTAGTATCATATACACATATGTGCAGTTCCAAGATAGCCTATAAGTGCAAAAACAACTATCTAGTGTTACTTTCCCACTCTGTCTCCATTACAACCTCAGCTATGTTTCTAGGTTTCTTTATTTTTGTTTGTTTTGTTTTGTTTTGTTTTGTTTTGTTTTGTTTTGTTTTGTTTTGTTTTACCTGGACATCCAGTCAAAACTCACCCACTTTCATAAATGAACCACAGGTCAGTTAGTGGGAAGATCAGAAGAGAAGGAAGGGCAGCTTGGTTTGGATACATTCTTTGGGGGGTGCTTCAGCTCCACTGGAGAGAGAGAGATATTTTCTTCCCTCAGAGTTTTGACTTAAAACTTCCATTGTTGATCACTGTCAGCGCCACTAACCAATATCTGCAGCAAGAAACTTCCTATAGCACAAAAGAACACAGAAGAAGGAGAGAAAAGAGTCAAGGGATTTCTCCCATTTTTTCTGAATTTTTGGAATTCCCTTTCATGCTAGTGGATCCAAGCATGATCTATGCTGCTCTATGATGTTCACATCCTGTGTTCAGGCTGCAATAATTTAAGCAATCAGGAAAAAAAATACAAAATGGAAAAGTCACCGTTGGTTGAACTATGTCTCAGATTCTGGTGTCCTTCTCTGAACCACTTGGTGCTATTTGTTTTTCGGAGTTCTCAAATAAGTGCACTATGAATTATTTACAATTTTATGGTTAAGTTCAATGGGAGTGAAATAGGAACCTGTGTTCACTCCATTTAGCTGGAACTGCAATTCTATAATGCATGTAACATGCAAATATTATATACACAATGCATAATGATGCAATGTACAAATATTATTTAGAAAGAATTCCTGGAATTCTTAAAATATTTTATTAAGACACGTGGGAAACATGACAGTAGTTCATATTCATTCCAAGTTTTGCTTGATTAAAATTTCTTTATGAAATTATAAGGATTATAGGGAATCAAATTATTATTATTATTATTATTATTTTTGCAGTGCTGGGGATCAAGCCCATTTATGCTAGGCAAACATTAGCCAATCAGCCACACTGCCAGCCCCTAGATGAAATTTTAAATACAAAATAAACATAACTGAAAACCTATACATTAATGTTTTAACTTATGACCTAAGTTTGGCATTGTGATAATAGATTGAAATTTAAAATTAAGGTATATGATTTCAAAAAACTTTTTTTTAGGAGGTGGAAGTTTTATGGGGATTGAATTCAGGGGCACTTGACCACCAAGTCACATCCCCAGCCCTATTCTGTATTTTATTTAGAGATAGGGTCTCACTGAGTTGCTCAGCATCTTGCTTTTGCTGAGGCTGGTTTTGAACTTGAGATCCTCCTGCCTCAGCCTTTCGAGCTACTGGGATTACAGGTGTGAGCCACCGTGCCTGGCTCAACAAACTTTTTAAACTTTCCAAGGAAACAAGAAGTAAAATAATTTTGGATGACAAATGGATGAAAAGAGAAAGGCTATGCTTGTCTGAATTGAAAGACTGTACAAACAAGCTCTCAAAATCATAAAGAAAAGTAAAATATACTCTTGTGGGAAAGTAGAGATCTTAGCTGGGTTTAGAAGGACTCTGGGAATGTATATTGGTGTTAACTGAGGTGGGGAAATACTTCCATGAGAGCAGTGTGGCATGAGCAATGTATGAGATGAGAAAATATAAAGCTAGTTAAGACAATTAATTTAAAGTCAAGGGTTTATGCAAAGAAGTAGGTGAATATAGTTAGAAAATCACTTATGAAGCTCAAAAGTATGAATTCAAGTCTGCAAATTTTTATTGGTCATGTTTACCCTGAATACTATGAAATTGACTAAATGAATATCAACAGCTATATTTTCTTCTTCATTTAAAAATTTTGTTTGTTCTAATTAGTTGTACATGACAGTAGAATGCATTTATACATTTTGATAGATTATACATAAATGAAGTGTAATCTCTCATTTTTCTGATTATACATATTGTAGGATCACATCAGTCATGCAAACAGTTTTATTTTCAATTGCTCAGTACCATGTTGTTCGGCCTTTGGTGGGGCAAGAAGGCAAATTGCTTAGGATGCCTGTGTGGGTGGTGAGGCATAATGAATGGTAAATCTAATATAGGGACAATACATGACTATGCATGACTCCAGTGCCAGAGCCAAGACCATAGGAGGTCATTTTGGCAGCAGAACAGCCTTGCACTAAACCTCATATAGTAGACCATCTCCTGCATAAAAACAGACCAATTCTAGGGCCTGAGAAAGGAATCTCAAACCATCATAAGAAAGTTTCTCTGACAAGTTATAGGAATAAATTATGCCCTTTGATATATTCTGCCAGCTATACTCAGAAGAAGAGACAATTTAGTTATAAAGGAACGGAGTTTGTAGCTAAACCTTGTTCTGGATTCAGAGAGCTAGCCTGGGTCCTGATGCTCACAAGATCTATGGTTTCCAATTTTGTAGAGCGCCATGTGTTGCAGACATGTCTGCTTTGGAGGGACCTGTTGCTCACATATTCCATCCTCTGGAATAGGCCTTACTTCTTATCATCAAGCTCTTATTCTTCAGTCCTAATGCTGACTTTTACCTGGTTTTGTTGGTCTGTTTCATGCTTCTTTCTTCCCTGCATGCCTCTTTCATTCTCTCACTTCCTTTAACCTTCTTAAAGAAAAGACTGCTCTGAAAATGATACCCATCTGACTCATTGGAATATGAGGCAGGGAAGTCATCGACCCCCTATAGCCATCTCTGTATTACCACTGCACACGCTGTTTGAGGGTCTACTCTATCATGGACAAGTTCAATACAGAAAACAAACTGTGTGCCTTGTTCTGGAGTGGTGCTCTAAGAAGAGAATAAAATAAATGGAATGAAAGAAATTGGATGATAAAAATACTAAGCAAGACACCACAAACAACAATAAAAATTCATTGTGGTAACACTGAAGCAAGATTCCCCAAACATTTGTTATAGATGACTCTCTCTTCTGTAAAAACAAGAAGTCAGATGTAATGTTTGCATGTTGCATTCCACCTTATTGATTATGTGACAAAAAAGAGCAAGTTCAATCCTATCCAAATTTACCAGCCTCTCTTTGGTGATCATTATAGTGCATTTTATGGAACTATGTCAGTTTGTGACACTCATTTCAAGGCAAATTCTGTAGGATTTTCAACAATACTTGACTGTGTCTGACAACTTTTAAATGTACACTTTCAATTTTAGCACAACCATACTTAGAATATTGGCTTAAAAATGTGGCTTCCCACTGTCCTCAAGATTAGAGCCTCCACACTGTGTCCAGTTCATTCCTCTGTTCACTCTCCACCTTCACTCAGATATTAACTGATTTCTAAAGAGCTATTAATTCAACGTTTCTATAATCAATGCAAATTAACATTGTGTAAAAGGTACTAACTACAATTGCTATGGACATACATATGTTTCATTCCTCGTCTCAAAATCTTAGCATGATATCAATGTTTCTCATGAATTTTTGTTCTGAATATCCTCATAGCAACTAGCATTCTGCTTTCTTAATTTTTGTTTTGTTTTTACTTATATTTCCCAGTGGGAAATCCAATCTGGTGTTATAGTCAGTGAGAAAGAGAGTGCTAATTAGCAGGTGAATGCAATTAGTAGTCACCTCACATATTTTCACGTAACTAGTTTCTGACATATACTCGTAGGACATGTCAGCATTTTTTTTTTTCATTTTGCACAATGTAATCTTAGCAAAGACATCAAAACATGGCAGAAGGGAGGACTATAAACCTAAGTAACTCAATGTTAGTGTTAGAGAGATGGGGAGCTCAAGCCTTTTCTCCAGCTTAGAACATGCATTCTCGTCTTCTCTACCCAGACAATCAAGGCCTTTCTTAGTCTCCAGTGGAGGTAAGACATCATTTTGTCCATGAAACCATCTCTACCACTTCTGCTGTATCATCATGTGCACTCTGAGGTCAAAATTCTCCTCGCTGGACATCCAAGTGGTCGTGAATTCTTCTGGCCTCTGTCAGAGTGTTCTCTGTTATACAATTCTTGCTTTTCATGTTCTGTATACTTAGCCTTTCCAAATAGCCTGGAAACAATTTGAAGAGAAAGATGCTCATTTTTTTGCATATATCACTATGCCTAAAGTAATATTTTATAAACTCTTAATAAGCACTTGCTGACTTAGGATCTAAGTTTCCCAAGCATCAAAAGAGCAAAAGAAAGATTGATGGATGGAGAAAAGGAATGACAGATGAAGAGGTGAAGGACTTATGGACATCAGAGTCAAAGTGAACCTAACAATTCAGACATCTCATTTTCAAGATGAGGAAATGTGGACTCAAAAAGGAGAAATGACCTTTATCAAGGGAAACACTAATTAGTAGTACTGTAATTTTTATTCTGAATTTGCTGACTCATCTGTATGTAATGATTCTCAAATCATTATATGTTCTATATTTTCAACTACGTTTTTACCCCCTCCATCTCTATGTATTTCATTGTAATTATTGTGGGTCTAAGCATACAACAAGTACTCAATGCTTATTAAAATTGCAGTGGAAATATTTGTTTTAACTCTCTCTCATACCACCCATCTTCTGCAGAGGGACAAAAGTGGTTACTCCTTTGAGTTCTGAACTTCTTCCTTCTCTCCACCTGGTTATGGTGAGAACTGATCATGAAAAATGCTCCATCATTCTAAGCCTGTGACTCTGGTCAGATCTATCAGATGCCTTTCCAGAGATTTTTTCCATATTGAAACTGAGGAGAAAGATGACATCCCTGAAGGCAAAGCTGGGAAAATAGGAGCTCAGAGATTCAAAGCCTTGGTTGTAGCTTGGGGATGGGGTGGGGTCAGATAATGAAAATGAAATATATAATAGAATGAAACAAACATCTTTACCCTATGTAAAGGGTATCCTTGCCTATATGAATAGGCAAATTATATGATTCTACTTTGTGTACAACCAGATAAATGATAGTCGTACTCCATTTGTGTACAATGAACTAAAATAAAATTTACAAAAATGAAATATACATTCACAGAGAGGCAAAATAAGGACTAGAGAAGCACCAAACAGAAGTAGCAGTGCCATGCACTTGGCCATACTTCTACAGAGAATTGTTTTTAACCTACACAAGAAGCTGTATGAGGAAGGCCACTTTATGTGCTAGCCCGTATAGTACCATTAGAAACACCTGTGTGTCCAGGCTAACATTTTTTATCTAAACTCTTGTTTCCCTGCTGTTATTGTGCTTGCTTTTGCAAGCATCAAACAGAGCATACCTGTATCTCTCCACAGGTATGTGTGTATGCCTACTCTCACCCCACTTCCATTCTTCCAATGGTCCAAAGCTAAAGTCCCATTAGGTCACTTTTCTTTAACCAGGGAAGACTGTAGTCTCCCCCATTTGCATGCAGACACATAATCCTGTGCAGAAGCCCAGCAGGTGCTTTGAAACAAGCAAAAATCAATAGAAGTATAATATGTTACTGCTAACCTGCATAAGCTGATATGACTTCCTTACCCTTAGTGCCAACCTGCCCCATGCGCACACACAATTTCTATTTGTACGCAGGATAGAAATAAGGCCAGGGAAGACTGCAATGAAAGTCCCTTCACAAATTATGAGAAACCATGCCACCAATGAGTTTCAGGTATCAGTTTATACAGGGATGGGAATTTCTAGCCCTGAAAAAATGAATCTAAAACCAATATCCACAAAAGGAGCTGAATCTGTTGGGTGAGTTACATATTACCTGGATAAATTAGATGTGCTTGGGGGAGGTATTCATTCTTTCAAGTTGGTAGGACAAATTTCATGCTTTGGAACAATTATTTACCAAATGCTAGAGGCCCAAAAGAGATAACACAGTTTCTAAAGCAACTGCATCTAATTGACGGTATAGCTTGTGAAAAATCATTGATCAAGGTCCTTTTGGTACACCATTATGTGCTATATTCACATTGTGAAAAGAGGAGAGAATGAGACTGGCTCCTACCCTTAAGCAGTTTGTAATCAAAGCATAAAGCAGCATCTACTTTTCAGAAGGACCGGAACACAAGGCACATTTCAGCAGAGAATTAGGCCCAGGGGTAAAATATAGATATCTAGTTGCCAAACTGAGGAAGGAAGCAGAAACCTGATTTCAGAAATATGAAAAAAATAACCTGAGGTTTTATACTAGTGGAATAGAGGCAGAGAAAGGAAATGTGATATATAAAGGCAAGATATGATCCACAGCCCTGGGCATGACTGACTCTACAGGAAGCACCTTGCAAGAGCGCAAATCTGAGGAGCAGGCTACCAGGCCAGTTGTCCTAAATGAATGGAGCTCCAACTTCAAGGATTTTCATTCCCTGGGAGTCCAGACTTATAACAATTAAATGTATTGTGTAATTGGAATGTGTGTTATATCAATATTTCTTAAAATTCAGAGCACATAAGTCTCTGAAAATTCTTCAAAATCTAGATTCTGATCTAAACACATTAGTGATGGTTCCAAGAGTCTGCATTTCTAATCTTGCCAAGTGACACCAATGTTGCTGATCTATGGACCACAGACTGAGTAGCAATCAAGAAAATCACGGAAATAGGAATGTTGTGAGAATGTACAGTGAACAATGGGGAAGATCCTCAGAAGGTGGGAATGTGACGTGGACTGATAAATACTAACCAAGAAGACTTCAATTTTGCAATGAGGTTCAACAAATTGGCAAACAGAAACTAGATTTCATTCATTCAAAAAATAATTTATTGAAGCACCATGAATCTCCTAACAAAATACTTGTTATTAGAAAGTGTTCAGATCAATCTGATCACAAGTAAAAACAACAACAGTGTTAGTATTATAGTTTGGATCTCAAATGTCCCACAAAGGCCTACGTGCTAAAGGCTTGGTCACCAGCCTGTGGCACTGAAAGGTGGTGGAAATTTTAGTAGGTGAGGCATAAGAGAAGGAAGTTAGGTAATTGATGGCATGTCCCTGAAGGGGATATTGATACTTTGGCCCTTCTTCTCTCTCCATTTGCTTCCTGGCTGCCATGAAGTAACAGCCTACACAGTACCGCCATAATGTTTGTGCCTCATCACAGACCCGAAAACAATAGAGTAACCAACCATGGCCAAAACCACAGAAACTAGGAGCCAAAGTAAATCTTTCCTACTTTTTAGTTAGTTTTCCTCTGGTATTTTTGTCACAGAAAAAGAAAACTGACTATCACAAACAACAACAACAACAACAAATGAAAGACAATGGGTACATCTATTTCAGAATAACAAATTTTAAAATGCTAGTGATATCATTTATATCTTCAAAATATAAATGGCAACTTGTTTTTCAAAATATGAATTTTTGTAATGTTAACATTGAATTTTCATGTATGCCTCTCTTCTGAGTAGGCAAGCCAACAGGACTGGATGTTCATTCTGCTGGGCCTGTATTTTGCTTGCCTGTTAGAGAAGGCAAATTAAGGCCAAAGACCTTGTTTCCATTGACTCAAGCACCAAATGACCTGTTTCAAGATGAGAATAAACAGCAGTCATGTAGACAGCCTTTAACTGTGCAGCAGGTGTTGACACCTGTGGCCACTTAATTCCAGCCAAGATAATCACTTCTCTCTGAAGGCAGCTGGCTCATATCAAGCATTGTCCCCTATTACTGAAACTATTTGGCAATATTAAGCCATTGCTTTCCCTCAGATAATGCAGCAAGAGAAGGGGATATTTGGATGCCAGGAGGCCACTTTGGTCAACAGTGCATGTGGATTAAGCCACACCCCTAGGACCCTGGCAGCCAAGCAGGGGACACAGCACCTGGACAGCAGGATCCTGAGCCAGACAACATCAGCCTGTGAAGGAGGCCACCTGCCAAGGATGGCATCTAGAATTGGCTGGAAGAAAAGTACTATGTAGGAGGGAAAGCCCATAAAGCACTCTTAGATATGAAGTTAGTGGCATCATTAGGATTCTCTACTAAATTTTGCTACCATCCCCCTGATCCTTCAATTGATTGATTTATTTTTCTTTAGGTTTTACTGTGTGTGGCTCAGTGTATGCATGAGTGCTTGTGATGCAAGGGTGGAAATCCCCCTCCATCCCAATACAAGCAAACTTTTAAGTTCTTCCAGGTTGTAATCACTACAAATAGGTTCCCATTACACTGGAGATTAGCAGATGCTCATTACCATTTATCAAATTAGGCATGAGGAAAGCAAACTGCTAGGGCATTAGCTCTCCCTAATGATACCACTGTGCCCTTATGCTTCAGAAACACTACCCTAACTCTTTCATATATTGTGATCAATATATTTCAATCTCTACTCCCAAGGCTCCAAACAAAAACTTTACATACAAGGCCAATGCAAGTTTGAAATGAGATAACAACAGAGTAATATGGCATTCATAAACTTTGAATGGTGCAATTAGTTGCTGAAGGTATAATAGTTCTGCTAGCCTTTAGGAGAGAGGGTATCTAAATAACTAGACAGATGGATATTCATTCTAATTTTTAAAATCCGCAAAGAAACTGCATTTCACTTGGTGTTCCTATTCTATTTTTTTTTTTTACATCAGTGTGCACTTATTTAGCATATTCTAGCCATTTGTAATGGAATGGATATTCCCCACATCCAGATTTATATATCCAATTTAGGACTACTGAAATTTAATTATTATTATGACACTGTCAAATTATGACACTGTCAAAAATGTGTGAAATTTTAAAATGTATTAAATATATCATTTTCCCTATACTATGTATAAGTTTAGGATCAGAAAATAGACAGCTCATATACAAATAGCTAAAGCTTCCCAAATCCTTTCTTGAGCATTTCCTCAGTTTGTTCTACCAAAGCACTCATCCAAAAAATGTCAAAACATTATTAAAAGCTCTCTTTACAACAACAGCCCTTCCAGGGTTTATGTTTCTTCAACCTGTTTTTTTCTTTTCTTTTTTTTTTCCTGGTGTCTCATGGTACAGAAGGTCCATTTGTAGATGGCCTTGGTGGACAGGAAAGGTGAGAAAAGGAAATTTACTGCAGGCTTTGAATACTCAGTCTGCTAGACATAAGTGGGCTAAGTTCTTTTTCTCTCAAGGAAGATAAACACTGAAAAAATGCAAAATCTTTTTAAATAACAAGCTATGAATAAGAAATTGGGGCAGTGTTGCAGCTCAGAGCTTTATCATGAATTTTTAAGATTATTCAGGAAGCCCAATTTGGTCAGTTGTTTTCCCCAAAGACATAAAAATAAGAAAATAGCAGATATGGCAAAATAACCTATGTCTGCTGTCAGGACAATATGAGAAGAAATTACTATCGCCAGCAAAAGCCATACACCATCTCCAGCTATTGTCTAAGGATCAATATTTCTAAGGTCTAAACCATGCAGCTCCCGAGTTATAAAAGACTTTGAGATGATTTTCAATTGCTAGTGGAATATTGCTTATTAATCTGTCCCTACCCATACTTGGACACACCTAGTAACAATTCTTCATCAATATTTGACTGGATAGCTAAGATCCTAGAGATAAAAATGAATAGTAAAGACCATTTAGAAAATTCCTTAATTTTTACCTGGGGAACTAAGTTGCAGAGCTATTTATATACATGCCTACATACAAATAACTTTGATGCAAGTTTCCTAAATCCCACATGGAGGCTGGATCAAGTACATCCAGAAAATCTAGAATTAAATCCTAAAAATTTGATTTCCAGAGATTTGAATAAGGCAGGAGAGAAACTGAAAGTCAACATTAATATTAAATATTAAGAAAGATGCATCACAGATAAAGTGCTCAATAGTCATTACAGAAAGAGAGTCATTCATACTTCATGGAAGATATTCATTAGTATTTTGCAAAGTGAAAAAATTGATAAGTTAATAGAGTAAATAAATTCAAGCAGTTTGTCACTTTCAAAAAAAAAGAAAGAAAGAAAAGATGCATAATATAACTGAAGGACAATTAGCCCTGGAATCAAAATATTATTCAATATTCAAACATTCAAACCTCAGCTCTATCACCAAGTACATTAAGTAAATCTTTTTTCTGAAAAGATTTTCTGAAAATCCTGAAAATTACAAAGTTAGACTAGACTGTTAGAAACATCTTTTACTGTTTTATGTAATAAGTCATTCTTGAACTTAATTTCTAATTTTTGCTTTCATGTTTACATGTAAAAGCATAGTATCATTCATGATTCTTTTCTAGATCCTTCAGTGGCTTCTCTTTCTCTTCTTGGTCTCTTAAATATTGGTCTTTCCACAAGGTCAGCTGTTGGCCTTTTATTTTCTCACATAATATTTCTGTTTGAGACTATGTCATTAACAATTATAGCTTTAATCATAAGCCATATGTATCTGATTTCTTAATTCTATTGTGATTGATTAAATTGTTGTCAATTCTCTTTACTAGTGCATATTAATTTTACAGAATGGTGAGTTACATTGCAGCATATTCATACCTGCATGTAACATACTTTGGTCATACCCACCCCCATATTACCTTCCTCTTTCCTTTCATGTCATCTTGGTTTTTTTTTTTCTAGACTCTACATATGAGAGGAACCTTGTCATGCTCACTTTTCTGAGTCTGGTTTTCTTTTACTTAACATGATGATCTTTAGTTCCATCCATTTTCCTGCAAATGACATGATTTTGTTCTTCTTTATAACTGAATAATACTCCATTGTATATATACACCACATTTTTGTTATCCATTCATCCATTGACAAGCACCTAGGCTCTTGTGAATTATGCTCAATAAACAGAGGTATACAGGTGTCTTCATAATATGCCAACTTCAATTCCTTCAAATATATATCCAGGAGTGCAGTCAATTCTGTCATTAAAATGTCCATAGGATATTCTCCTATTCTCATTCCCATTCCTTCAATCTTGAATTTCAAAAATTTCCCCAATCTTGTGTCTGTCTTCAGCTGTGACCTCTTCCAATCCATCCCCTCTATGGCTATCAAGGTCTTTCTTGAAATGTAACCTGACCAAGTCTCATTTCACACACCCCAATTTAACACTTAAATTTATTTCTCCATTGACCTTCCTTTAACAGGAAGATACCTAATATTTTTCCAGTTTAATTTTCCACATTTCCTCCATGTTTTATGTCCATACCAGCTACCTCAAGGATTTGTCTTCCTTAAACATACTAGCATTTCCCTGAATCACTACTTATAATTCAGTGAAATTAAATGCCTCTCCGGAAGTCTGATCTCCAAAAGGGCATGGGTTATATCTGTTATTTTTACATGTTTGGAGCTCAGTCTAGCATCTGGCACAGAGTAAGAACTCAGTAAGTGTTTACTGAATGAATGCATTTGGTAATTAATTGGTAAGCAAGATACAATGAAAGTGGGATGACATCATGTTGACAATTTTAAAGTGTTAAACACTAAGAATGTATTATGCAAATTATCTCTTAAAATGTTTGATATTATTCCCATGCAAGCTGTGGTATCAAATAGAAATAGAACTATAAATATAGATCTGTGATTCACCTATCTATGTACTCTCCTGTCCTAAAATAAAGCTGAAAAATATATAAGCCTCTTCAGGAAGACATCAATACAGCTGTGCTGAATTCTTAGTGCTAGACCAGCATTTACAGCTCTTTGTATTAGCTGTCCTAGAATATAAATCCTGCCCTGGCTCTTAATTATTCAGATACCAAAGGATACATTTACTACTTCTGCATTATAGCATGTTAGTCCAAGGCCATTTTAACATTTCTTACATTTATTTTGTATGTGTTCTATTTCTTAAGAGGTTTAAACATTTAAAATCTGTAGAATGCTATATATTTTCAAACAGTTTTCTCTGACATTAAGGACGTTTATCTTTCTTGGGTTGTTATCTAACATCCCCAGTTAGCCCCTTACACAATTCAGTGGACATGTGGGCTGCATATTTGAGGTAACTAATCTTATGCCATCTGGTTTGGCTATGGAGGATTTCTTAGTAGTGAGTCTCGCTTGAGAGCTACTAAGGCTCTAACTAGCCATGCATCTTACAAATTTGCTCCTTATTCCCAAGCTCTGGTGATGTAGGTAATCATTTAAGAACAAAAGACTTCAATTAGGGAAGTTTTGCATTTTTGTTCTTATGCTGTTGCTATTTCACAAGTATATATTATTTTCCCAAATAGACAGCAATTTTGATCTGAGGGTTTTCTTTCCCTATAAATCTCTTCCACTCTGCTAACACCTGCTTGGATATGGGTACAAAGTTAGAAATTACTCACAGAATTTCTCAGGAAATCCTCATGGACACTGAAGTATCTACTCTGGAAAGTAACCGAGTAGATGGATTCATGGCTGATTAAATTTTCACAAGAATTGACCATTAATGAAGTAATAGTCCACATAAGATTTCGACATTTTCACAAACCTCTGGGGTTTTATCTTATACCTTTGCTATAAAATCCCTGAAGGAATTCATTCAACAAATAGGCATGAATGTCTCCCATGTGTCTCCTACAATTTTAGGCTTTAAAAATAATATATTGGACAAAACAATGGCATTTTCACTTTTCTCTTAATTCAGTGTGTAGCTTTAAAAACTGTTCTTAAAACTGACAGGACCTCAGATAACTAAGGATAATGATGGCCCATCTGGTACATATTCTTATGAGATTTACACTTCTTTCTTCTTTTCCTTTCTTTTCCTCTTATAACCAGCTTTTCTTATTGTGATGAAGGGGGAAAAAAATCAGTGTTCTGCCTTGCTAACTTCTAGTCACAAAGACTCAGAGAGAGAAAACTTACAAATGAGAAAGCAGGAAATTACCAAATATTTGTGAACAACTATTATATATGGCCCATTGATTTGCTTATCAAACACTTGTTGAGCACAATCCAGGCTAAGATAGCTGAATAAATAAATGTAAAGTGAAGAAGTCCTTCCCTCAAACATTTTCAACCTCGTTTGAGTCTATTTTTCTGATGTACCAATAGTCTAAATGGTGACTAATCACTGTCACACCCAAGTCCTCCAAAGGGAAAAGCAGCCCATTGCCCAGTGTGTTCAGTTTTGACAGCCTTCAATGTACAGAGAAGGAAAAGATTAGCAACGAGTAAAATCTCCTCATCTGTACTCTCTGGCCTCTGAGCAGAAATGTTAGCAAACTGCTAAGGCTGCCTCATTTAATGATTAGATGGCTAATAACCTGGAATTGGGAGACTGCATTTGGAAAGTCCAAGAACAGGAAGAACTTTGACTGTCGTAAAGATCTGCCACACCTTTCCCGGAGTTTATTGATTCTGCTTTTTTTTTATCATCAGAAGGTCAAGCATGCTGAGCTGACAGAGCATGTCCCATTTAGGAAATTCTCTATCAGCACATTGGGTTGATCCTGCTTGAGGTTTTTTATATTCCTCATGCCCTGAGGATCAGTGAGAGGAAGCTTTTGGGTTTAATAACAAATGTAAAAGCTCAGTAAAATGAAAAGCAGAATCCAGGTCCCTCAGCTTCCCTAGAGCAAGACAATATTGCTTTTATAGATTATATAACACAGCTCTCCTGATGCCATTCTCCTGTTGAAGGAATGACAATGACCTTCTATCACTTATGAGATCGTGTTTAAACTCATTCACTTCACTTCTGTGGCCTTAGTAAAACCTGGACCTACACCTTCCTGTGCTGAGTATCTTTTGTCACACTGGCCCACACAGTCTCGACTTTGTAAATACCAACCCCCCACTCCACCTTTTTCCCAAGAGTTGAAGGGTTCCTTTCACATGGTTTGAACAGTTTGAATACAGTTTGAACTCCTGTAGTAATCTATACACCTTTCACACGCTGAAGACAGCACAGCCTGTCTTCCCCACTTTCCTCACTACTTTGTTTGTGAAGACAGCTTCAGGGTGAGAAAGAGAAGAAATCTAAAGTGCCAGAGCACTCAGGACTAGAACAAGCTCCAGTGTCTTTTATCAATGTGATCCCCTCATGTTCCTCTGTGATTCTGAGCCTGCGTTTTTTCATAAGGAAAAGGAAGAAATGTCCCTTTCTATTGCAATGTGTGTACATCTCCAACTTCCAAACTAGGTCATGGTTCCCTGAAGATTCATAGCAAGTTTTCCTTTCCTTTGTATTCTTCAGAGTCAACAATTAGTACTTAATAAGAACTGTGGAATTGCCTAAACACATACATATTTATAATGGAATATATACTCTTTGGTGTATCCAGCACCCATTTGGAGAATTAACCCAACAGAATTTTGTTTGGTTCCTGTTGTTTGGACAGGGTCGGTCCCCACCCCCATTTTCCATATAGGTATATGACTCACACTGATTAGTTTGGGGGTGTTTGTTCTTTCTCTATTTCTCTCTCTCTCTCTCTCTCTCCCTCCCTCCCTCCCCTCCCCCCCTCTTCCTCTCTCTGTAGTTATGAGATATAAGGACCTAGTAAACTTAGATACATAAAGAACCTACTGGAGAACAATGACTTCTTTTTTTACTTATACCGAAATGATCACACTAATATTGTATTGTTATAGTTTGACTCAGGAATCCCACCCTGATGTATTTATACAAAGGAAATTGGTAGAAAAATGTAAACACACATGATGTTCATCTCAGCAGGATGTGATGGTTGGGGCTAAATTTCTAACATAGGGGACTGGGTAATTAAATTATTGTGTATCCACTCCATGGAACATTATGTTGACACTGGATTTATAATTATAAATTTAGTAATATGGAGAATGTAAAAACCAAAATTATATTAAAGAAGCAGAATACAATGTGCAGATATTGTTATTGCAACCAAGTATTACATGTCTTTATATAGGGGGAGAATTGAAAGAAAGAAAAATAAAAAAAAAAACGAAAGGAAAGAAAGCAGCAAGCTATGCTATGTAAGTTATTTGAGAACAGAGGTTTTTACAGTTTTGTTGACTGTTCTAATACTAGAACCCAGAATAACACCTGGCACATAATAGATAATTAGTATTAATGAATGAATGAATGAGTATAGGTTATGATTGGTGGGATTGTAGGTGATTTATCTTAATATTTCCTTTTTCATTATACTGATCTCTATAGAAATAAAGGGAGGGGGATGAAAACAAAAAGAAAGATGTGTTTGTAACTGCAACACATTCTTGATTCTTGCATAGACAATTCTGGGGTAACTTCAGACAAGAGGCAAAAGGGGACAAGGTGCAATGGCCCTGGGGTATGTTATCTTTTCTCAAAATACTCACTGGGATGGATGCTATCATCACCCTGTGTGTGAAGAGGTGGGCTTGGAGAAGCAACTTACTTATGGACATCCATGGGTTTTCTCTCTTGGTCACACCGCTACCTGTCCTAGGTGGTTGCTATCTACTGAAACAAGTCTTTGAACCCAAAGTGAAAATAGTCTGTGGACACACCATGATCACAGATTCTATAAGGATTGACAAGCTAGGATTGAAAATAGTGGACCAGAGAGAGGCCAGAGTAAGCATGACAACCACTCCACTGATTCCTTTAGAATTCTTCCGGCTTACAGAAGTACAAGGCAAAAAGCAGTTTTTAAAATAGTTACAATAAAAAAAAAAATCTATGAAAGCTGCACAGTCCCCTGAGCAGGGGCTGAGTGGATAAACCGCTCCTCCTCTAATTCTCCAGATTCTGACTACCACAATTGATAGAAACGCAGTGTCAAGGCACTGAATTGTGTTGTCTCAATTTATGAAGCTGCAATCTCCCATGTATTCCAATGCTGATGGGTTGTGCTAAGTGATTGGATTTAAAGTGAGCCGAGAAAGGTAATCAGCATTACAATTTCATGCGAGGATGGCCTCTTTATCCTTATATGTGTGGAAGTAAATGACAGTAATGGGATCTCTTTATTATTAATTCGGCTAAGTGTTCTTCTCTATCAACTTCAGATCAAAGAAAGACAAAAGTCTAATCTTTGTGGAGGGATGCTCTGTGGAATGCTTTATGAGCTCTAATGAAGGGCTCTTTCCATACAAGAGCCATGAGCTGGCTGTGCATGTGAGTGTGGATGTGCATGTACACACTTGTGATGGAGACTGGGGGACTTAGCAGGCAGCTTTTTCACTCCCTTGGTTTTTGCCTAGAATTCTTTGTGTCCAAAGACTAGAAACACCAATAGTGGCAAACTATTTAGATCAATCTGAGAAGAACTCAGGTGGATTCAAATTCTCTTGCAATATCAGAGATTCAGACTAAAAAAACTAAACTGTCATGTCCTCATGCTATTTTTTTATTATTATTATTATTTTTTTGGTCAATGGGTAGTTACAGGGAGTAAAAATTAGAATGTAGCATAATTTGTGATTTCATATTAGGAGTAAGTGCAAGAGCCAATGGCTTTTTATTATCATCTCTAAAATTAACCTCAAGAATTCTGGCCTATTGTTTTAAGCTTTTCATATCATCATGTCTTATACTTTAAAATAGTTAGGGAATAAAATGACAAATAGGGCAAAATAAGCCTATTCCATCCTTTCCCCTCTTCTCCTTCTCTTTCTTTCACTTCCTGTTCTCTCTTTGGCAGGATTCCTGCTCAGCACCCTCACTGTCACTTCTACTCAATCCCTACTGCCCACTAACGTCTGTCCAGCACAGGATCATTTTTGCTACTTTGAAGTGATTTTTGCCCTTTTTTCTTTAACATTCTTCATTTTAAAAATGGCAAACAAATGGGATTATTATTAAGATTAAACTATATAATATATACATAATGCTAAAAGAACATAATTTTTATTATAGTGCTCCCATAGACAGGGTTTCAGACCCCAGTGTATTTACCATCAAATTTCCATTAAGACCAACTGAATGAGAGACAATGAAAAGAACTGATCAATGTTGAAAACTGAATCAAATGTTATTTATGGGTCAGAATATGAAAACTGAAATCTAGTAACTGGCTTTAGCAAATCAGAAGTTGTTGGTAATCTTTTTTTTTTTTTTTTTTTTTGGAACCAGGGATTGAACTCAGGGACACTTGGCCACTGAGCCACATCCCCAGCCCTATTTTGTATTTTATTTATAGACAGGGCCTCGCTAAGTTGCTGAGGCTGGCTTTGAACTTGCGATCCTCCTGACGCAGCCTCCCAAATTGCTTGGATTAGCCACCACGCCCGGCTAGTTGTTGGTAATCTTGAGAAAACAGTATTAGGAGGCTAGTAATAGTGAACACCTAACTGAAGTTCTCTCACAAAAGCATGGTAGAAGAGAGATCAAATACACTGTTGGCAACTCTTGGGTTTTGCTGTTGTAAGGAACAATGAATGAGTTGGTAGCTGGAAAGACATCTAGGCTCAAGAGAAGACTTGCCAGTGGGCTGATCAGGAGCATTCAGTAGAGAGGAGAGACAATGGTGCAGAGGAAAGACTGCTGGAGTGTCTTTGGTGAAGCAAAACTGGATGAGATGGGGTGCCATGAGGAGGGGTTGGTACTGGAGAGCTGCACAAACACTTCATTACCATGGTAGGATGGATTGCAGTGCAAATGCTAGAGGCAGGGTGGGTGTTGTAGAGGGGGCTGCTTAAAGTTTTCTCCTAATTGATTGCTTTCTTAGAGAAATTGGAAGCAAGCTTAAGAAGTGCAGAGTGAGATGGAGTTTAAATGAGATGGGAAGAGGCATGAGATGTTCACCTTGAACCATGGAAGAAGAAAAGCACTATGATTTCCAGGCAGCATTAGAGTTCTGCCAAGGTCAACTGTTTTTAATTAAAGAGACAGGCTGGTGGCATAAAGCAGAAGGCACTCTGGATTTCCTTGGTTCTCAGGCTTTCTACTAGATGAGTACAAAGAATCAAGAGTAGGCAAGGAACGTGGGGCAAGTACTAGGGAGCAGTAATGACGGAGGGCCATGGACCAAGGGAACTGAGAAGACAGACAGGCACTAAAGGGAGGGAGGACCAACATCAGGTCCAAGCATGGCTAGAGTCCTCCATACAGAGAGATCTGAGAAGGAGAGACAGTGCCAGTGTGCAGTGACTGAAATTGGAGTTGTGGAGGGGCTATAGTTAATGGGCATGCAGAGGCATGGTGTATGGCCACAAGAGTCTTGCCCCAGACACCTGCAGGGCTTGCTTCTTGCTTCTTTAGGGCTTCACATCTAAAACCACTTTTCAGAAAGACCTCCTCTCCTTTGCCTATTTAAAATTGTGGCTTCTCTCACCCTCATCCACACTTGGCATTCTGTCTCTTCTTTTATATATCCTCAAAGCTCAGAAGGACCAGGATTTGTTTCTATTTTGACACCTGCAGCTTCTAGTGACTAGAATATTGCCTGCCACAGAGAAGACTTGGTACTCAATATATTTCTGTTGAATGACTTGAATAAAGCAATATTGTATTTCAGTCTGGCAATCCAAAACAACCAGTGGGTTCTCTCCATTGCACATTTAATTTCAGATAGTTGAGCTTTCTGAATAGTTTAAGAGAGATTCATGAAATTCTGATTAATTTTAACTGTTTTAAAACAGGAACATCCCCCCAGAAAAAAAATGGAAAAGGAGGATCTGTTTTTTATTCTAATTTGAATTAAATGGGACACAAATCATTTTTCTGCCATTCTGCATCATTATTCTGCAACTATTAGATTCTCCTGAGGTAGGTGTGGATTTTGGTTCTTTTGCAAAGAGGCCTGGTTTACAATAATTTTAGCTGTATCCCCCCCCCCCTTTTTTTTTGTCTCTCTTTCTGTCATGTGAACAACTATTACTCTGCACTACTGTGTGTGTTCATTCCTGAAACTAACCATTCCTGAAACAGCACCTATTCCCACCTTTAATTTGCTGTTTTAATATATTTTGAACCAATTTTTAGAGGATTTCTGTGAAAGAAGAAATCTTATAGACAGAACATGAAGGCTCTAGGGCCACTCTGATGAGTCAGTAACACTGATTTTCGTTATCTTCATTTCCTACTTTTGTTTTTCTTAAACTGTGTGCGAGAAAGGTGAGATGGACAGTTGTTTGAGTTGTAAAGAGGTGAGAAGTTACTATAACTTGGGTCATATGGTACATGGAGCCCTTGACTCTTCTCATGACTGCCTCCTCCATCTATTCATACAACCAACTCTGTGCAGATCAAGCTCAACACATAAGTCACCATGAAAATGTACAAGAAGGAGAAGGGCACCAATAAAGGTCTTCTAATTAGAAAAACCCTGTCCTAAAAATACGACCATCAACTAAAGTACCATAGATCCTTAAGACAATGTGCTATTTGAAGACCTGTTATTACTGAAGCAGCAAATGGTGGAACATTAAGAAAAAGGAGAAAATGGCACATTTGAATAGTTTTAAGGATAATGAAAAAGTCTGTAATAAATCCTGAATAATTCACCTGACCTCGATTTCAATAGCAAAAGTAATTCATGCTGAGATAGACATTTGGTTACTTTTAAAATATTCCTATATAGTTTCAAGTATTGTACTTACAGTGTTTGTTTTTCTGCCATGTAAGAACCTCAGGTATACTTTATACTTTTGAGGAGAAAACAGCCACCGGAGAGTAAGAAAACCAGAGTTCTTTTACTTGTCTCCTATATAAACTACGTAGATTCATGGTCCCTTATGTTTTCTGGGCCTTAGTTTCCTCACCTATAATGATTCCAAAGTCTCTTGGGATCTAAATTCCACAACACACTGCTGCTGGATTGAGGAGGAGGAGCAGAAGGAAGAGAAGGTCTGGTTCTACCAGGAGAGGGCAGTGTTACCTAGACAAGCCGTCAGCACGAGTCCCGGACAGATGGAGCAACGAATGCAGAATTTAAGCAGAATTTAGAATATAGAATGGGTAACTAACTACTGCTCCCAGGCTTGAGTCACCAGACCACAAATGCTTCTCCAGAAAATAGCAATCTTAAGTAAGTGTAGAAATGCACTCCTCCTCAATCATTTGCCACTATTCCCAAAATGGTCACATTACTCATTTCTATTGGAATATGAACAGGAATTTAAACTTCTACAATCTGTGTTGTTTTCTGAAATTTAAAGTTTGTTCTATGAATACATTCATTTATATAAAATACAGCAGCTTGTCTATACATATTTGAACATTTCAAAATTACAGTTGAAAGTAGCAGATTTTTCCTCCTGCAAAAATATTTAAGAAGTATTTATAAAGTTTGATTATGCTTAATATCATGCTGAGGGAGGAAAACTTAATTGCACTTTTTAATATACAAATAACAAAAGTCATTGGCTTGTGACAGACAACGTCATTTTAAAATTCTGAGTGTATAAAGCACAGTCACAAAAATGAATGAAATCTGAATCTCAATCATCTTACAATGTTTGACACCTCTCATTAGGGTGGGCCCCATGTAGGTCACATAGTTATTCAAGAAATGGATCCCCAAATAGCGAGATCTGTCTAGCGGGGTAAGAACGATGTACATGAAAGAGTAGCAGGATTAGGTAGTTTAAGATGTTATCTATTTGATACAAATAATTCAGTAGAAGATATGAAAGCAGTTGCTGAAAATTGACAAAACAGATGAATGAAGGTATTAGTATGAAATACTGAGTCTTTGAGGAGGAGATGCCATTTAACAAAAATTTTAAAAAAAGGAAGGGAAGGAGGGAGGAAAATTGGGTAACATGTAAGAAATACCGTAAAGAGGAAAAATGCAATGTCCATATAAAATATAATTATTATCATCATTACAACCTTGGGGTTCATGATTGCCTATTGACCTTGTTCTTGGTGACCCTCTGAAGGCACTTAGGTAGAGCCATTCAACTTCTACTATGTTTTTGACCTCTACAAAGATAGATGTTCTACTTACCTCCTCTTTGATTAATATGAATGCTGAAGACTGAAAGTTAATACAGAAATATGTAATTACAGGAATGCTAATACAAGAATGATGTCATCCCACCTGAGCCCAGGAAAGCCTTGCACTGTGCCAGTCACAGCCTAGACAGCAGCAATCTGTCTTTCCATGCAGTGCCCCTCTGATGCTATTCTTGGCTATGAGACTGCTCCCTTTTAGGGGGAGTTAAAAGTTTCTCAGATCAGAAGAAAGCCCTGCTACTGCAGAGAAAATAAAATCATGCTTCTTTCTACCCTGCACCCCTCCTTCTCTTTTGCCTGTAGCCACTATAAGTGCAATAAAATGTGAGAGTGGGAACGAATTGCTATGGCAACAAAGTGTACTCTAATAATGAAGATGGTGTCTAACAACCAGGAACAGCTAGAACTGTAAGGGAGAAAGAGAGAAAGTGCACCTTAAAGAAGTGGCACAAAAAAAAAATTTAAAAGTTTAAAGTTTTCCATTTTCCAGCCTATATATTTTGGCTGGGGGACATCCTAACATGGATGCTTTATAATGCTTTATTTTTTATAATTTGGAGGTGGGGAGATGCCTAAAAATTCCTGAAATCAGGCAGAAGATTTTGCTCCCTTACCCAAAGGACTTAAAATCAGCATACTATAGCCACCCAGTCACATCAGTATTTATAGCTGCTCAATTCACAATGGTCAAGCTATGGAACCAACATAGGTACCCTTCAACAGATGAATGGATTAAGAAAATGTGGTATATAAACACAATGGAATATTACTTAGCCATAAGGAAGAATGAAATTATGGCATTTGCTGGTAAATGGATGGGACTGGAGACTATCATGCTAAATGAAATAAGCCATTCCCAAAAAAACAATGGCTGAAATATTCTCTGATTCATGGATGCTAACCCACAACAAGGGAGAATAGAATAGAATTTCATTGGATTAGACAAAGGGGATGAAAATAGGAAAGAGTAGAATGAATCGGACAAAACTTTCCTTTGCTCATGTATGGATACACGACCAGTGTAATTCCACATCATGTACAACCAAAAGATGGAATCCTAACTGAAATGGGTTGCACTCCATGTATGTATAATATGTCAAAATGTAAGCTACTGTCATGTGTAACTAAAATAGCAAATTTTCAAAAAGGAAAAAATAACTTTAAAAAGAAACATGGGGCAGTGTGCAGTCATGAAAGATCTGTGTATTTAGACACTCTGCTTCAAGTTTCAGATTCCTAGGGCATGGTCCAACTTGTTTGACAGGACAATTCTTTTCTGCCTAAGAACTGCTTTAGAAAAATGGTTACTGATTGAAAGTGGGCCTTGAAACAATGTATATTCACCATCTAAGTTGAAAATCTTTAGGAAAATAGGGAAGAGCTGGTGAGAATCAGCCATGGGGTTTAAGTAAATTGAATCTACTCCATTTAATTGTTAAAATGTTTTAAATTGGGATATTCAGAATTGACTAGATTATGATGTAAAATAAACCAAACTCAACATTTGAGTGGTTTAAGAAACAAAAGTCAGTTTCTTCTTCATAATTCTCAGTACCACCTAGGGAGAGTACTCAACTCCATGTGCTCCACATTCTAGGAGGAACATGGAATTTTGTCAGGGTGGGGGCATGGTGAAGATGAATATTTGAAGACCTTGTACCAATAATTAAATGCTTTGAGATAAAAGTGACAAACATCACTAGTGTCATCCCTAGCTATAATATGTTGGCTAGCACCATCCTGTTCAATTTCAAGAAGTTCATGAATGATATTCTTCCTATGTGTCTGGAAGATGAAATGTAGATACGGGTACAGATGAACAAGATAAATCAAATATAGAATGAATGCTTGAGGAATTTTTATATAAGGTATGTGTAACAAAGTTTTTACTTAAGATGCATATTTATGTTTTCTGGCAAAGTGGTGCGCCTCTGTGTTATATACAAAACAGGTTTATTCCCTCCAAGAATGTGTATGTATGAAGACAGGGAAGTGGTTTAAGCATTCTGGAAAGTATCAGTAGCGGCAGCCAGGCTATTTGGACTAATGTTCCAACAAGCAAGAGCTCAGTAGCAAATTTTTGCAAAGATGTGGGTTGAGACCCTACCATCCATCCAAAGGTGAAAGATGGATCTAAGAATGAGTTTTCTCAGAATCCGTGAGTTGCCAGAACCTCGTGACAGCTGTTAGTAAACTCGTTTCCTCTTCCAGATCTTTGTTAAAGGTATTCCCTCAATTTAAAATAAAAACAAACCAAAACAAAACCTGTTTTCCTATTTTCCCTTTCTTAAATTCTTAAAATCTCTGAAAAATCTGAGATTCTGATTGTTAGAAAGCTCAGCAAATGATAATTGTGGTCCTCAGTTCAAGCCACATTGCTATTTATTCCATTTTTGAATTCCCACTGATTTATAATTAGTATGCATTTCTTTAAAAAAAATGGCTCCCTAAAATTCCAGATTCCACTTTTTCACCACATTCAATATAAGAGCTGTGATCATAGTAGCTAGGCTATTTCTCCTGACTAATCTTTCCTAGCACTTAGTACAGACCTATTAGTAAAGCTGACAGACAATACATAATTATTGATTATGCCAATAATTAGGAAAGGAAGAAGAATTTTTATTGAGAGCAATGGACTAGGCTAATGCAAATACACTTTAGCTAACTGAGTTGTCACTAAAGCTTTATTTTAAAAGACTGCTCTCCTATTTGGAGTCTATCACTGTTCAGTTTCTTTAAGACTCTTCCAGTGAGGTAGGAAAAAACGGTAAAAAAAAATTTAAAAAATCTTAAAAAGAGAAAGTGAGCAGTAAGTGATGGGAAATAAGAATTGAGGTGGGGGTGTATAGCATTTGCTTAGCATGAGAGGTCCTGGGTTTGATCCCTAGAACCAAAAAGAAAAAAAAAATGAAACTTGGGAGCCTGGAGTTTCAATTCTATTCTTGGCTCTGCCATGTACAGATAGGCCTAAACACCTTCATACAAAAGGATGATGCTCTCAAATGCCTGGCCTGTTTTACAGAGTTTTGTAAGGACTGAATAAAACCATGTAAGTAAAAGCAATCCAAAACTTTTTAAATACTTTAAAAATACAATTTTCAAGTGGGGTCATTGAGAAGAACCTGACTCGTAAGTCTTTTGTGTTATGTGAGAAATTTCAGGAAGGGTAGGGAATATGTCATAAACCCCTGACAACACAAGTTCTGAGCTCTTTGAAAGCATTATATCTAATCAGCACAAGGTCCTGTTGCTAATTGCAGGGGGTTTCTCCCTGGGCATTCAGTTCAGTTTGTAAAGTGTTATATTTATAACTTTCTGAAGCCTCAGTCCCTCTCAGAATCCCAGGAAACAAGAGTGTGATCTGATTGTGACTGCAGATTGCAGGTTGATATTGCCAGGCTGGTGGTGATTTCTAACAAAAGCAAAACAGCAGGTATCACTGAGAGAAGGGCACTAAAGCTTTCTGCAGCTCTAAGAGAGTTGCTTCCTCTTCTTCCTTCTCCTCCTCCCTCCCTTCCTCTTATCCAAAGAGGAAAGAACATGGCTGGAGCCAGAATAAGCCTGCTCACCTGTGGCATGCTCACAGGGGCTTGAGCAGTAGCAAATGAATTACCAACGGGTGGGGTTTGAGGGCTGTGGATGGAAAATAATAGGAATAGGAAGCATACACGGATTCCAGGGATTCCACAGAAAAGAATACTACTATGGTGGGGAATGAGGCAGAGAACACCAGTGTAAAAGCAGAAGAGCTGGGTTGGAGACTCAGTGCCAACTCTGCTAGCTCTATCCTTTGTCTCTTGGAGCATTAGATTTCTCGTCAGGATTTAAAAACATAGTAAACTAGGAGCTATTTCAAAACGTTGGTATAAAAATGAAATGATAATGTTTATGAAAGGGCCTTTCTTTTCATAATAATCAGTAGATAATTCATAATTAGAAAATAATCAGTAATCATTAATAATAATCAGTAGAGAATTCATAATTAGAAAAGGGCAATATTGTGTCAATTTTCTGTACCTTCTCAAGAGATCCAGGAATGGGAATTATGAACGACTGTGATACAGAAGTAGAAAAACAGACCTGAAAGCAAAGGAACTTACCTGCAATATCATGAACAGAACATAGCCTGAGAGATCCACAGTGGGGACAGAAGATTTAGAGGCTTATGGTTTGATCATGGAAATTCTGAGGTTGTGGTTGTAACAATACTCAGTAAATGATAATTAGGGTCCTGCAAAGATGTCCATATCCAAATTCTGGAAACTGTGACTATGTTTTTTTGCACAGCAAAGGGGAATTAACATTGAAGATGGAATTAAGTTTTGCTAATCAGTTGACATAAAAATAATATTAACCTAGATTATTGAATGGATGTAATATAATCAGAAGGGTGCTTAAAAGTGGAAGAGAGGGCCAGAGAAACAAATGCAATGACAGAAGGAGGGTCAGAGCTATATAATGTGAGAATAACTCAGCCAGATATTGCTGAAGATGGAGAAGAGGGACCAAGAGCCAAAGAATGCAGGTAACCTCTGGGACCTGGAAGAGGCAAAGGCATGGATTTTTATATTTCCTCCCATAACTTCTAAGCATGCAGCTCAGCCTATGCTTTGATTTAAGCCCACCAAGATTTGTTCAGGACTTTTAACCAACTATGAGGTATAAACATGTATTGTTTTAATTCACAAAGTGTGTAGTAATGACATAGCTACAACAGAAAGCTAATATAATTCTCAAAATAAAATTTTAATGCTATGTAAGATCTTTAAAAATGTAATTTTAGTTGATAGTTGAGTCTGTAAGTGAAACAAAGAGATCAGAGGGTTGATTTAAACTGTAAAATGGGCATGAAGTTATTATCATTTTTAAACATTTGCCCCACAGCCAAAAGAAACATAAAATTTGAGAGAACTACCTCAGTTCAATCTCTTCACTTTGCTGAGGCCCACGTAATCTTTCTGTAATATAAATCTGATCCTGGAAAGCCCTTGCTGAAATTTCTTTGTTAACTTCACGATGCAAAAATAACACATATACTATTTTATCTCTGTGATCTAATTTCTTCTTGTTTCTCCAGCTTCATATCCTTGAACTATTCCACTAGCAGATTACAATCTAACTGTACCAAATATATCCCTATTCTTAAAAGTGCTGGAATTTCTATGTCTCCTCAAATATAGTATGTTTTCCATTTAAAATGTTCTTCTTTTTCTTCAGTTTGCAAACTGACTCATCTTTCAGCTCAAATGGTAGTTCTTTAGAAACACATTCCTTTTAGGTCTTTTCCCTAACCAGGAAGACAGACTTAGAGTCTGTAAGCAGGCATTTACCAATTTTTTAGCTGGTAACCATCTGCCTTACTCCTTACCATTAGTGTCTTGATCTCCCTTTAGGGAATTCATCACTGTTCACAATCTTGCTAATGACTCCTCTTCTAAAATCTTGAAGATAGAAAGCTAAATTCTCTTGGTCCCTACCCTCTGCATCCCAGAGACAAGCATATGACCTAAAATGGATCAAGTTCCCAACACTGCAGTTCCAGCACTTTGATTTTGAATGAATGCAAAGAAGTAACAGATCAGGTTGACTGTAGGTCAGAAAAACAGACTTTGTTCTGCAGCATGGTCTTTGACTGCTTGGTTCTTGCCCATTTTCAAGCCTTGTTCTCCAAGCCCTCTGCCTTCTTTTGCTATATGCTGTGGTCTTAATGTTTATATTTCCCCAAATTCATATGTTGAAACCTAACCACCAAGGGTGTTAGGAAATGGGGCCTTTGGGACTTGATTAGTGTTAAGGGCAGAGCCCCAGTAAAGGAGATCCAAGAGCTGCTTTGGTGCATTCACCAAGGGAGGATGCAGTGAGAATGAGCTATCAATGAGTCAGGCAGAGGGCCCTCACCAGACTGCATCTGCTGGTGCCTGGATCTGGAACTTTCCCCACTTCCAAAACTGTGAGAAATAAATTTATATAATTTACAAGCCACCCAGTGTACTTTTTCCCTCCTGCCTGAATGGACTAAGATACTATCCTTCTAATATCCCCCAAAGAAAGCCAGAGTGAGGTTTTATTCTTACAATCACAAGTTCTTATTAGCAAATGCTTCTTTCTCTAGTTTCCCATTAAACACTATCCATGTACATATTATAATACTTGCCACTCACAACAAATTTTAGTTTAGTTATCCCTAATTAGGATGATTGTAAAATAGCTCTGATCATCTCATGACCAAACTGAATAGCAAAGTTATGCTTTACCTCATCAATTCAGATAAATTTTTGAAAAGAGAGTAACTTTTAGAATTATTTAGTGTGATATTAAAGGAGCATCTTGCATGGAAAATTATATTTATTCAAGCATAAGTACTAAGATAAAACTTATGAAGAAAGTATGATATTATCGATGGGAACAGTTAAGGATGCTGAAGATAAAATAGGGAAAAAGAGGCACCAGGAGACACTAGCTTAAAGTATAGGACACTGAACTTGAATTTGATATCTATGTATAATTGCAAAAGACAGACCTAGACAGTTCTCTGTGGTGTGAAACAAGATTGTACTAAGACATGAAGGACCCCATAATTCTGAGAAGATTGTGGGACAAAATCTATGATATTTAAAATTTTTAAAAATACTATTGTAAAATAAATGTATGAAAATCAAACAAGTTGGAATATCCCCATAATGATTAAGCCTGTTTTATTTTTTCAAAATTCTTTTTAAATGTAAAATGTCAGTAATTTGAAAACATATTTTTACTATTTTATTAAATTTTTATTATTTTTTGCCTATGCTAGACATTCAATGATAACAAAACTTGTGGATTTGACCATCTTCTATTGATATAAAGCACGTGATTTATACAACATGTAGAGTTGTTGTTTCAGGGTAGAAATGTTGGTTTAGACATTAAAAAGGGTAATATTTTTTAAAAAACAACCACAAACCACCTAAGTTCGTTTTCTTACCCTACAGACTAATCGTTTTACCTAATTCAGTCTGAGCTTGAGGGAAAGGATCTTGGATAAGGTAAATCTCCCATGGGGCTGTTTTATAAAGGGAATTTTGTATTTTCATGGTGTAGGTTTCCAAATAAGATTTGTGGGAAGGGTTTTTGTTTTTGTTTTCGTTTTTTGTTGCTTTTTGTTTTCCTCTGAAGACATGTAATAAAAGAACCTGGGCCAGACTCTGATTGCAGAAAGTAACCTTGGAACTTCACTTGCGGTGTTAAGCATTTGAATCAGGACCCGTCCTGTGAAGCAGCTGTCCAACATCAAATGCTTTTGGAGAACTGGAACATTTGCATCCATTGACTAGTTCTTCAAAAGGTGGATCTTATTTTTCCCTCATTTGGTTAAAACATTCCATGAAGAAAATGCCATTATTTTGTTGGAGCAGAGTTTAAAGGGTGGAAACTTTTTATTCTTTATGTTGCTATTAAGCCTGAGAAACTACCTACATGTTCTATCAAATCAAAAAGTCATGCACAAAATAAAAAGTAGTCATAAATAAAGTGTACCTGTTTATTCCTTTCTATTTTTAAAAATTATCAGAGTCTAGATCTAATATTAGTGGAGAAGCATTACTAAGGCACACAAGGGGAGTGTGCATGTTTGTGTGTGTGTGTGTATGGGGTCAGTGGGATCATACAACAGGAATTCTGTGCACAAATTCTAATTGAGCAGTCATTGAAGGACTTTATAAACATCCCTTTAAATGCAATTCAGCTATTAAACACAAAGTGAAGACAAGAATACTGCCCTTGATCACACTAGCTATATGCCTATTTCTGAACTTAGCAATCTTTTCATATTCCCAGTGGACATCATTCATGTCAAATTATCAATTTAAATGCACTAGATACTCAGTTTATCTGTCTCCATATATCACCTCCCAGATTTTTCAGATTTACTGGATTTTCCTGTAGCTACATTAACATAACTGTTTCATTCTGCAATGATTGAGCTTTTAGTGCTTACCTAAGCCAGCAACTAATTCCCAAATAAGCTATACCGGCAGTAGTTTCTAAAGCAAGAATACCAGGGACATTTGTTATTGAATGGAGCCCTTACCAGTCATTAGTTGCTGTTAAGCTACAATTAGATCAGTTTTCTACATGCTATAAAATCATTTTGGCATAACTGATGCTCAGAAAAATTGTTACACAGTCTCTTGCTTTTTTATTTTTTCGAAATGAAAGCTGATCCTATGTGTCCAGGGTTACTTTTGTTTGACCCTATTATTATTATATATATTATTGATGTGTGGAAGTTTACAAACAGTTTATGGTCTACTTAATTTGAAGTCTCTCCATTTGCACACTTAGATTTATCATTCCTTAGCTAGTTATGAACAGGCATGTATATGTATGCATAGTTTGTATGTGTATATGCAAAAGTGAAGGATAAGAAATTAAAATGTTTTATGAAGGCAATATCCATTTACCAAATGCTTGATATTTTAGAAAACTTGAACAGGCTACAGATTTCCATTCACCCTTTAAATCTGTAGAAATTATTTGGATAGTATTCTGGTATCAGCTTTTACTAAATGTTAAGCTATAAAGATCTAGAAATTCCTATGAACGGCTTAACACCCTCCATTCCTGCTTCTGCCAAGAGGAAAAGCAGATTTTGTGCTATTGAGAAAGGAATGGCAGAGGTGTTGAAATAACATTTCCCCTCTATTTTGTCCTATATAAAATGTTCAAGTTGTGAAAATCTTTCTACTAATTAACAATGTGAAGTCGATAGGGTAACTATCTCACAGTAGTCCCAATTAGACCCACTTCTTCTGAGAACAGTGAATGTTTGGAAGTGTCATAGTTTGAATGATAAATTATATGAACCCTCCTAGATACTATGGAAATTATTTGAGTCTTTTCTTTCTTTCTTTTTGTGGTCCTAGGGATCATACCTGAGAGCATTTTACCCCTGTCTATACCCCCAGTCTTTAAAATTTTGAGACAGGGTCTCTCTAAATTGCCCAGGTTGGCCTCAAGTTGGCAATCCCTGCCTTAGCCACCCAGGTAGCTGGGAGTACAGGTGTGCTGCACCTTGCCCAGTGTTCTTACATTTTATAAAATCGACGTCCACAATTATGGAATAAAGATAATATTTACTCTATCAGTTCAATTAGCAAGTATTTACCACATATCTAAAGTAAGCACATGAAAAATGCTACAGGAGAACATGACATGATTCTGTTTCATGAGGAGTTTGCAACTTCCTGTTTTTAGTCCAACATAAAAAGAAAAGAAAGAAAAACTCTAATGGTGCTTCATAACATTGAGATGCCACAACTTTCTAGCTTTATGACCTTCAGCAGTTTGTGCAATATTGCCAAGCCTCTCTCTGTGTTCATAAAATGAAGATGAATGTAGGATGCTCCTTAACAGAATTGTGGTGAAGATTTAATGAAATAATGTCTGCAAAGTGCTCAGCACAAAACCTGTTGTAAGGTCAAGTTCAGAAGATATTGGCTAAAAGCACATGGACAAATGAATAAAGGAATTGATAAATTCATAGCTAATTATACCAATAAATTAATAAAGGAGTTTAAAGGAAGGATGGTGAGAGAGAGGAAAGGCCAAACAATTTTTATACTCCTTCTTCATCCCTCTCTCTCTGCCATTTACTATCTGTGTGACCTTGGTGAGTTATTTAATCTCTTCAACACCTCCATTTCCTCAGCTCTACAATGGGAAAAATAATAGTTTCCAAGAGGATATAACACAAGTGAATCACTGGTTCACAGTAAATGCCCAGGCAACTTTAGTTATTGCTTTTTTTTTTTTTTTTTTTTGTTTTTTTATAAAAAAAAGAAAAATAATGAGTGGAGAGGTGGACAGTGCTCAGAGGACAGAGAAAAATGGGGGCGATGACAGTAAAGGTCTCTATCATGGGAGTTTTTAAATTTGCAAGAGGCTAAATTCATATCCCTTCTTAACATACATACGGTGTTGTTCTCTTTCTTTCAGCAAGCATGATGATTCACCATATGATTGTTTGCTGTAGCTGAAACAAGAAAAATGAACAAATAAAAAAATGTAGATGTTGTGGGTAAGTCAGATCCAGCTCTGGAAGTGCAGAAAACTTAAGAGGCTCCTCCAAGGCCAAACCCAAATGCTTATCATTCAGAGTGCTTCTTCAACAATATTCAGGAAAATATTCATGCAAACAATGCTTCAGTAACTGAGTGTTCTTTATAATAAGCAGCCATTCCTCCTAACATGCCTTAAAAGGAAAATTGATGCTATTACTCTAGTTCAAAAGAGGATGAGACAGAGAGAGGTGAATTGTCTGGACTAAGGTCACATATTAAGTCAATAGCAGAGACAGATTCAGAATGAAAAGTAAGAGTAAACAATTTTTTTCCTCCAACAGTAGTGGTACTTCAATTCTAAGACTATTACTTTTCATTGTCTTGATTTTAAGTTTTGATACATTTAACTGCTTTTGAAAGCAGCAGACTTTATACTAGTCCACCTACTTTGCTGAATGAGTATTGAAAAAATCACATATTAGTACACACAGTTAAACTGCAAGTAACAGTATTTATTACAGCAACACCCTCCTAATCTGTTCAGGCTGCTGTGCTGTGAAATAATAGGGGGATTGAATCTGGACCCTAAACACATTACCTGAGCAGCCCATCTCCCTCTGCTGGAGCTTCTCCAGTTAGTCAATAGGTGTGGGCATCAGCTTCTAAGTCTTGCCACACATCCTTGTTATTTGGAAAAGCAATTTATTCAATTGAATAATTACGATTTTTCACTAATACTAGAAATTCAAGTACATCATGGAATTGTAATTCCATGTAGCCAAATGTCTCAAGTCAATGTGGAAATGGGAGAATACTGAATGAAGCAATCTATCTCAGCAATTGACTTCTTGTTATCTCATAAGGAGTCAAAAATAAAAAGCAGTGACCAGAGCTAGGAGAGCTTTGTGAGGTTTATTTAGTTGACTTTATGGATTTTTGATCTGGTTTGTTTTTGCCTTCTAGCTTTTTCATCATGGTGATTAACGCTGAAAGTGGGACACCTCTCCTTTTATCTGATAACAACAAGGAATGAGATCTGAGAAGACAACTTCTTCTCCACAGCCAGACTTTAGTGAAGATAGAGTCCAAATGCAGTCATGCAAAGCGACTGAGCCTCTAGGGTCTTTTAGGAGGAGATATGAAGATTCAGCCTGAGTTTGATGTGTGAACTTGGAGGTTCTAACAGACAAGTCACATCCACAGTTCTGATACACAAGAATAGCAGCCTTGGTTTTCCAGGACACTATCCAGGACCCCCAAGAACCTTTTCAGGACCAATGTGATGCTAGTGCCTATAGCAAGTAGTCCCAGGTGACTTCTCTTACTATATTCATTATTTCCTTTCCTCTCATTATTTCCTTTCACACTATGTTTTGTGTAAACCAAACAGTTATTTGCAGTTCCCTGTACAACCCAAAGCTTTTCCACTGCAATGACATCACATAAACTTTGTTCCATACAAACTCCTATCTTCATTTCCACATGTCTTCTTTATTCCAGTAAATAGGAACTCCATTCATCAACACTGCTGATTGCTCAAACTAAGAATGTGTAGTCACAAATGAATCTTTTCTCACAATTCCCCATCAGACTCATCCACATGTTCAGATTTCAAGAACTTCTTCCTCTTTCCATTACTACAGGATTGTTGCAAGCCATCTCCTCTTTGGCCTAGATTATTTCAGTCACCTTACAATCAACCTCATTGCTCTTCCCTTGCCATCCTGAAGTCTGTTATCAACAAAGAGGACAATGATTCTGTTAAAAGATAAATCATATTATGTGATTCCTCTATCTCAAAATTTTCTTTAGTCCTCATATCATCAGACTAAGGCCAAAGTGGCAAAAACCTATATGTGGTCTGGGTTCATTTTACCTTTCTAGCCTCATCTCCTATTTCTCATCTTGCTTATTGTGTCCGCATAAGAATGGCTTCATTGCTTTTCCTTGTACAGACCAATCCCATTCACTCTCAGAGACTTGGTGTTTCCTCTGTGTGAAAATCTTTCTCCTGGTTATGCAAATTGATTTTCTCCTTCCTTCTTCAGATATCTGTATAAATGTTATATTTCCTGTGAAATCTATCCTTACATTTTTTTTTCCTCCACAGTTTTGGTCATTATCTAACACATTACATGTTTTATTTATGTTGTTTTCCTATTTATCATTAGAAAGGTCCTTCATATAAGTAGAGAGGTTTATCTATTTTGTTTATTGTTTGTTTTGTCTCCCAGCCCCTAGAAGATAGCCAGTAATATAGCACATTCTCATTAGACAGTTTTAGAATAGATGAATAAATGAATAAATAAAATCACCTCTTTTCATTGCTAAAAGGCTTGTTGAGCATCTCAAAAAAATAATTGAGTCCTTTCTCCCTTTAGGGGCCATAGTTTTTGGAGGTCTGGAAGCATGCAACTCTTGAGCTCTAGATAGCCAGGATGATGAAATCTTTTCAAAGAAATGTCACTGTTACTATTAGGTCTTGGTTATAATTCTACAAACTCCCTCTGGGCATAGTTAATCTGAGGCCCTTTGAAAAAAATGTCAATTACCTCTTGGCTTCTACTTTCCCCAGCACCATGACATCCTCCCATGATTAATTCTCACTTCATTTTCCATAGCATCCACTTCAGAGCCAGCACTCACTCTCTTCAAACAAATTACTAAAGGCAACATGATAACCTGGCAGAATTGTCTTAACTTCAGTTGTCTCTTTTCCTTTGAAGTTAAATCCCCTCTGCTCTTATCAGATTATCTGAGTAGATTGGATGTGATGTTTTATTGGTTTTGTTGTTCTATTTCAGTATGAACATTTTCCTGTATTCTAACGAGAAGTGAAGTAAATTTGCTAATGACATGAATAATTATAAGTGTAAACATTAGCTGGGTATGTGACTCCTGGGAGAATGCCTCAATAAAGAAACAGACCCTGTGGAAGTCAACAAAGAGAGAAAGCGACAACTGCAATCAAAGGCTCTCTTTCCCTTCTGGCAATTTATGCTGCAGATAGACTCCCAGTGCTGAGTACAGGAGCAAAGGCAAGGTGAGGAGGATGTGGACCAAGTGTTCCATTTACAGAGTTGGTAGATGACTGATAATGGGAAGCGTTGGACTTGGAATTGCTCATTGAGAAGAATGCCACAATTAAATTCTAATTGTTTAATATGTATTATGGTCTTTGTTGTCACAAGGCATTGTGACAACTAAACAGAGATGTGCAAGCACCATTTCTATTGCAAAGGATTTTCAATTTATTAAAGTAGATAAGAAAATAAATAACACTGCTTCAAGACAGTCAAAACTTGGCACAAAAATATAAATGCAAATTGCTGTGAAGTTCAATCGATTAAGAGGTCATAACTAATTTATTTGTGTTTTGTTGAGTGAGTAGGGGGAGAGGACAGGAAATGACTGTGGAGGTATGTAAATGTCGGGAAAAGGTTTTTATCCCTGCAAAGACAATTGAGGAAAAGTTTTGGAATATGAGTAAGATTTTAACAAAGAGGTTCAGGGACAATGTGCCAAGAAGTAGATATAAAGTTGGAACAATTTTGAATTAATCAATAAGCCATTGGATGAAGCACAGAGAAGTGATGGCAAGTAGAGCTGAAAGATAGGTGAAAGTGATATTTTTAAAGATCTTGGTCTATGCCAGGCACAGTGGTACATGCCTACAACCCCAGCAACTCTGGAGGCTGAGGCAGGAGGATCACAAAAATTCAAAGTCAGCCTCCACAACTTAGTGAGGCCCCGTCTCAAAATGAAAAATAAAAAGGGCTGTGGATGTGACTCAGAGGTTAAGCACCCCTGGGTTCAATCCCCAATACCAAAAAAATAATTTTTTGACTATTGTTTGCTCCTAGCTCTATTGGAAATTTGGTGCCACTCAAGATGTAAAAGTATGAGTGGAACATTTTGAAAGCTCCCCAAATGGTAAGATTTTATTAGAAGTTTCCATGGAAAAGTGAAAGTGCTACTTTCTGTCTTCTTCACATCGTCTCTCTTGTCCTTTCTTGGCTACTGACTTCCAAAATCTCAGCTAATTCTTAGAGTTAATCAGATCCTTTACAAGTAATTTAGAAACTGATTTGGGAATTCAATCAATATAAATTCTGAAATTCAGTAAATCCTTACAGTCATTGTACTCTTATTTTCCCATTGTAGAGGAGAGGAAACTGAGGCTTGAAGGTTCCACTTGCCCAATCATCCGGCAGAAAGAGGAAGAAGGACAGGAGGGAGAACCAAGCAGGCATCTTTGGATCGTTGCAGAAGCACACCAGTAGACGTTAGCTTAATGTGTTATGGCCTTGGGTAAATTAATTTAAATCACTACAATTTTAATGAGGATTAATGAGTTGAATTAATAGTTGGAATTTTTAAATATATTGCTGAATATTTTAGTAGTTTTAGTTAAATATTTCTCAATTGCCTTGTTATATTGAATGAACGGTTCTAATCAAAGAAGATTACACAGAAATATTTCATGTATTCTGTGCTTCTAAGGCTGTTATTTTCACTGAAGAACAGAGATATCTGAAGCCTGAACAAAAAGAAAAGTCTTCTTACTTTGATTGCAGGAGAATACTTTTCCTTAATACTTAGGGAACAGTAAGTAGATTTGGTTTTAGAAAGAAGGTAAAGAGTGATTCTGCAACCTCTTTTTAAAGGGAACATTCTCATTAATGTAGCTAAGGTGTTCTTGTTTGCTCCATTTAGCAGCTATTCAGTTTTATTCTCACTCTGTGTATGTGAAGAAGTCAGTTATAAAATGATGTAAGTAGCTTTATTTAGGAAAAAATGTAGCACAATACAGATCCTTCCAGCCATCATCTCATTTACCTGCATAGGGATAATTGCAATTACAAAGGTTTTCAAATAATTTTAAATGGGACATCATTCAGTCAAAGCAATAATAATCTTTTTTTCCCCTCCACTGTCCAAAATTGGGAAGTTGGAATGGCCCTAATCTATTGTAAATTTTTCTCCCTGACTAGCTATTTTATCTAGAAATAAATGTCTTTATTTGCTCTTTGGTTAGTTTCCCCTATAGGTACTTGGAGTAACAGCCAAATCCCCAACAATATTGGGTTTTGTCCTTTCTTAGGACTAGAACTTCATAAGGATAAACTTATTATTACTTGTCTAAAGGTACTCATATGGGTACATTTCAGTTTCACAATTGAACTGTAAAGTCCTCACAAGCAGAAACCAAATGTGTGTGTGTTGTTGTTATTATTATTAAAAACTTATTTTTTTAATGAGAAACTAGAGAAGCATACAAAGAAAAAAGAAATCCTTTGGATTCCAAAACTGGGAAATCTTACGTTTCAGAAAGACATAAACCCATTGGGAATCTGTCATGCTTTAGTTACCAGACATCATGATCATTATGATTTCTCAACCATATAGAGTAAACATTATATAATTCCTTTTATTACCTTTTCTTCAGGCTAAAGCTTCATTAGAAGTTAGAGTTTGGTTAAGAACTTTTATAATATGAATTCTACCTTATCCAACAATTCTTCTTCTAGAAAGATAATTCAGGGTAGATAGACTATTTTAGATAAGGCTTCTGAAGCAGTCTGAAAGAAGAATTTATGTGAAAGTGACTTTTTACAAAAGTGCCCCAGGAGAAACTAGGATGAGATAGATGAAGCAGAACAAGGCAGAGAAAGAATGCAGGCAGGAGCACAGAGCTGGACAAAGCTCTCTCTGACAGCACCTGCCTGGTGGCACAGGTATAGTGTAATATAAATGATGTCTCGAAGTTGGTACCAATGGTAGGCACCGAGACAGGCTTTCATATTCCCGTACCTGCAGCAGTCAGCCATGAGCTAAGAGTACTTCCTTCTCTTTGCTCACATAGGTAAAACAGCCCTAGAGGCCCCAGAGACTTCTCAGAAGAGGTGCCTGTGCTAACAGAAGCAGAAACCCACTGAAGCTGGGAAAGGGGGGCACAGAAACTGCCAAAGGGAATGAGACTGATCTGAGCAGAGTGCCGAGCATGCTCACTACACAGACCAAGGCAGTAATTAGAGATGTACATATGTATATCTGATTTATTGCAATTACCTGAGAATCCAAATAAAGAATGGAATGCTTTATTCACAGCATGGAATACCATACAGGCATTAATATTTATTAACTGGACAACTGTTCTTTTGAGCTTGATGTATTCCAGGCACTGAGAATACAACAGATGATATGGACGTGACAGTGTACTCCAAGGGGCTGCCATTCCAGAAGGGAAATGGACAATCAACCATAGATCAAGAAGATGTAGTATGAAGAAGACAATGTAGAACAATGGAACAAAATAGAACTGGGTCTCGTTGAGCAGGAGTCCCAAGGACAGGAGGGAAGGGAAGGGAAACAATATTTTAAATTTGAAAGAACTGAAAAGGATCAATTGAGCAAAGACTTAAAAGAGATGAGTAAGTGCTACCATATGCACTAGATTCTTCTAGTCTGGGGAAACAGGTAATGCAAAGAACTCTAGGTAGAAAGAATACTTTGTTGTGGTTGAAGCATAGGGGTGAGAAAGTGAGCTTGGTTTAGGCTGGTTAAGAGATAGGGATAATGAAAGTGGTAAGGTTGGAGTATTAACAGAAGGCTAGATTATTTAGGGGTTGGTTTGATAGCAAGGTCTTAGGCTTGAGAAGATGAGAAGCCTTTGGAAGATTTTGAGCAAAAGTGTCACATGATCTGACTTACATTTTTAAAGGATCATTCTAGCTGGTATATAGAGAAGAGTTAAAGACTGAAGGATAGAACTAAGGAGATTGGTGGAAACCACTGCAATAATTCAGACACTGTGACAACATTAAATTACACAAGCCATGTAGCTTTAGAGATGGGTGAGAAGTACTAGATGTGTTCCAGACAAAGACAATAGAGTTTGGTGGTATCCTGAATAAAATGTATGAAGGGGGAAAAAAAAAGAACTGCCAAGGAGGATTAAAAATTTTGGCCTGAGAAATTAGAAAGATAGACTTGCAATTAATTAAGATGATTTCAGTACCCAAAAAAAGAGATGAATAAAAATGAAGTATTCAAGGTCAGTAAAAGAAAGGAAATAAATAAAAGAAATAGAAAACAGAAAAAATAATAGAGAAAATCAATAGACCCCCACCAAAACCTGACTTTTTAGGAAAGGCAATTAGGTGGATAAACCTCTAACCATATTGGCCAGGATTGTGGGGGATGCAAATTACAAATATCAGGACTGAGACAGGGAAATCACTATAAATTCCACTATTGCTAAAATAATAAGAAACAATTGTGAACAGTTTTATGCCAATTAATTGAATTTGAATTATAAGAACTTCCCTTTAGGTAAGTCCCCAACCAGATGGCTTCATAGATGAATTCTATCAAACATTTAAGGAAAAGATAACACTAATTCTACATAAACCTTCCCAGAAAAATCAAAGAGCAGTTATTTCCTAACTCATTTGATGAAGTAGATTTTTAATACCAAAATAAGACAAAGAAAATACAAAAACATTAAAGATCGATATCCTTCAAAGCAATCAATGAAAAATTTTAAACAAAACTTTAACAAATTAAATCCAACAACATACACACACAGGTTGATAATAATGTATGAGGCAAGAAAGCAACAAGCAGGTTGTCCTAAACTCAGAGAGCACTTGTGTTCACTAAACTATTTGTTTCTTACTTGGATGTTTGTATTTGATAAGCTTTTGCTGCAGGCCCAATTCTGTGAAAACTCAGATAAATGGACAATGGTCATTGGGGCATCCATCTACTTTGGTACCATAAAAAAAGCCTGGCAGCTTGGGAGACTGAGGCAGGAAGATCATGAGTTCAATGCCAGCCTCAGCAAAAGCAAGGCACTAAGCAACTTAGTGAGACTCTGTCTTTAAATAAAATATAAAATAGGGCTGGGGATGTGACTTAGTGGTCTAGTGCTCCTGAGTTCAATCCCTGGTAACAACAACAACAACAAAAACTACACCCTAAGGATTGAATTTTATGTTCACCACACCCCAGTTCCTCTGTTGAAGCTCTAACCCCTAATATGACTGCATTTGGAGACAGGGTCTTACATGGTAGTTTGTTTAAATAAGGTCATAAGTGTGGGACTCTAATTCAATAGGACTGCATCTTTATGAGAAGAGATTCTAGAGCTCTCTCTCCCTCCCTCCAAGTACATTCAAAGAAAAGGTCATGTGAAGACTCAGAGAGAAGGTGTCATCCGCTAACCTAGAAGAGGAGCTCTCACCAGAAACTGACCCCTTCTAGGTCTTGATCTTAGACTTTCCAGTCTCCAGAAATGTGAACAAATAAATATTTGTTGTCTAGTCTGTGTTATTTTTTTGTGGCAGCCCGAGAAGACTAAAATAAGCCTGAAAGCAAGGCTAGGGACCCACCCACACTTTTCTGTTAAAGAAACCATTCTTTATGGAATCAGTGTGAAGACATTTAGAAAATTAAGAGAACACACTATTTATCTTTGCTACAGAGAGAAGGAAGTCATACCAAAATGTCCAGATAGTGGTTATGCAAGCACCATTTTGTGCTTTGATATTCAGCCCATGGGAGAATAAGGGTGGGAGGAAAATAGCTCTTAGTTTTGATAATCTCACCAGGCAACATTGAATAGGAAACACTGGGGCCTTCCCAATTGACTTGAGGTTTCCTCCAAGGAAACATCAAGGTGTGATGATATTGTTGAGGGGGAAATAACTCACAAATCATCCTTATTTGGCTGTATTGGGCATATATGCATAGGTTGGTACAAGTCATTTGTGGTTCAATCTTTGGTTTGTTCCTATTTGGTCCTATTTGGTTCAGTTCCTCAGATTATAGACCCAGGACTTGTCACAGATTAGAAAAACTACAGTCTTCACCTCATTTTTGGACTTCATCTTTATCAATCTTGTTACTTCTATTTACTTTCATTCATGGCAAGTGGACATGTATGCTATTACTTTAAGACCATGCAAAAGGGACAGTGGCAGTACACACAAAAGGATAGAATGTGTACAAGTCTAAGAACCCCCCTTCTCCTTAAGTGACAGAGCCCTCCTGTTATTCAAAAGCAAGGCCCTCTGTGCACATGATCACACGAACTTGCATGGAAGCTATTGTTTTTCCATCTTCCTCTGGGCATTATGGTTCTGAATTTTTGTGAAACCAAGATTTTCAGGGAACAAACATTTATCTAGAGAGAGTAATTAAAGCAAAAGGCCTTACAAATGAATTCCTAAATCTAATCAAACCTATTATCAACCTACTTACTGCCTGCAGCCCTAATTTAAGGTGTTAAAATTGCTAATAGGTCTCACTTTATATTCTTGACCACTAATTTTAAATCGACCCTTTAGTCTGCTCAACAATCCTGGAGGGCTCATTTGTCTAAATTATTATTTCACATCTTCTCCTCTGTCTTCAATCTACCAACACTTCCTTACCTTGATTCTTAAGTCATCATGAAAAAACAGAAGTAAAGGGATGACCATCAGATCTATCAACCTACTTGTGTCTATAATAATTTTCTCTGACTTACTTCCAGTTATAATTTTCTTGTTATTCATCAAATGTCAACTTCTTTACATTTGTCCTGGATTTCACACCATCTGCTTCCAGAAGACTTTTTTTTTTTATCTAATTGCCACCTCTGGTTGGTTGCATTATTAATCTGTTTCTCTCTAAATGTTCATCCCCTTCAGTATACAAGAGTGCTCTTATAATCTCCATATTTTAAAAAATCACTTAGTCATTTGTTTCCCTCATTCCACATCCCTGCTGTCTTTCCAAGCACAATTTCTTAAAGGTGTTTTTTGCTTTAGGTATTTCTACTTTCTCACACCCTTCTATTAACCTATTCCAGTAGGATCAATAGTGGAATTATATCATTGATACTCCTCTTACCGAGTCCACCATCAATTCACATCTTAACAAACCTAAGTCCTTATCCAACCTCTCAGCACCAGTCACATTTTCTGGTCTTGTCTTCCAAGATACCACAATCAGGTTGTGTTTCTCCTTACACAGGTGTCTTCTTTTGGTTTCTCCTCCATAGATTAATTTTGAATGTTAGAATAATTGTGGGTACAGTCTCAGGCCTGTCATCTCCTCCCAGTCATATTTCTCCTCTGTGGTTAGGCCTTTGAGGCATTTTTGAGGAGAGACACAGAAGCTAAATGAATATGAGCAGTTTTTCATGTAGGTCTTATCTAGATCTAATTATTTTTACTCATAACATTTCATAATGTAGATTTCATCGCATAGCATTTCATTCTTTATGCTAGGGTACTTGTACAGCATGAAATATACATGACTGTACAATGTAATTATAAAAGAGAAGAAGAGGTTTTGAAAAACTCTGTCCTCTATACGAATACGAGGTATATACATGAAAGAAAGAAGAAGCAGACAAGTAAGCATTGCTGAAAGGCTTACCTGCTAAATTGGTAAAAACAACAACAATGAAAGATAAATTCTTACTCTTTGAGAATCATAGGACAATGAATTCACCCATTTTGGATGCAAAATCTACATCGCAACATGGAAAAGATATGCTGCATTATTTGATAAATAAGGGTAAATCTTTAAGCTAAGAAATGGATAAAACATTGATAAAAATGGGCACCCATTTGAATATACTTTCTTCTGATATCAAATATAAATCATTTAAATACTTAACACTGAGAGCCAGATTTTCTTTATTCTCTAATTGATATTTAGTTTCATTCTGCTGTAAGGAGTGTGTGTGTGTACACATGTGTGTGCATGTTGTATGTATGTAAGAGAAAGACGGAGAGTTAGACTTGGCATTGCTGCCAATCAGTTCAGGAACCTGGATGTTCATTCTGGAAGCTGACTCAGAAATATTGTCTCTTTCCTTTTTTCTTTGTTGTTGTTCTTTCTGCCCGCATGTCCCCTAGCTCTTTCCATCACCTATCCTCTTGCTTTCCTTTGTCAATTTTTTCAGACTTGTGCCCCCCAAGCAGGCAAGAGTCTACCCTCTCCCTTACTCCACTTAAGTCAAGTCAATGGGAAAAACCACCTGAATTATCTGTCAAGACAGAAGGAATAGCCAAAGTCCACCAAAAGAAGCAGTTAGTGACCCTTCTGGAAACAACAGAGCTGCGTCCCCCACCACCTCTGTGAAAGAAATATCAGTTCCCTGGATGACGCCTTTCTTACTCAGGGGATCAAAGAGAGCATTTTATCTTGGAGTGTCTCAGGCAGCACATCTATTTTTATTATTCCTGGAATTTCTTAAACTTTTGCAATCATAAATATCCATGTTTAGACTTTCACATTTCAGTCCTGCTAATAAAACATATCATTAGTGGTTTGATGTTAGTGGTTCTTATTTTTTCTTTGGCTCATTAAAACAAAAAATTTTGCAGACAAATCTAATATTTTAGAGCTCTGGCCTTCGTAAGCATTTCTTCATAGTATCTTGATTTGATTGGAAGATATGTACCAAATTCATTTGTAACCCCAAGAGGATAAGGTAAAATAGATATAAAGCCCAGATTGCTTTGAAACATCCATTTAGAACAAAAGTCCTGGCATATAAGGTGTCTGCATATGTTCAGGAGTGGTGGAAACTACAGCGGAGGTCAGCACACACTCATATGCCCAGAGGAACAATGACAATGACTTTGGCTAGAGTGGTAAGGATACATGTACTGTGGAAGGACTGCTGGTCACCAGGGCATGCTAGAAAGCACTCTTCCAACTCCAGGGGCAGTAGCTACTCAGGACCAGTCAATTATCCATTGAGAATGCAGGCCAAAGTTATTTCTTCCTTCTTTTCTTCCTTCCTTCCTCCCTCCTTTCTTTTGTGGTGCTGGGATTTGAACTCAGGCCTCATGTGTGATCGGCAAGCATACTACCAGTTCCTAAGTATTTAGAAATAGAAATAAGAAATGTTCTTCAAAATCTCCTGATAAAGGAATTGCTCTTGCATGCAAATTTCTATAAGCCAATGGAGGAGAAAGACTGCTTAGCTTTTCTTACTAACATTGCTGTGGTTTTAAACATGTCCCTCAGAGTTCATGTGTTGGAAACTTAATCCCCAATGCAAGTGTTGAGAGGTGGCACTCTTAAGGAGTCATCAGTTTAAGAGAACTCTGCCCTCAGAATGGATTAATGCCAGGAATGTTTTAATTCTTGCAGGAGTGGGTTCCTGATTAAACCATGAGGTCAACCCCTTCCCTCATCGACTCTTGCACACAGGCACATATATGGTTTCTGGTCCTTCTGCTTTCTGCCATGAGATGAAGTAGCAAGAAGACACTCAACAGATGAAGGACACTTGATCTTAGACTGCCCAGTGTCCGTCACTGAAAGACAAACGTCTAGTTTTTATAAGCTACCCAGTCTCAGATATTCTCTTATAATGGCACAAGAAAAACTGAAACAAGACAAATTTTGTCTTTGTGGTACTTGGGTTTGAACCCAGGGCCACATGCATGATAGGCACGTTCTCTACCCTGAACTGCATCTGCAGCCTGATAAATATTTTTAATAATTCAAAAATATATTCCCAACCCAGGGGGAATGAAATTATGGCAAATAGTACATGAATTATCTATTAATTCTTTTAAGAAAAAGTGGAGTACATTTTTGGTCTGGGAATGCTTAATAGAGGAGACATAAGGTAAACTTCTGAGACAGAGAAAAAACTAATTAGCTCTGTGCTTTGTTGTACAAAATCTCTAAGAACAAGAGTTGGGACACTTTTTCCTATAAGGAGGTTCTGTGGGCCATATGGTCTCTGTCATTGTAGCATAAAATGTTTCATAAATAATATGTAAATGGATCAGCATGACCATTTACCAATAAAACTTTCATTTACCGATAAAGCTGTGGCCCCCATTTGACCCAAAGGCAGTAATATTCTGATTGTTGCTTTGAAGTCAGGCTGTAGTGGGTTAGCATCCACATGTCAGCATCTCAGGGCTGGAGTGTTTGAATTGCTTGAAGTGAAGAAGGTAGACTCAAACCACACTCAAGAAATAGTTTAAGTGAGAACCCACAACTCCAAATCTGTCCTTGGGTACAAGGAAAAGAGCAAAACGAGTAAGCACTAAATAAATGTAGGAAGGAAGGAATAAATGAAATAAAGGAATGGATGGGGCAGGAGGAAGTACTCAAGCTCATTCTGAGTAATGACAGGTATGGGACATCGCCTTATTGACAAGGTCAAGATAGAAGCAAATACTATGTCTCATTCCCTACAATGATTAGGCTACAAAAATAAATAAATAAACAACAACAACAACAAAAACTTCATTCTTCCTTCATCACAAAAAGAGTTGGCAAAGGAAGGATGCTAGACCATTAGAAAGCTTTCAGAGATTCAAAGAAATGGGGAAAAAATGTCAACAGTTTTCACATTAGTCCCATGAAGAGACACCTGATGTAACTCATTGTATGACACTTGGTGTGAACATCTGTTTGGGCTTGCCAGGCTGGACAAGGCTGACACCTACTCTGAGCTCCTGTTCCCATTGCCTTTGCTGAAAACATTGCTTTGCAGACAGGGCAAGGTGTGTACCTTTGCTGAAAACATTGCTTTGCAGACAGAGCAAGGTGTCTGTATCTCTGTGACACACTGTGTGTTCTAGTGGTCTGATGGACCAACAGCTAGAGGAGAATTAATTTTTCTCCTAGCTTTTTGTCACTGGTGATTCTGGGAAGATTTTCATATTCGTTTAACCCAAGATATTTTCAGGCATTTAAACAAAATCCATTTGGCTAAATATGAATGATAAAGGAAATGACTTTTAAGTTTTTGTTTTTTGTTTTTTGTTTACAAAATACTCAAGGACTGCATTTCAAGGAGCATTTATCTCCATTTTACTTCTATAGTTTCAATAGATATTCTATTTTAAAATTTGAGTCTTGATTCGCAGCACTGAACATGGGCTTCATTGGGTGAAATAAATTTAAAAATTAAGTTCAGGAAAGAGCTCTTGGAGGAAAAACTGAAGGTCAGATCAGGTGAGGTAGCCTGGACCTTTACATGAAGGAAGACAAATCAGGGGACTTTAAAACCATCTTTGACAAAGGACCACATGGTACTGTTGGAACGAAGCAGTTGGAAACGACATGTGTGATGTCTGTCAAAAAAGCAAGTACAGGTTGGGGTTTTGGCTCAGTGGTCGAACACTCACTGAGCCTATGTGAGGCACTGGGTTGATCCTCAGCATCACATAAAGATAAAAAAATAAATAATGTATAAAAATAGTTTTAAAACACCAAGTACACATGTTGCTATTTTCATTTAATGACTATATGGTCCAGCCCAGGTGAGTTATAATTGACTGCACATTATTGAATACATTGATGGACTTCTATGTGGTAATTAGCACATGTATACAAATGCTGCTTATCAACCTTTGCATTTCTTAGTGATCATGACCTGGCATTTAAACTATTGATAAAAGGTATTCTCTACTTCAATACCAGTTTAATGGAGGAAAAAGAATATATGAAAAATTACTTAAACTGGAACTATAACTTAGTACTCAAAGGCCTTAGAACTGGGTGTGGGTAGTACAAGACTGTTGTCCCAGCTACTTAGGAGGGAGAAAGATCTCAAGTGCAAGGCCAGCACTGCCAACTTAGCAAGAACATGTCTCAAAATAAAAAATAAAAAGGGCTTGATATGTTGCTTTGTGGTATAGGGTTCCTGTGTTCAATACCCTGTAATGAGAAAAAAAAAATTTTTTTAAGCCCTCTGGTCTCTGATTAGACCATTACTACCTGCACATAATCTCTTACTGTACTAAATTGACTCTTTTTCTATAATAAAAATAGTACAAAGCCTTTGAATCTTGAACTAGAAGTTCTGTGAGCTTTGAATTGCAAGCCAGAAAATAACAAATCTTATTTAATTAACAAAAGAATGAGATAGGGATGAAAAACATGATGTTAAGACACAGTAAGAATTGATTGGAGCTGCGTTTTTAGCTGTAAATTTGGTGAGTAGACTTTGCTTGTAAGACAGGCAACATTAATTACTCTGTTCCCAAAGCAGATTCTCTGTTTAAAAAAATTAAGCTGCAAAGAAGTAGGGAAGCATCTGTGGGTTCATTCTTTTGCACCAATAAAATAATTTTATTGAACTCTATTCATGTGCATACTTAGAATTTAAATCCAGAAGATTCTTATAGGCCTGTTTTCATTAAATATTATGTACCATTTTATATGGGAAAACTCATAAAAGGGGAATATGGAACACAATTAAAAGGAATAAATTCAGCATGGCGTGGCACTCTATAAAATCTTCTTTACTCCGTCTGTCTTCAACTGACTCCTTATACCCGGATGCAACCATTATCCCAGTGACTGGAGAATTCAAAGTAGTTTTTTATCATGGTCACAATGCAGTATATATTAAAAACCACACTAACAACCACAAGTACCAATTTGACAAGGTAAGAATTTCATAGCCTCTTGTTATACTTCAGTTCTAGTCATATTGGAAAATTAACATTGGTCACTGAATCCTTATCATATTCCTGTTCTGATAGTGTCCCCACTCTGATTACATTTCCATTACCCTATGTCCTCCTCAACAGAAAACAGGCTCTTTCCTGTCTCGCTCATCCACTCCTCTAAATCCAAACCACAGTCGCTTTATCATGCTATCTGCAATCAGATACCCTTATCACCAGCTGCCTTTTACCAGCTTTTCTAGATTCTATGTGTGATCAAATCTTTATGTTTTGGCCAATCCCTTTCCTTCCCACCCTGGTGCCCAATTTAAAAATCATTCTGAACACTGTCAAATACTCACAAAATGACAAGGCTTCAATTTTTAAATGATGTTCTTCCTCAATATACCTAAGCACACTTGTCGGTTCCTTCCTTAGGTGACTGAGCATTGCTTCTGCATTGACATTGCTGCTTCTTTCTTCTTCCAAATACTTGTATGGGCCCTCCTGCAAGGTTACCCCTCAAAATTTTCTAGTATTTTCTCTCTACATGCTCCCTCTAAATATCTCAGCTATTCCCATGGTTACAGGGGTCATTACCAGGCAATTGACACCATGTTAACATCCATCTAGTTCTTGACTTTTAGCATCTTACTGGATCCATAGATTTAATAAACTAATTACATTTTCTCATAAACCAGTGTTTCCTCTAAACAGTCTCATTTTTATTAATTGTAGATCATTTTCCCAGATACCCAGACTCAAAATTTGGCATCATTTCAAATTTGCCAATCACATCAAATATAGGTAAGGACTGTTTATTCCCTATTACATATCTTGTATTGCTTATTCTTTTTTATTCCTTGAGCAAAGTTTCTAATATAGATTTTTATTAACTCATAGCTACATATTCGTTTTAAGCTTTTATTTTACCACCTCCAGTCATCTTACATAGCATCACAAGTGTAATCTTGCTAAAATTGTCTACTAATGCCTTAATAGTTGCTCATTAATAATAATAGTATTCACCAAAGAATGGGACACATAATATTGCTTAAAATGGAAAAAGAATTAATTTCAGTAGTTATGATTCAATTAATAATAGCCATAAAATGTTTATCTTCTCAACCAATGATTTTATGGATATTATTGCTTGATAAATATAAAATTCTTAAAATGAATCAGTTTAAAAAAAACTAAGTGAAACATTGCTGGTTGGAAGAAAGGATGGCAAAAAATGGGAGGGGACTGTAAAACTGAATTATTGAATTAAATTGATATGACAGTCTCTTCACTTGTCCTCCGATAACTATTCAATCTTATCCTCCACTACTTGACTCTACCTCTTTTTCTTTCCAACAAATGAATCATTTCAGTGTTTCTTGAACATGGAATACGCCATTCTATAATGTTGAATTGCTTGCTGCAGAGAAGTGGAACAGTGAGAGGGACAAGACCAAGGATAAGTTTCATAAAATGGAAAGTCATCAGAAACTGGACTCAAAGTTGAAGATGGAGGAAATTGAATAGAGCAAGTTCATGAGGTAAGCCAAGGATGCACACAAGAATCAGTGAGTGTGATTGGTAGTTGGAGGTTAAAAATTGAATTGTGGAGTGAGGGACCAGGTGTTGAGAGGCCCAAAATAATGATTTAAAATTTAAATCTATGGATGCAATAAAAAATAAGCAAGTTTGTCAAGACTCCAAATTTGAATAGATTTTTCCATGTTTATGGTTTATCCTTGTTATTTTCCCAGTCTAGATTTTCCCAACTTCTAATTTCTAACTTTCTAGATCCTCAACCCCTATGTTTTCTAAGGATTCTTTGTTGCTACGTCCAAGTGGAGGTAATGCCTTACTTCTTTAAAATGTCATAGCGTTTATCATCACTCATAGTTATAAATCCTAATTATGTTAGCATGTTCTGTTATATATCACAATGATTTGAAGACAAGCATTATGTCTCCTTCTTCTGAAGGTCTTTATGAAGAACAACATTGATTTGTATACAAAAAGTCTAATAACACCTGACACAATTTATTCAAAATAGCAAATTCGTTATACAGGCTTCTTTTGTTAGAGCCCTATAAGGGAATGATTTTACTGATGCTGTGATTATTATTTATTCAATTTATTTAATGTTTAAACAGACACCAAGAAGATGTCCTACAATGTTTTAGATGTCAGAATGATGATGGCTAACTGCAAAATAATAACTAATTTGGGGACAGAAGTCAAAATGCTGGGGCTTTTCAATGAAAGCTAGAAAGAAAGAATAATGACAACAAACTGTTCTTTCTCTTCTTAGGAAGGGATGGATATATATATATATATATATATATATATATATATATATATACTATAATGAATAAATGATTGAGACAATTGCTTTGTACTCAATGATTTACCATGCAGCTATTTCAAACCAAAGGGTTCAATAAGGTTTTCCCATCTAAAAATATCTGTTACTTTGAATCTGCAGAGTCACAAAAAGATAATCAAGTTTATATCTTCTTTTTTAAAGGCATGTGGGTATATAGCTGTAGCGTTTAGTAGAAATATACTTGCATTGATGTAATATTGCATTGTCTTATCTTCTTAATGCTAAGAAATTTCATGCTGATATCTCATATTCCTCCTGCAGAAATCTAAGTAAACTCACTCTGAGCCTCAAATGTTAGCCTATCATTTGACCTGTCATGAGCCATCACTCTTGATCCAAATGATTAGACTCAAAAGCAGAAAATAATTCTTCAAGTTTCTGTCATGAATTCTCTTTCAATAAAGAAAATGAAAATTCCCTGTGAAATAAAACTGTGGTTTTGCAAACCTCAACATTCATTATGTTTGGGGAAATTTCAAAGAAAAATATCTAATGTAATTGTTGCTGCTATTTCTACTACACCAAAAGTTTCTTATGCTTCAATATTGACCCAATCTTTGATTTTATCTACCAATTAAAAAACAAGTCCATATTAATCCTTCTATATAACTAACCACCTATTCTAGGCACCATGGGAAAATGAAAGTATAAAGATTACATTTTTTTCCTATTCTGAATGAATGACCTTACAATATAATTGTAGAATAAACAATATGATCTCAAAATTAATCAGTTATAATTAACATTTCAGTGAAACATATATAAATACATACTAAAAATAGTAAATTAAGTGTCATGTATCAGAAATTCAGAATAAAACCATCAGTATAGGCTATATATGCCATAGTTTTTGTGCTCTCTTAATGAACAATTGATTGTTATCCATTTGGAAAACATGGTTCATGAAATACAAATATCAGATTGTTTATGAAAACTACATGAAAGACTTTTAGATCTTTGGATAGATTAACTTTTTGTTGTCAATATGAACAAAAATTACCTCTTTGCTTTTTAAAAAATTAAGTATCTAACCATCCCTGTGGATTTTATCACAATGATACCATTCTTATCCATCTTGCCCCTTCCACTTGTAAATTAATGAACATAAAATATTTATTACCTCTCACCTGGACTTTCTACCTACTCTTCCTGCTTCTGATACCTTCCTTCTCTATCCTATGTCAGTTGTAAATTCACAATTTTAAGGTATATTCCTGACCACATTTTTCCACTATTGGAGAAAAAATGCATCTCATGGTTTTTCTCTACTTAAAGTAAAGTGCAAATTCCTAAGCCAGTGATCTCATTAGATCCTACTCTGCTGAGCACTTCTCATTATAGTGCCCCTACTCCTTGTCTGTGCCTGATGCTTTGCACTTATCTATGTTTTCCCTCTGCTTGAACATCTTTCCTGCTCTACTCTTCCATGCTATCATTTCAAAATGTCCAGATCTTTATCTTATTCTTGAAGATAACATTTTAAATGTTTTTCTTATATAAATCCTTCATGCAAACAATCCAGTTTAAATTATCTTCTCTCTTCTGAAATCAAGCTCTATGCTTTCATGGAGATATTTTTTAATGTAGAAGTTATGATTCTAGAAAGCCAAGGAAGACAGAAGTTATTTCTCTTCATTTTAGGATCCCAAATTCCCAGAAACATAGGCATCATGCCTGCCCACGTTGTGTTGTGGCATCATATGAAATGGACATTTCCCCTCTGAATTTTATGTAACATAGCATCGTGAGAAGTCATTTTTCTCCTTCACATCTGCAATATTTTTTTCTAAACTTTGTCCCCTCATGAAACTTTAGCAATCTCAGCCTTTCCCAGTTGACAGCCAATGGCAATGAGTGCAGATAACATCTACTCTTTACAAGCAATATTTGTAAGACAGGAAACACTTGAATATTTTACATTATAAAATACAGTCATTTTACATATATATATGTATGTGTATATATATAATTATTTAAGATTGCTTCAAAAACCATTGTGATGAATAACATAAATCACTGTACACTCACAACATATTCAAATAAATCATGATTATCTAAAGTAATTAAGGATCGGACAACTGTAATTATATCTTTGAAAGAAATAGATTGCTAGGTGATCTGTCACTTGTAAGTTTTAGAGTGAGGGGGTCTAAGAAATCAAGGACTTAATTTTCCTTATTGTTGTAGAGAAGAAATAAGTATCTCCAACCAAAAAGTTCACAACTCTCTCCCTCTTTGGTAAAACATCAAAAAATAATTTACTCACAATCAGTTAAATTTTCAGTTCTGCTTAGAACTAAAAGCACTTGGAATTTTCCCCTAAAGATACTTTTAAAAATTAAAGGTTTTCTATATTTTTGTATTTGTCCTTTTATCCCCCAGAGTATATCCTCACAAAATCTCTTACTAAAAGAACAACTTCTATGGTGTTGAAATTCCAGACAAGGTGGCAAATCTTGTTATAATCACTCCCTGTTTATTTTCAGGTAATTGTTCATGTTGTGTCTTACCCTCCTTCAATCTGAGCCTATTCCAACTATAGTCATTCTTTACAACCCACATAGTTAAGATAGTCTTGGTTCAACTCTGTGAGACAAATTACAGAGCCCTGACTAAATAAGAGTTTAAATCCATTATTGTTTGCTTACTACCTACCTTGCCTACTTTAGGCAAGTCACTTAAGTTACATTTCAAAAACAGGGAAGAAGGCAGGTTGTGAGAATGAAAGCCAGAGTTAAGTACTGACTTGAGGTCCAGGTATGTGGTAATGAGTTGGGTAAAATTTGGTCATACTTCCCACTTTGGCTGCTAAAGATAATGCTTAGGTTACTTATAATATCTCCCATTCTTCACAACTTCTGTGCTTCAGTTGAGGAACTATTCCTGGGCTTTTGTGATGGAGGGTCAAGTAAAAAGGAGGGAAAAGGATTATAAGCAGCATACTGGCACAAGAGCTGGGAGAACTGGCATGGGCTTGAGGGTTGAATTGTAGAAGCAGCCATTATGTGGAAGGTCCCTGATGGAGGGGACACAGAGAGAGTTTAAGAAACTTAATCATGGTGTAAGTGTTCTCTTCAAGGTATTTGGAAATCATGAGAAACAAGTTATTTCAAAATCGCTTTTGACTTAGAAGCCAACTTGAAAGAGTTCCCAATGGTCAAAGCAGGAATATCTTGAAAAAAGTTAGAATACTAGATTGTAACCCACAGAATAAAATAAATATACATGAGCCCATGGTGTAATAAATAAGTAATCAAGTAAATAAATGGTGTAAATAAACAAGTAAATAAATGGTGGATTCTGCCTCCAGCAATTATTGCTGTCTTACAGAAAGATCCCAATTAAAAAATGCAAAATAAATGAGAGAAAAAATGAATGCTAAAATTAATGGAAAATAGCTTGAAGATAAATAGAATATTTGCAAATATTTACTAATTTCAAAAGGAAAAATTAGTAATTTTGCCCCTGAAAAGTGTAGCATATACTATCTTAACCAAAGGGTCATTATTACCCTTGATATGATACACTGAGGAGGCCCTATCACTTATGTTGAATACTTATAATGTAAATCCTCAACCAAATTATGAGAAAATAACAGAAAACCCCAATTAATGGCTATTCTACAAAATAATTGCTGTGTACTCTACAAAATGATCAAAGCTATGCAAGGCAAAGAAATATTGTAGAAATATCCCAGGTTGGAAGAGACTAAGAAGTTCTCTCAATGAAATCCACCATCAAACCTGGATTGTCACATGGAACAGGAAAAAGAACATTTGTGGAAAACTTAGTGAATACTAAATAATAAAGCTTTAGTTAAGAGCATTGTACCAATGTTAACTTAATTTTGACTTTATATCATGCAATGTAAAATATTAACATTAGAGGAGACTTGGGAAAGGGTATATAAGAACTAGCCATATTATTTTTGCAATTTTTCTGTAAGTCAAAAATTATTTCAAAGTAAAAACTCTTGATAATTTTTTGGCTGAATAAAATATACTTTGGTTAACTATACTGCTTTGGTTCCAGGATAAGATGTGTGGGTGTCATTAATCACCTCCTTACTTCTCAGAGGTGCAGACATATTTACCATAAAGTTAATAAAGCTTTAGCTTTATGGCATCCTTTCACTCACTTGGGGCTCTCCCAAAGCTCTAAATTAAACTTTGTGTTCATAATTTTGATTTCTGTTCCAAAAGAAGACCCCTTCCTGCATTTTATAAGTTTCAAATTCCACAAAAACAGAGATCTGTCTCTGCCCAACAGGAAAGGAAATTCTAAGATGTGTTCCAGCCTCTTAGAGAAGGGGAGGAAACTTGTAAATAAGTAAAAGTCATTGACCCAGTTGTAGGACCAAGTGTCATATAGAATGGCCCACTGCCCTACTTTCAAAGTCTAAACAGGCATGGTAACTATAGCGTATCTGAACTGGAGCTGATACTCAAGAGGCCCATTTTACATGGAAATCAAGAAAATCATCAACTTGATGATAATACTGAAAGTGAGACAGGTAGAACTATTTGTCTGGATATCTCTCAAGTTTTTGGAGGAAGAAGTCCAGTCAGAAACAGGGAAATGGGGGAAAGAAAGAATGTTGACACAGGTTAGATGGGATTCCAATTAGGGGTCTGTGGTAGAGCTCTGGTCTTAATGGAGATATCAAGAGGTAAGCAGTAAAGACAAAGAGATATCCCAGAATAAGAAAAGACAGGTGTGACCTGGTGAAATGTGTGAGTTTTCCACACTCTTGGAAGTAATCAGGATGGGAATTGGAGTAATGGAGCAAATTCCAAAAGATTCTTCATTAATAGACCATCTAATCCTCTTGTCCTCAGCACAGATATGTTAAATCTGAGACTTCAGGTAGACACACTATAATGAAGAATGTATAAGCTCTGAATGACTAGGATGATTTTTCCTATGACAGATATCTTTTTGGTTTGATTATTGACTAACAAAACAAAACATTCATTAACTTTAGGCCTGGATCTTTTTACCTCAGGAGCATTTAAAAATATATATATAATAATGATTATGATAATAATTATATATAATAATAATGATAGAAGAATAATTTAAACATACATGTTACAATTTACAAAGATGTACAATAAGGTAATTGCTTTTTTAGGGGCTTATTATTGATAATCTTATTTCCTTAAAATGTTCCCATTTTTCCTTCAACATGTGAATTCCTACAATGAGTAAGGAGAACAGGAAGTTCACAAGGCAATTGGAGAAGAGAAAAACAATAGAATATTTTAAGATCCCCAGAAACAACCCAAAAGCTGTAGGTGGGAGGATAGGAAAGAGAATCTATTACATATTATTAACTTTGAGGTATTTTTTGCTCTAAATTTGGGGATTTATTTTTTCACTCCAGATAAAATATAAGCTTCTTAAAGACAAGGATATAACTAAGACACTGAAAGAGGCATCAAACTATTTAACACAAAAATATTGCTGATTGATCTATAAACTGCTAACTGTTGACCCTGAGGTGGGAGAATCTGAGATGAAATAATGAAATTGCTAAGAGAGGCCAAATTTCACATCTTAAACTCTGCCTGCTCACAATAGTTATTTCTTGCAGGTCAAATATATGTGCCAGAAAATTGAGTTCCTCTCATATGAGTTCCCTAATTTAAAATAAAAGCTTAGGATCATAAAGCTATCTTAAGTTGCTTTGGACAGATATGAAGCTGGAATCATCAGCACATAAAGAGTTCACTTGAACCTCCTGAATGCATTTTTTTCCCATTATTCTTCCTTCAGACTGAGATTTTGCATGTCAGATCTCAGCCCAGAGAGACTTTTTTCTGTAGTCAAGTTATAGATCCTGACAGGAGCTGGTTACTATAAAACTGCTGACAGATAGTTATTTCTAACACTGCTAGTGGGAACCACTAAGGATGCCAAATCAGTTAAAATGACAATATTTTTAAAAAATGCATACTATATACATTCTCTTCACCAAGCTCCAGCAGAGTCAAGTCTATAGGGCTGTTTCCTACTAAACAGAGCCCATAATCAAGGAAGCCGATAGGTGGTAAAGGGCAACTATGTTCTACATGCTCACCTGAAGCTAGGGCTGCCTGAGTTTCTGTCAAATAATTCAGTGTTTAGGGCTCTTGGGTGTGATCATCCTCCAAAAGAAATGCCCAGCCAAAAGTACTGGGAACCTGTATGCAGTGGATTTCACTCGATTCTTTAGTCACGTGTCCTACTTGATAGACATAATGGCATTTCAACAGTGTGCCTAGCCTCCTGAGACTTTGCTTTAGGTAACACATATTCTCTTTGTCTTGTTACTTATTTTTTTCCAAACTAAACTGATGTTTTACTATGGACCCTTTCCAGTTACTTTCATTACATTGAAAATGCCACTAAAATTTTACAAATGACCATTTGAAAAATAATTGTTCTAGATACCGAAGTAAAGATAATGAAGTAAGTGACTTTGCTATGCTGTTATTTACTGCAATTTGATTCAACTGAATCCACTGGATAAATATTATTGCAACAAAGTGGAATCACCCTGTAGAACACTAAATTAACTTCTGTTAACCTTAAACACAAACCTCAAATACTATTTGATTCTGTGAACTTCCAAAACAACTCCAAAATCTGAATAATCTCTTTAGTGTATTCAGGAATCAATGAGATTAGAGAAATAAAATAAACAGAGCACAATAATGTCTCTCTCTCTCTCTCATTTTTAGAAGTCATACACTTGAATACTCTAACAAATCGTTCCATTTGTAAACATTACAGTATTTGTTTTCTTTCCCAAAAGCCTTTAACTTGGATATCCAAAGTCGATTTGACAGGGCTTTTCTGATCCTGAATCCTTAACATGGAGATCATCTGGATATCAAATAAATTCTCTTAAAGTAGTTGTGACTTTCCTTTCACATTCAAGAGTAGAGTATGTGTTGACAGTAGAGATAAAAGGATCAGCTAATCTGGATTAGGCCAGTTGTCCCTCTGAGCTTGGGCCAGCACTTTATGATAGATAAAAATTCACTATAATTGTTAACTGGGCAAGACTGTTGCGGTCAGCTTTTTTTGCTGCTGTGACTGAAAGACCTGACTGGAACAATTGTAGAGGAGGAGAAGTTTATTTAGGGGCTCACAGTTTCAGAGGTCTCGGTCTATTGAAGGCCGATTCCATTCCTTGGGGCTTGAGATGAAGCAGAATATCATGGTGGAAGTGTGGCAGATGGAAACAGCTTGCACGATGACCAGGAAGCAGAGAGAGAGACTAAGCTCAGCTCATGAAATACAAACTCCAAAGGCACACCCGCAATGATCCACCTCTTCCAACCACACCCTTCAGTTACCACTCAGCTAATCCCTATCAGGGGATTAATTCCCTGATTGGGTTAAGGCTCTCATAAGCCAATCATTTCTCCTCTACACTGTCTTACATTGTCCTAATCCACAGGAGCTTTTGGGGGACACCTCACATCCAAACAGGGTGATCAGCTTTATTATCATGAATGCTTTGCTGACTAAAAATATCAATGTCTTATATAGTTTTTCAAGTCTTTGCTGTTATGTATTTTTATTGATGCCTTATCATTATTCATAAGAGTGGGATTCATTGTTATTATACATACATGTCATAGAAAAATATAATTTGGTCAGTTTTGTTTCCAGCGCCTCCCCTATCCCTCTTCTTCTCTTTCCTCCTCATGTTATGTATTTCTGATCAGGTAACTAGTAAAGATCAAAATTCTTTTGTTTCAAATGAAATCATCAGCATGTTTAATACAGAGAATTTTGATGAAGAAGATGAAATTCTTTCTAGAGCAAATCAGGAATACATGTAAACATTAATAGGGATTTCTTTATTATATGTATGTCAGTGTGATAAGGAGATATATGAAAAAGCACCTGGATATTAAGAGCTGAAGAGATCTATTTTGCTTGACTGATTGTGGACAGCCAATGCTTTAAAAAGAATTCCAACTCATTTCTCTGTACTTGGGAAGATTGGAATATCGTCATCATTTTAATTTCTTCAACATTTTAGGTGAGACTTCAGACATGCCATGTCTGAGAAGTCTGAGAGGAAAACAGACTTAAAAATTCTAGAATATCATGGAGAAATGGAAAGAACATGAACTTTGGAGACAAACAAAACAGAACAATACCAACCATCCAGATTTGATTCTTGGCTCTGTCTCAGCCTGTTAGTTCTCAGGTAAGTAATTCATCTTCTCAAAATCTGATTCCTTTTCTGTAAATGGGAATAGTAGGTTTATCTTGGACAGTCATTTTGAGGATGAAATGATGCAAGGTTTGGAACAAACCTGAGTGTACATTAGGAATTCAGAAAATTATATCCATAGGTATGATTAAGTGCCTCTGATCACATAGGTTCCGTTTATCCTCTTTTATGCTATACATAGCTATTTCATTTTTCTCTCTTTGACTTGATTTTACTTCATAAATCTCTCCTCCACCACCCCAACAGATGTGCTGTTTAATCAAAATAAACCTGTCTAATTCCACCTTATGTTATAAATCATACCTAACTTGTCTAAAATCCTTTAACACATAATGGCTTCTCATAAGCTTTTCAAATGAGTAAATCCAAGACACTAATTGAAAATGAACTTGTTCTGCAGAGCCTATCTTTGCTGCTTTTCTGAAGGGGAGATTGCAGGTCTCCTTAAAGTGAAAGTTCTTCATTTAAGAAGTATTTTTAAAAAGAAAACTACTGAGACTAGAGTAGGAATGTGGGGGTCCGTGTTTCTAAAGACCTGGGCTGTAGAGAATGTTCTGATGCCGTGGAGCAGGGTTCAGATGCCTGCAAAATGAGTCAGGTCATTGTATTAATTAGGACTGCTCATGCATGAACTAATATATCATGACAAATTAACAAGGACTGCAGAGAGCTCATCTTCTCTTCCACATGTTTTCAGGGCAAAAGTTACTTTCAAATAATGGCAAGATAGTCACACAAACTGCCACAGAAAAGGTTCTCTGTGGAGATAAAATTGGCTTATAACCTCCTTCCCTTTCCTGCAATATAAAGGTATATTCCGAATGTAGTTAAATAAACAACACTGATTTGTTTAGTGAAGAGCTCACAATAGTTAGGAATGCCATTAAATATTCCTTAGGCAGGTTACTTAGCATGAGTTGGCATATACTTGTAACCAAAGAGACAATGGTATAAATAATTCTCTTGGAAAGTTTTCTATTACATTTTCTTGATCATTAAAACCAGTTAGTATAAAACCTAAAGAATAGATGTCTTATTTTAAAGAGGAAAAGGAAAGCCACCAATTCCAAATGAAAGTGAATGAAAATGTATTGAAATTATTGTTTTCTTTTAAGGTTATAAAAAATCCCCATCATTTTAAATCATATTTACTGATGTAAATATCAAACATACTATCTCAAGTACTGGTAGATAATTAAATATAGCATAATTCAAACTTAGACTTTGAATAATACTTTCTTCAAAATTCTTTCATCTTAGCCTGAGTACAAACCTTTTCTGTAAACAGATTAATTTTTGGCAATTTTCTAATCTTATTATACCTTTTGTCAGGAGAATGATTTATCAGAATTACAATACCTAATACTGTGTATCTCGTGAAATATAGTCATCCAGACCATGACAGTATCATCACTTGACTTTTTTCAATATATGATATTTTCATTAGCAGCAGGATATTCATTCTTTCCCCTCTACTCAGCAGGGTTATAAATAGAGAGGCCAGCCAACCAAATCACACAATATTGAAAAGGTCAAAGAAGTACAGTATATTACTATAATTTATAGAATATTGCTCATGAAGTATTAAAACTCTTGACACCTTATTTATGTGCAAAGAAAATAATGAAAGCATAAAACAGTGTGGAATGGTTACGCTATTACTGCTGTGATTATCGAGAGAGTATTGAATGAATCTTTGCAACTAAATAGGAACTAAACAAGCAGAAAGGTCTATTTAGATGGTCAATGATGAAATTAAAGTTGTACTTCTTTCTATTAGGTTGACATAGAATTTTAAAATGAAGAAAAACTAAAAATGTAAATAAAAGAAGCACATTGGTCAAAGTAAAGGTACAGTTTGTCTCAGTCCAGAGGAAAAAACTAATTGGCAGAACTAGAAGACACTATCTCTAAGAACACCCATTTCAGGTTAAGCATAGTTGGTTTACTGTCATCTGGTCACATCTTTGATTTGGAATAAACAAATCCAGACTATCTATGAAGGTACCATCTTATACTAGGCTTTTGGTCTCCATCATCCCTGCTTGGGCTGCCCAGTTATTTATATTACAGGATTAAGATTCAAAAAGGTATTTGATCATCTGCATTTATACAAATGACTACTGTGGGAAATGCCCATATATCTTCACAAGCAAGATGTGAAAATCCAAGTGTTGTTTGGAGAAAAAGAACATAAATTAAAGAGAACCTTATTTAAAACACTTTACTACCTTTTCATTCCCCCAGAATCTTTATTCAAATATTAGAAATTCTGCTGCATTTATTCAAGGATATTTCTTGCCAGATATTTCACAAAGTGCTGTAGAACAAAGGAAGAATGCACAGTTCCCAAATTCTCCATTTCCTCTTCCTTTCCTTGCTTTCTCAACTTTTATAGCATTCAGATCCTTCACTTCCATTTATAGTCTTTCATGATCTGAATCGTACCAGTCTCTGCAGTCCTGTCTCTTATCACACACAACCTGTTAAGGCAGCAGCATCCACAGGTTTATGAGTCCTTAAAACCACTTTTATGGTGACATGGGGGACCATGTAGAAAATCCTCCCATGAAACTTGGTCTTTCCAGCTCCTGCGAAAATACCCCTTCCCTGCTCAAAAGAACTTGAACATTTTAATAAATTGTGGTCCCTCACCCAATTAACCTCAATGGGGTTTCTTTATTTAAAGCAGAACAAAAACATGAAGAAAAATTTTAAATCACTACATTTCTCTTGAGGTAGAATGCTTTGTGTAAATCCCCTTCTAAAAGGTGTTGTAATATGCTGATCTCTCTAAAAGATCTAACCAATTAAAAAAGAGAAGAAAGGAAATAAAGTTAAAGACAAAAGAAAGGAAAGCAAATGAAGAGAGAGGGGCAGAGAGGAAGAAGGAAGAGAGGGATAGAGAAGAAAGGATCTCAGATGGACTATCTAATCAGATTTTCTGTGAGACTGGGCTACTGGCTTGACTCTGATTTATTGTGTGTGAACACTGTCCCTAAAAAATTTTAATCAAAGGCCAGAGGACCCTTTCCATTTCTGTAACAGTCAGATGGAGTTTGCCTAGAAATATTTTCTATTAAATGCTACCAAAAAAGAAAGGAAGAGGAGAAAGAGGTGGTGGAGGAAAAGGAGGAAGATCAGGAGGAGGAGGAGAGGGAGAAGAAGGAGGTAGAGGGGGAGGAAGAAATGGGAAAGGACCATTATCTACTACCAAACACAAGTGAGGAATACCAGTTCTTTTAAATAGGAATTTGTGGTGAATTAAAATAACTCACTTTTGGGGCAGGACATATATAAAGCAGACAAAGAATGCCTAAATATCCTTTGCTTTTATACTTTGTGTGACAACAGTGGCAGTTGAAATTATGTAATTTTTTCCTATTTCTTGATGCCATAAAATTTGCATGTCATTATGATGCAATGCTCAGAACATGGCAATAGTATGAGAGGGGAGGCTGTCTAGAGTTAGGTGGGTACCCTGGACACACAATCAATGTGCTTTCCCTTTTCCTCACACATTGTATGTGTATTTTCTCTTCTTTATTTTTTAGATAGCATATACATGCACCTAGAATTATGTAATCCCTTATTATTACTAAAAATCATTTTCCATGATTCAGGAGAACTGGTTTAGATATAGTAGAGATGCAATATCAAGCATCCCAATATTACTAAGCATTTATGGCCATTGAACATGAATAAAATACATTTTTAAAGATAGCAATAAAGGAAATCAAAATATATTTACTATTCAGGTATTATTAAGAATGAACCATTTTCTCCAAAACTGCCCATCTTCACTTAATAGAATGTAAAAACTAACATATATTGTTAATGACTGATCCCCAGTTCTTTGGCCAGTGTTTTTTATGTGATAGGCACTTAAATAATATTTGTTAAATAAAAAAATGGGTCCTACAACTCATTGTAATGCTTTCTCCCTCCATACTACCGCACGTTATTTACACTCTACAAAAAGTTTTTCCTTTGCTTTATTCACAGTGGAATTCAAATGTATTACTCAAACACCAGGTCCTATGTTATTTCTTCTAAGATCCCCTCTTCTGGTATCATCCTATCTCCATGCTCTTGTTGTACCTCTGCAGGATGTATAAATGTGTTCATGAAGTTGAATTACACTGAGTGCTTAGCTTTGTTGTTTCCAAAACAGTTCAAACCTTTAAGCTAGGCTAATCCTTTCAATCACTATATTCTTATAGTCTAGGGACCATTCTTTGCAGGTTGCCCGAAATAGTGGCTATTTAAGCCTGTTGTCCCCAATTTATTTATACCTTCTCTTTGTATTCCCAAACATGTTTGATGAATAATGTCATCACTCAACACTTGTAGCTTTTACCAACTGATGATATACTAAAACAATCCTTAGAGTTATTCTCTTCAACCCTGTTTGATCACAACTTATTCTTCTGCTTTCTCCCTTGTTTCTGGTCTTACAGAATCTCAACTTGACTTTAGTTCTTGCATTCCTAGGCATTGAATGGCATACTCTTGTACTTTCTGGCCTCTCTCATCCATCTTTCTAGATGGGAAGATGTTGCCTCAGCCCTGGTTCCACAGAGCTTTTTACTGTTCTGGCTCCTTGGCAGATTCCAAGTAGTTGGGCTAGTTTTGACTTCATTTTGAAGAAGAAAGGAGGTCTAAGATCATACATCCTTATTTCCTACTAGAAATGATGTTGCCATTGTTAAAGTGAGGTCATTAGGGAGGGCCCTACTCCAGCACAACTGCTATCCTTGGAGAAAGGGGAAATTTGAACATAGAGATGCACAGCGGAAATATGGATTCCATAAGCCAAGGACAGATCTGGAACAGATCCTTCTCTCACGGCTCACAGAAGGAACCAGTCCTGTCAAACTGTTATTTCAGAGTTCTAAGCTTCAGAACTGTGAAGCAATAAACACCTGCTGTTCAAGTCACCCAGTCTGTGGTGCTGTGTTACAGCAGCCCTAGCAAACCAATAAAAACCAGTACAAATGCATTTTCTCACATGCAAAATGGTGGGAGTAATACCACCCCACTGTATTTGTTAGGATGAAATGAGATGGTGTATGTAAAATGCTTAACCCAATGCTCAGTATGCTCACTAAATGTTAGCGGTTATTATTATCACCATCTGAGATTCCCTTAAATAAGCAGTACATTTCCTGCTAACTTATTCTATCAGCTCTTACTTATTGACCTTCAAATTAAGGTTAAAAAATCTATTTGTTTGATTATTAAAATATTTTCTTTTCCTCTGTGCTTTTAAAAATGTTAGTCATATATTTAATTTCTAAACTTTCCTTTCTTATATCTAAGCTCAATTCCACAGTTCTATTTATATGTAGAACACAATCCTGGAAGCTTCAGGTAAGGGGCATGTTTAATAATTCAAGTATGTCAGTTACTAAATGATATGCTCTTAATTGCTTTATACTCTAGTTATGTGAAATCTCTCAAAATAAGTGCCTTTGAAGAGCAGTCCCCATTCGTTACTCAAAGTCATTTTGTCTGATGAAGAAGAGCTGGTTCAGGTACATTAGAGATGTGATATCAAGAATTTCTCTAATATTACTAAGAGTTATGATAATAAAAGGTGATTAAAATGTATTTTAAAGGAGTACAATAAAGAAACTGGTAATATCTTGCTCCAGGTATTAATAAGGATGACCCACTTTGCTAAAATTGAAATACAGACATGTATTTTAGAATATAAAATCATGCAAATGTTTTAAGGAGAATTACATTGCTTTTCTGGAAATATAGACTCCAGAAGACAAAGAAGTATTCCTTCATCAAAATTGTATCTTTAGAAGCCAACCATCAGGGTGGCATCAAGTAAATCCAAAGGGCACCCAGTGATCTAAAATATTTAGTCTGGCGTTTATTTATATATAAGGAATTCCTTTGATTTAGTAAGTTTTAGGAAGTTTTACTTTTAGCCTAATATTTTTACTTAATATTATGATTGATCATAGACTTGCTATTACCAAGACCAATTTTACTAAGAGTTGTGGCTGTTAGACCTGGGAAGTGTGCTCTAGACATAAGGGGCAATGATGTGTTAGAGACTCCACTTAGGGTCAAAGGTGTGGGTGGTTGCCCCTGTTGCTTGTTTCAGGAACTGTTATGGTTTGGATGTGATGTGTCCCCCAAAAGCTCACATGTGAGACAATGCAGGAAGGCTCAGAGGAGAAATGATTGGGTTTTAAGAGTCTTGGGCGGGGGGGTAAGAATAATAAGAGAATGTGACAGATATCATTGCCCTGTGGACATGTATGAATGCACAGATGGTGTGACTCTACTTTGTGTACAACCAGAGGAACAAGAGTTGTACTCCATTTGTGTTCAGTGAATCAAAATTAAAAAAATTAAAAAATAAAAAATAAATTTAAAAAAAAGAACTTCACATATGGGGAAAAAAAGAGTCTTAGCCCACTCAGTAAATTAATCCCTGATGGGATTAATTGAAAAGGTAGGGTGTGCTGGAGAGTGCAGTCTGTCCCTCTCTGCTTCCTGATCACCATGATGTAAGCTGTTTCCCTATGCCACCCTCTCCTGCCATATGTTCACCCTCACCTTGAGCCCCAAGGAATGGAGCTGGCCTTCTATGGAGTAAGACCTCTGAAACCATAAACCCTCAAATAAATCTTTCCTCCTCTATAATTGTACTGGTCAGATCATTTAGTCACAGCAGCAAAAAAGCTGACTAAAACAGGAATGTAGGCTGAGCCCCTTTGCCTCAGTTTGCTGGTCTCCACAGAGGTTGATAATAGCTGTCCTATCCATATCAGGATTGTTATAAGTTATAAATGGGATAATATATGTAATATCCATGAACTATATTTCTTTGATGTTAATAAAGTTTGTCAAAGTGCAATCTAGCTCTGGTCTGGATATGCTCCATGCCAACTCAATTTCTCTGATTGCTATTTTGTTAACAAGAAAAAAGGAAATGAGCAAAATGTTTTTTAAATTATTACTATTTGAAGCTGTAATTAGGAACTGTTAATTTATGAAGCCAAACTGGCAATTGTAAGGGGTAGTTGAATGGAGAGACCTTTGTTTTCTTAGATGATGAACTCTTTTGTCACTACTGGAGTCATTATGTGTATTGAGCAGTTCACATATTTTATGCTGAAATAACAAATTAGGGTATGCATTGATCTCTAGAGATAAAGCATAATAAAATCCCATAATGAGTTTATTCTCACTGAACTTAATGTTCTAAATATTATGAACTTCTTTTCTCTGTCTGGACACTAGTAATTTGAAGCAAATAACAATATTGTAAGAGCAAGAGTCTATATTTACTCTAAGCATGGCTGGGGGTGAAGGACAGAAAATAATTTTTAAAAGCTTCATTTGTACAGTGGATTGAAAGTAAAATTTGACTGCCATTATGTTTTACTTCTTCTTTTGTTAAAAAGGGGCAGTGGTATTTACTTCTCTCATGGGGTACTACACAAATTAACTTAAATGATTACAACATGCTGTGAAAATTCAAAGGCCTCTCCATAGATTTCTCATGAATACAGCTCTGGATCCAGAAGAGAGGTGGTCCGTTTTAAAGGCTCATCAACATTGGAGTCCATTTACCGTCCACATCAAGATGTACCACAAGTAAAGCAATGGCCATCTTTACTTTTAAGAAACTCTTAAAACACTTTGTGAATGAAAGCATTTTTTATTGACTTTTGGTTACTGAAATATTTTTCAAAAGAAATTAACATCCAGTAATTTGTGTCATAGTTCAGTAGCCTCCCCTTCACCACAGGGAAGACATTCCAAGCCCCTCACTTGATACTGAAAACCACAGATAGTACTGAACTCAGTGTGTGTGTTTGTGTTTCCCCATAGGTACACAAATTTAATGCCATTTCTATCTAATCAAACACTTCGCAATGCACTGTGGCTGTAACTTTTGCAGTTTGAGGTACAATAGCAAAACTAGAACAAATTTCTTCTTCACAATTTCCTGAATGAAAGATTTGTTCTTACTGTATGTAGATCTCAGAGAGTTTGACAAACCATTTTCTTTATTAAGCCCAGAAGTTTCATCACTTTATGGTTTCCCCTTGGCATATCTGAATTTGCACAATCACTAGTCTTGTGCTTTGGGGCCATAGTGAAGTTAAACCACTATGTGACTTGGAGGTAGGTCTAGCACAGTGTGGATATGCTGGAGAAAAGAATGATTATATCCAGAGCAGATGGACCAAAAATGACAGGAAGATTCATACTGCTACTCAGAATAGTGCATCATTTAAAATTTATAATTTGTCTTTATCTGGAATTTTCCATGTAATAGTTTTGAACTGCAGTTGACCTCAGATAACTGAAACCAGGGAAAGCAGAACTGTGGATAAGATGGAACAAGTGTATCATGCTAAATGTAGAATATCAGAATACATTTAGATGGAAGTAGGTTTATAAGGACACTATGGAAATAGTCAAGTTCACAAATGGACAGAGCTCAAAATGAAAACATCCAAAATAAATTTTAATATTGCAGGAAATATTTGAGAGGAATTAAGAGAGAACATTATCAAGATCTGGTGATAGGGATAGAGGTATTGATAGAGAACATTTCTCTTTTATTTTAGTTCATCATACACAAATGGAGTACAACTATCATTTTTCTGGTTGTACACAAAGTAGAATTTGCCTATTCATACATATACATAGGGTAAAGATGTTTGTCTCATTCTATTATCTTTCCTTCCCCACCCCCTCCCCACCCCTCAGTTTCCTCTATATAATCCATCCCTTCTCCATTCTTCCCGTGCCTCCCCCCACCCCCGCTATGTGTCATCAACCACTTATAAGAGAAATCATTCGGCCTTTGGTTTTTTGGGATTGGCTTATTTCACTTAACATGATCTTCTCCAGTTCCATCCATTTACCTGCAAATGTCATAATTTTATTATTCTTTGTGGCTGGATAATATTCCATTGTGTATATATACCATAGTTTCTTTATCCATTCATCTATTGAAGGGCATCTAGGTTGGTTCCACAATCTAACTATAGTGAATTGGGCTGCTATAAACATTGATGTGGCTGCATCACTGTAGTATGCTGGTTTTAAGTCCTTCGGGTATAGGCCAAGGAGTAGGATAGCTAGCTCAAATGGTGGATCCATTCCAAGTTTTCTGAGGAATCTCCACACTGCTTTTCAGAGTGGCTGCACTAATTTGCAACCCCACCAGAAATGTATGAGTGTACCTTTTCCCCCACATCCTTGCCAACACCTATTGTTCCTTGTATTCTTGATAATAGACATTCTAATTGGGGCGAAATGATATCTTAAGGTAGTTTTGATTTGCATTTCTCTTATTACTGGAGATGTTCAACATTTTTTCACATATCTGTTGATTGCTTGTAGATCCTCTTCTGTGAAGTGTCTGCTCATTTCCTTAGCTCATTTATTGATTGGGTTATTTGTATTCTTGGTGTACAGTTTTTTGAGTTCTTTATGCATTCTGGAGATTAGTGCTCTATCTGAAGTGTGTGTGGCAAAGATTTTCTCCCACTCTGTAGGCTGTCTCTTCACATTGCTGATTGTTTCCTTTGCTGAGAAAAAGCTTTTTAGTTTGAACCTATCCCAATTATTGATTCCTGCTTTTATTTCTTGTGCTTTGGGAATCATGTTAAGGAAGTCTGATCCTAGGCCAATATGACGAAGATTTAGCCCTACTTTTTCTTCTATTAGGTGCAGGGTCTCTGGTCTAAGCCCACGGCCAACATCATTCTAAATGGAGAAAAACTGAAAGCATTCCCTCTAAAAACTGGAACAAGGCAGGGATGCCCTCTTTTGCCGCTTCTATTCACCATTGCCCTTGAAATTCTAGTCAGAGCAATTAGACAGACTAAAGAGATAAAAGAGATTCAAATAGGAAAAGAAGAACTTAAACTATCACTATTTGCAGATGATATGATTCTGTATTTAGAGGAGCCGAAAAATTCTACCAGAAAACTTCTAGAACTCATAAATGAATTCAGTAAAACAGCAAGATATAAAATCAACACTCATAAATCTAATGCATTCTTATTCATAAGTGATGAATCCTCTGAAAGAGAAATTAGGAAAACTGCCCCATTCACAATAGCCCCCCAAAAATAAAATACTTGGGAGTCAATTTAACAAAGAGATGAAAGACCTCTACAATGAGAACGACAGAATACTAAACAAAGAAATTAAAGAAAACCTTAGAAGATAGAAATGTCTCCCATGTTCTTGGATAGGCAGAATTAATATTATCAAAATGGCCATACTACCAAAAGCGCTATACAAATTCAATGAATTTCCAATTAAAAGCCTAATGTCAGACCTCATAGAAATAGAGCAAGCAATCATGAAATTCATTTGGAGGAATAAGAGATCTAGAATAGCTAAAGCAATCCTTAGCAGGAAGAGC